>CM060708.1:104474547-104539499 GCA_030686995.1 Artemisia argyi | reverse complement strand
TTTGCTGCCTTCTCAGTAGCCAAAATTTCCTTTGGGGATTTTGTTAGGCTTTCCCATAAACCAGAGTTTGAACTCTTGTGGTATGGAGTGAACCTATTATGGCTTTTGTGCTTGTTCTTCTGTCCTTCCCATGAAGATGGCTTCGTTCCCTTGTTGCTCTCTGTCGGAGCCCCATTGGTGGACACTTCTTTGGCTTCTATCCACGTATATGTTTTTTCCATAAGGCCTTTGTATGTTGCCGGCAGATCTGTAGATAAAAACTCCACAAGGTTTCGGTTACATAGACCATGGACGAAGCCAAAAATGCGTTGTTCTTCATGTAAGCCCAAAATTTGTATGGTTTCGTCAGTGTATCTAGTAACGAAATTCCTTGTGCTTTCGTTCTCCTTCTGCTTAATATTGTGCACCGTGAGGTGCGTTCTTGTGAATTTCTTCTGTTGGCTGAAGTGAGATCGAAACTTAGCCTTCAAATCGTCAAGGTTGATAATGCTTCCTAGCTTCAGCCCATTCCACCAAATATGTGCTGAATCTCGGAGGGTATATATGAACATGTGATAGGCTACTGGCATGGCCCATTTCTGCATTCTTATAGCTCCTTCAAATAAATGTAGGAAATTATCTGGATCTCCCTTCCCATCGTAAATGCCTATATGTGAAGGCATCTTTAAACCATCCGGCAAGGGATAATCTTCGATCCATCTCACGAAGGGTATAGTGGGGCCTACGGGCTCAGCATATGGATAGGCATACGGTGGTACGTTCATCGGAATAGTATGGTATGGATTAATAGGAGGGGGTACTCCCAAAGAAGGCTGACTAACATAGAAAGGATGAGGCGTACTCGTGTTTGGAGTGTAACCAGTATACATGGTATACGGGGGGTATACCATGGAAGGATTATAGGGCACATCAGTTTGTAAGGGATACTGATTTACAGGTTGGCCATTGATTTGGGGATAAAGAATCGGAGGGTAGCTCTGGACCGGGAATTGAGGATGCATGCCAATGGAGGGAAGACTCCCTCCTGTGTTGACTGGGCCTAGGTTACCCTCCACACCAGAAGCGTGGGAGGGTTATAGAGGGATTCCTCCTTCGGTCCTCCCTAAGTGAGCTGCTAATAATGGGGGTAGGTTTACCTCCACGTTTTCCCTCTGCCGACTCCTCCCATTAGAGCCTTCGACAACTATCCCTTCCTTCCTTGTGGGTGCTCTCTCAGGAACTCCTTCGAAGACTACGCTTCTTCCTTCAACCCTTCTACTTGCAGGTGACCCAATGCGCAGGATAGGGTGTTGAGCCCTATGTATTGAAGGTCTCGGCTCCATTTCGATCTCCTCATCATACTCATCGCTGGAATATTCTAACTCCCTACGCATCTCCGTATTTCTGATTTGTCTCCTTCGAGCCCTTAGCAAGGACTCTAACTCTTCATAATTAGCGTCGACAAAGGCGGGGCTAATGATGAGTTCTGGGTTGGCCGAAGTGGATGCATGGTGATTGGGCGTTATTTCATGATGAGATCGTGTAGTAAAAGTGGAGACCGTGATTGGCGGCAGGTTGTTGGCGTCTGTTACGGGTAAAGGGGTTAAGGATGAGAAACCCGGTGGGGGCGTAACTTCTCGTTCTAAATTCATGCTGGAATAATAGCGAATGTATTTGACTTGGTTATTTTGCTTGGAAATAACGGGACTAATTGTAGCGGGTCCCACGGATGGCGCCACTGATTGTACAATATTTTGCACTACCAGGCCTTCGATGGTGATCAAAGAAAAATGAGGGGTGTTGTGATTGCGCCAAGCTTGGATATAACCTGAAATAAGAAATACTAAAACACTACGTTAAGTGATTGCGCAGGGGTTGGACCCTACGAACCACCTCCGGCGTGTGAATGAGTGATTGGTATGAGAGTTTAAGTATATGCGTAGTAAAGTAAGGTAAGATAGATTGCATACCAGATTTGTCATCGTCCAGGACTATTTATAGGTGAAGAAAACGGTCCTGGAGAGTGGTCACACGTTTGAGAGAGATCATGGGGGCGTCCCATAATTTGTGGTAACCGCTAGGGGTTAGTGTCCCACTCCTCTGGGTTTAGCGGGGATACTAAAGAGGAAGAGGCGACGTGGGTAAGACTTGGTCTCCCTAATATTGGACTTGGCATTGTTCCGTCCATAAAACTTATCGAGAGATACCCTGAAGGGCTTAATCCTTTGATTGGCGAATTCCCACTTGGTAACTAGATCATTGATGATTAGTTTTACGCCAAAGAAAGTTTTAGGAGGCTAGCTAGAGCCTTCGATTATGTAGGTTACGATTACACTCGAAGGGGTGTCCTTCGAGCTGATCGGAGGGTATATCATCAGGTTTCATCTTTAAATCCCAAGAAAAAGACCCAACTAAATCTGCTATAGTCATCTGTTGTAACTAAGCAGTATTTTTTCTTGTTTAAGCTAGCCACTGAAATAGGTCCTAACAAATCCATGTGTAACAACTCCAAAGGTTCTCTAATGGTTCTTTCTTCAATATTTTTACATGAAGCTTTGTGTTGTTTACCCTTCTTGTAGGCCAAGCATGAATGATCAGTCTTGTATGTTTTAGAACATAAACCTCTAACTAAATTTCCTTTGACCAACTTGTTGATATTCTTGAAATTCACATGTCCAAATATTCTGTGCCAAAGATGTGCTTCTTCCATTGTTGCCCTTACAACCAAACATGTTGTTATTTCAGTAGGATTGATATTCTTCAAATCTAAGCTGTACACATCATTGGTTCTTGGTACTCTCAACATTACCAAGTTTTCATCAAATAACTTGAACTCAGGGGAGAGAATAAGACATTCTGTGTCAAGGAATAACACAGGATATTTCGTGTCACAGATCTGAGATACTGACAGAAGATTGAATTTAAGCTCCTTTACATATCTAACATTCTCAAAATCAATGGATCCAGTCTTGATGGTTCCTTTGCCAGTGATTCTCCCTCCATTAGGATCATTCCCAAATGCAACTCTTCCTCCAAAATATGCCTTAAAATCTGACAAAAGATCCTTGTCTCCTGTCATGCTTCCAAAGCAACCACTATCAATGATAATATGATCCTTAAGCTTCTCTTCTTGCTTGCCCTGCATAAAGATGAAAATGGTTAGTTTCTTTTAGGAACCCAAGTCATTACTGACTTGTGTTCCCCTTGTGGAGTGACATACTCAAATTCTTTAAGTATGTAACCACCATTATTTTTAAAGACATTATCAAGAATTAGTGTCTTTGATCCCAAAACTTGTGTTGGATTTTCATCAACACTCCCTTTTTCTCCCTTACTAGCTGAAAGTACTGTTTGTCCCCCATCAGTACTTTCTTTCTTAACCCATTTAGTTTTAACAGTGTGTGGTGGGTTCTTTGATCTAGGTACTCTTTTTGAGGTGTAAGTCCTTCTAGGTTTATAGTAAATGAACCTCCTTGGTCTTACTTTTGAAAAAGTGTTAGCAGTACCTTGGTTGGGTGAAGACTTAACAGTACTTTAAAAAGGTGTTGCTTTACCAATACTTTGAAAAGTATCTCTTGAGGGTACTGGTGGTTTGGAAAAAGGTCTTTTCTGGTGAGGGTACCTATAGTCTTTTGAGAAATTACTATGGTTAACCCTATGTGAATGATTCCAAACTGGTTTGTTCTCCCTTGAATTCTCCCTAAGCTTATGGTTAGCAAGTTTGGACTTTGGGAATTGACTTAAGTATTCTGAGTGAAAATCACAGTCCTTAATCAAATGACTAGGACTATAACAAACATAACATAACTTTTGATCCATATTCCCAAAACCTCTTCCTTTAGTTCCAAAAGGTTTTCTAAAGTTTGTAGTGTTTTGAAAAGTATTTCTTGAAGGTACTATTGAATGACCAACAGTACTTTGAGGTTTTGAAAGATATTTAGAAAACTTTTTATCACAATTAACACACCCTGAACCTTTGTTATCATCCTTAGGTTTCTCAACTGTTTCTCTTAAAGACTCAGAACTAGATGGACTTGAATTAGATTGACATGTAAGCTTCTTTCTAAACTCCAAATTGTCTACTCAAAAACAAGAAACATCTGTCCTAGGTGGTTGAAAACTACCAGTGGGTGGAGGAACTTCATTATATCCCTTGACTTTCTTAAATTCAGGAGGTGTTGGACTAAGTGATTCCTCATCACTAGATGTGTTCTCTTCTAAGCTAATGAATTCTTCATCACTAGTTGAGTTCTCCTCTGAATTTATTTGTTCCTTATCACTAGTTGGGTTCACTTCTTAACTACTATCATAACCTAGGCCAATTTTAATGTTTGCTATTCTTTGTTTCTCTACAAAACTAACGTGTGACAGGCCTGATTCTTTCCAACTAGCAAGTTTTGCTAACAACTTATCCCTTTCTTTAGTGACCTTGTCTAGTTCAGACACCTTACATCCTAACTTCCATTCACTCAGCTTTAATTGATAGTTTTGTTGTTCATATTTTTCTGCCCAAGCCATTTCATTATTTTCATGAGTGATTATTTTGGCTTCCATTTACTCTAAAGTCAATTGATAACCAGCTACTTCAGACCTAGCCCTTCTAAAATTATCTCTTTCAGTCTCGTATTCTTTAAGCAATTTTTGATAAAAATTACTACATTTAGAGCATACCTTAGGGATAGTGGATGAACTTGGTGAAGTAGCTATCATATCAATCTGAACAGGTTCTTCTTCACTTTCCATGCTCCAATCAAAGCTTCCTAGACCATCTCTTGACTCCAAAGCAGCAAATCCTGGTTCCTCATCAAAAGCTGTGCTCCAATCAAACTCTTCCAATGCAACCATAGAGTAGGTTACTGGTTCATCATCAAATTCATTACTCCTGTCAAACCTCTGATAGATTTTCTTGAGCTACCAAAGCTTTTGATTTTGAATCAGTAATAGTAACTTCCTTTCTTTCAACCTTAGGTTGTTCAATCATTCTATTTGCTTGATACTTTGCAAACTTGCATTCCCTTGCAAAGTGACCAGTCTTTTGATAGTTAAAGCATTCAATCTTGGATTTGTCAAATGTTATACCCTGTTTGGCTTTGAAATCAATACCTCTTCCTGTTTTCTTCATGAACTTCTTGATCCTTGTAGTGATCATGGCAACTTGCCATCTTATGTCAATTTCTTCTAGAGCATCAACATCAATTTGCAACACATCTTCTTGATATGTAACTGGTAGAGTGGCTTGTTGAGCAAAGAAAGAACATATAACATCATCAGAGTTGGTGTTGTTTGATGGTGATGAAGTGCTAGTAACCATGGTTATGCAAGGGTGCTGTTTTTCACTAACAGTACTTTCAACAGAATAAGCAGTACTTTTAGTGGAAGTACTGCTTCTATTTTCAGAAGACACAAAAGCAATGTTTTGAGATTTCTGATGAGAACTTGAACCTCTGTTGCCATTCATCTCATGCTCATACACCTTCAAATTATTGTAGAGATCGTCAAAGTCCATAGAATCTAAACCTGGTAGTCCTCTGATCATAGTAGCAACTACATGCCATGCAGATGGCTAACTCATCAAGAACTTCAAGTTTGCATCTTCACCAGATACCTCTGCTCCTTATAACTCTAGCATACTAAGAAGATTTTGGAATCTATCATAGGCAGCATCAAGACCTTCTCTTTCACCGGTGAATGTTTCAAACTATTGCTTTAATAAGTTTCTATGCATCTTCTTGGAAGCATCATTACCTCCAAATCTTGTCTTAATAGCAGCCCATAGTTGTTTTGCATCCTTAGCATCATGAAACTTCAGTAGGTGACCATCAGGAATAGTAGAAAGCAGTATGTTGAGAGCCTTATCTTGATTTCTTTTTGTAACTGCTGGCAAGGTTGGCTTAGGTGGTGTAGGTTGTCCTTCAACTGATACAGGTTCTTCAATGACAACATTACCATTGACAATCACATCCCATAAAGCATGGTCTGTAATAGCAATGTACTGCCTCATCTTCATGCTCCATAGATCATATTCTCCCTTCTTGACAATAGGAATTCTGATTGAGGTGATGGAAGGAACTGGTGCAGTTTCAGTCGACATCTTTTAGGGTTTGTAGTAAAATCGGTTTAAAGGGTTTCTTCTTAATCAGAGTTTCCACACAAGCTCTGATACCACTTGTTGGATCGATATACTCTGATCAAACTAACTATGTAGCTTGTAATGGGTTTAACAGTCTTGAACAAATCCAAAACTATTAATATTGAAACACTGATGTAACCTTGTTAATTATGCGGAATCTACTAAAACAAAGCTAAGAAGAATAACTTTCAATGATTATATTAAACCAAACTTTGAACCTGCTTTACAATACAGATTCACTAACAACCCTAATAACTCTCTTTATCGTATTCTAAAGTATTCGTACTGATAAGCATACGTCTAATACCATCCTAAGGCTCCTTTTTTAGGCATAAGGAAAACCTTAAGTCAGTTTACAATACTTGAACGACAAGTAAACTAAAACTAAACTAATTCTAGAATATTCTAATAACTTTGCGTTACAATCCTTTCACAATGTTGCATCACAGTCCTTTATCATAGAAGTACTTTAACTTTCTTCATGCACAAGCAGTACTTTGACTTTTCAACATAAGTAGTACTTTGACACAAGCAGTACTTTGATCTTCAGAAGTACTTTTGATCTTCATATCACAACAGTTTCTTCACAAGTTATTCTATCTTTCTATAAGCTCTGTCTTGCTCATCGGTTGAGCCTCGATATGGATCATCCATTATGATCAATTTCCTTACTTGTGATGTTATGTTTTGTGGATCATCTGCTATTGTTTCAAGAGCAGAATACGCTTCTGGATATGCAGTTCGCCAGTGCTGCCACATTCACTTTTAACTTTCTCCAAGAACGTTTTCCACAAAGGATAGCTTTACCTTTTTGTCAGACCATGTTTGACTATTGAGTCTATTGATTGTTATAGACTCCCATCTTGATATTACATCTGCCGGAAGCCTGGATCTGCTGGTAAGACAAGCATCACTCCTGATTTCGTCCATGCTGCTGGCAGAGTGTACTGTGAGTTGTGATATTCACCATATCCTCTGTTAAAAGTGTTGCCTTTTCCTTGAGGATAACCAAACTGATAGTCTGGTCTATAAGTTGCTTGTGGTTTCTGTCGTGCTGGTGGGTAGACTGCTGGCCCCATTATTGCTTCAGGTGGGGGTTGGTAACTTGAACTAGACTCATCATCATTTGTGGCGGTTGTAAATGCTTGTTCTTCTCGCTTATTGATAATTTGTGCGGCCAGTTGTTTAAAGTGTCGGAACTTTGGGTATGGTAGATTATCATTGTAAAACCCTAAAATCTGAAATGTGCAAAATTTACCAAAATGCCCCTAAGTTTAAAAATTACAATACCATTTAAATAAATACCAAATAAATCCCATACACTTTGAAATTAGCAACATATGATCTATTATATTTTTTGTGAACATTTTATCAATCCTAATTAACCTAAAAATATGTGCCATGCCTAAATAATTAAATATAGGTCGAATGGTATTTTAAGTTGTGCACTTTTTGTTTAAAATTCTAAGATAAGCTCAAATACTTATGGTAACTTGGAAAATCATAGATTTGGTCATCCCATATCACCCTTGGCAAAAGTTACCTCCCCTCTCTCCTACAATTATTCATTTTGATTCATTTCCCATTTAAAAAAAAAATAAAATAAACTCTAAAACACCCCAAAAATCCACCCAGTGGCTCAATAATTTCTAGAGGCTTGTGATCATTTTTCTTGGTCTTGTTCTGAGTTATAGAAGGTGGGAAAAATAGTGGTTAAGGCTGGCGAGTCTTGGTTCGGTGTTTGGGTTTATTTTGTTTTAATTGGTTCAAACCGGGTATAATAATTCGTTCTGCTCATTCCCCATGTTAAATATTCAATAAGGTAATTTTGTATCATCCTATAATCTCGATTATACATGTGAAAATCATCCATGCATGCTTCAAAAATCGTTTGGATTAAAAGAGAACCAAAAACCCTAAAAATGAAATAAAACTCAAATTGGCTGGAATGAATTTTGCTTGCTTCGAATTTATTTTATACAGGTCCTATGCTTATCATATGACTCTAATAAAATCAGTTTCATGGTGTTCAAATCTTATAAATCTGTTTTGGATTTAATTTGTAATCACATGAAATAAAGAAGAAGAAATAAAAGGAATAAAGGATCGAATGGATTAGGGTTAGGGTTCTTGGTACTTTTAATGCATTAATTGGTGTTTAAGGATGAATTGATGATGGTCTAATTATTGGGGAAATTAGGGTTAGGGTTTTGTAGATTTTAATTTGAACCGAATGGGATTTAAAAACTATAAGGATGCATTTTGTAAATTACTAAACATGAAGATTAATTATAGAAATCATAAAAGTACATGGGGAATTCGTATAAGTAGAAGGGTGTATTTTTAGAATTTGGTAATTAAAAGGTTTAGTTGGAAATTTAAAAGTATAAGGATAGATTTGTATTTAATTAAACTTAAGGGTCAATTTTCGAAATTATATAAATGTAAGGGGTTGTTCGTATAAAATAATAAAAAGGGTGGAATGTGTATTTTTGAAACTATAAGGGTTAAACTTGATAATATGAATAATTGTGGGTCGAATTAAATTATTTAGACTAAAGGGTTACTTTTGTAACTTTGTAAAATGGAAAGATAAATTTGTTAATATTGTAAATGTAAGGATTAATTTGGATAAAATGTGAAATTGTGATACTTACACTTTAGACCTTGAACTTTAGCATTATTACTTATTTAACCCCAATTTATGGAAAGCTACCATATTAAACCCTAATCTTACAAAATTAACATTTTAAGTCCCTAAATTATTCCAAACGATAAATACGACCTTGAATGATGAATATTTCTAATTATGGAAACTTTCTAAATATAGAAACCTGCTATTTATGGGAAATTTCTAAATAAGGAAACTTTCTAAAATTGGAAACTTACTAAATCAGGAAAGCTACTATAAAAGGAAAGTTACTAAAATGGAAAGCCGACTAAAGTGAGAAATATGACTTCAAATAAGATATTAATAATAAGACGATCATGTATTCGTGTAGATTCGCGGAAGAAGGAGTTTGATTCCGACCTTTATGTCTATGTTATGTTTGCACTTGCGGTCTAAGGTACAGATATTCTAACCTTTCAATAAGGTTTCTTATGACTCATGATCCGTTCCATTGCCACAATTAAGATTTCTGATCTTTATACGCCTGATATCCTTGGTTCATTTGATAGTATAATTTCGTATGAAGACCCTTTTAAAAAAATATAACCTGATGACTTTTGAGAAAAACTATTTTTGAAATGATTTATGTGATTACGATACGATGCCAGTTTTATATGAAGCTTTTATGACATTTATGAAATGTGTTTTTAAAGGATTACTTTTACGATAAAAAGGTTTTAAATAATTTTCTAAAGTCCTTAATCTGTTTTATTCTCTAAGATTTCTCATGACTTTCTTTAACATCTTTTGATTATTTAACTTCAAATTTTGAACCTTTGCTATGAACCCTTTTGCTATTATGAACCTTTGATTTGAACCTCATGATATGAATCTTTAATTTGGACCTTTGACTTGAACCATTTCTACGATCCCTTTGTATGATCCATATTTTATCGATCTATTTCTGTTATGATTTGCTTTTATATTTGTTGTATGCTATATTCCATTTCTTATAGCATTCCTATGCCATTATATGCTGCCCATTATTTGATTAAATTGCAGCCAGTCATGGGGAGTCCATGGCCTTGCCACTGATGCACCAGTAGTATTGACACTATTTGTGGAGGTGGGGTTTTGTCCACAGTGTTCCCTATTATGCTATAGCACCATGGCCATTATTATTGTATGTATGCTTAGCCTAGAGCTGGGTATATGTATATTTGTTTTTGCAGGGAGCGTATGGATGCATCCTGTGTACTTTGTTTCGTTTTGACTTTAGTGAATGGGTATGTGTGTGCAATACACTCCATTTCACTTTTGGTGCATCGAGCTAGCTACTCTATGTACAATTTGATATATGAATGTTGGGCATTTCTGTTACTTCTACTATATATGTGATCCTTGTTGTTCTAACTTCTTTATTGTTTTTGACTTATGCTTTCCTTAGTTCATTTTCTTACACTTACGATTCGCTTCATTTTCCTTTGATTCATTTGATATCATTATACGTATTCCCTTTGATCGTGTTCTGTCGATTCTATCATATGTTCCATATTCTTTAATATTCATCTCAACAGGTTTGCTTGGATTCATTTCGGATTCACTTTCATTTCCCTTTTGTTATTAGCTTTTGTTTGTTTATATCTGTTCACTGGGCTTTTTAAGCTCAGCCGCATTTCTTTTCCTGCGGCAGGTTTTAGAAGGAAGTTGGCTTGGGTGAAGAGTGCTTTGGAGCTCTTAGTAGACTAAAGCGTTGATAGCTTCCCATGGATTAGAGAATAGACTTAGAGATTCCCTTTTGGTTCTTAGTTTGTAATTAGTTTGTAAGTTGTAATGTTTAGAATTAGTCCTTTATCTTTTCTTTAGAACCGTTTTGTGAACCTTGTATTACTAATGTATTCAGCTTGCTTATGTGCTGATTTGACCCCATATTGTTACACTTTAGCCCTTTTCGGGTTAGGGTGTTACAATTATGGTATCAGAGACAGGTTGCGACTTGTAGTACATTAAACCATGACCTGTGAAGTTTGGACCATCAAGTTTCCACTGTTGGCGCTCATAAGACAACCTCTGAGAATTTGCTTTAGGATCTCCCCATAGGAACTTAAGTAATTGACGGTGAGGAATGGGTAGACTAGGGCATCTATGCAAGTGGCATTGCTTCCGCGTCACTCTGATTCGTGCCTCTGCTCTTAGTTAAACCTTTTATGAACATTTGTTTCAGAAGTTAGAAGTTTTGCAACCTAAGTTTTGTAACCAAGTAAGTTTTTGGGTCTCGAGATCTACATGGATACCTTACACCTTTTAAGTTTCGCTTTTTTATTTTGATCTTCATTCAGATTTGTTTGGTAAACGCTTTGATACCTTTCTGACCATCCCGAAGGTCATTCAACCATAATGTGTTTGACACATTCCGTGAAATTATCACTTATGCTGGAGATGAAAAGTATCATATGATACTACTTGAATCTGCATAATCCATTACTACTCCTGTGAGAACTCTGGTGATTATTAACCACGAAAAAGATAAGATTTGTTCCCTCCCTTCGAATGATGAACTTTGTCTGCAAATCAATTCCTTTGGAAGGATATGATGTTAATATTATCTCAGCTTAGATTTGTTAGCTGAGCATGATGAAGCTGGCAATGGATACTCCATACATCTCTCTTTTGACAACCATACGATGTCCGTATTACCAATGATGCACACTCTACCTGTCACCTGTACTAAGGAGCTAAACAAGATTCCCACACCTTGAATTGTTCGCTTATCTATCTCAACACTCTTGATGAACCATGTACTGGACTTTGATATGTGAACTATCGTATGTTTGACGACCGTATACGTTCTACAAATCCGTTTATTTTTAATATATCTAACATTTGAGGACATTGATTATGGATTTGCTGACTCCTCATAAGCTGCCATAAACTACCGTATCTGATTTGTGACATTTAGCATTCTGCTTCATCCTACTTTTGTTATGATGGCTCTCAATCACTTAAATCTATTAAGATTAGTTCTGCTATGGAAGTACAAACTCAGATATCATTTGATAGTCAGCCTACTCCTGACACTTGTTAGCATCCACTATTGGAAAGCTCTGGCATTGGAAGCATTTTGTTGTACAAAAACTTCCGGTGATCTCTGATGAATCTCTGGGTGTTTTCTCTCCTGTTTGGGAAGTAGAGTTGGCATTGAACTGATCTCAGTTGACGAAACCTTTGTGCCATAGAAGTTGAGGGATTGAAGGAATTGAAGGAATATGATTTTGTATACCCTAAGATTTTCTTGGAATGCTCCTGTTGGTTTATGAAGAAAGAGCGAAGTATGCGACGGAGTATCGATTATCGTGAACTTAACCGTACCACTATCAGTAATCATTATCCGTTTCCGCATACAAATAATTGATTTGGTCCACCTTTGAAACTCTGTATCTAATTGCATCATTTTAGATTTGAAGGACTGAAGAAGCAGCCACAAGAACTTCTAAGAAGGGGGTTAATTAACCAAAGGTAACCTAGGTAGTATACCAAGTTTTGGGATGTGAATTCGAGCATAGTTAAGGATTCCTAAAAATGACCTTAACCCCTTCTTTATCTTTAATTCTTCTTCATCAAAGTTCACAATTTTCTTTATGATGTACGGCTGTAATTTTATGGTTCCTTCCCCTACGACTGCTCCCAAGAAGTCTATTGTTGGGACTGCTATCTTCATCTTTGTTGGAGATAAGACTAAACCATTATCTTCGCAAACTTTTAGCATCTTTTCCAAATGCTTCGCATGCTCCTTTTCATTCTTCGAGAAGACTAGTATATCATCAATATATACTGTGATGAATGATTCTGTTCCTTTGAAACATCTATCCATCTTCCTCTGGAAACCTGCTGGGGCATTCTTCAAGCTGAATGGCATAACAAGCCATTCATAAAGTCCTCCTGGAACTAAGAACGCAGTCCATGGAATCGATTCTTCATCCATAGCTACTTGATGGAACCCTGACTTAAGATCGAACATTGAGAATATTTTTGCACCTCCTATCCTTTTGATGATCGTGTTTATGCCTGGTAGAGAGTATTGATCCTTGTATGTGTTATCATTTAGGGATTTGTAGTTGAAAACCATGCTTTCTTTTCCTTTAGTTTCCTTTCCTGTTACAGGATCAAATGTTGTGCCTGAATTTACGATCATTGCCATCGTTCGGTGCCTGCTTTTGCTTGGGTAAATAGCACCAATTTTCAGAAGGCTATCAGTATGCTTTTTGAACGAATCTTCCATTGCTGGTGTTACATGCTTTAGCGGTTGGTCTTCAATTGTAACATCTAGATTGATGATATCCAGTTTACAAAGTTCGCCATTCTTCTTCCAATGCTTTAAAGGTTCTTCTCCGATGTATCCTTGAAGCTTCAGCATATCAATGATAGGTCTGAATTGTTCTAGGAATGCATTATTTCCGTCTTGATTGAAATAAATGGATTGATTTATTTCAAAGAATTCTTCTTCACTGACTTCGAGATTAGTTATGGCAACCTCAGCAACTTCAGTTTGGTTTGAAGTTTTGATTTTAGTAACCTTTTTATAAATGGTTATCTCATCGCCTTCTATACGGATTCCTCCTTTCATGGCTCTTATGAAGTTAGCTCTGATTAACATCTCAATACCATTGCTGTCATGCCTATCAAATGTGTGTATAAGAGGAATCTTGAACTTATTTCCTTCAATGAGGAAAGAGCCCTGCTTCAAACAGGGAGTTGCTTCTTGTCTTGAATTCAGCCCATTGAAGAAGACGTTGTAAGTTAGAAGTTCAAGTGCTTCTTTAGGGACAACCATTTTGTTTATGCAGCATGCTGATGCTCCTGTGTCTAGTATTGCAGTGGTTCCGAATGCAGGACAATTAGGGATATCAAACTCGACCTTTACATTGTAAAGTGAGTTGGTTATCTTCTTAATTTTTGGAACTGCGGCAGCATTTCTAGAGTAACGAACCTCTGCTTCTATGAAGGGTCTTGCTATATGAACTTCTACTTCCATGGAGGGTCTTGCTGTTGGAGGATCACCTAATGGTGGAAATTCCTCCTTAGAGAATTGAAATTTTGATCCCTATCCTTTCTCCCTCTGCAGTTGTGCTTTAAGCCTTCTTATTTCTTCATCCTTTTGCTCTTCAAGCCTTATTTGTTCAGCTTTAAGCTGATCAATGAATTTAAGGGCATCTGCGAGATCCCTTACTAAAAGGCTTATTTCAGAGTGCCATAATTCTTCCTTCTTCTCCATAACATCTTTTTTTTCATAGTACTCTATTGCTTGGTGTCAAATCATCTGCTGCACTTGTTCTGTCTTCTCTTTTAGGAGTTCTTTGAGGAGTCTTACTTCATTGTTGCTAAAGTCCGTTTCTTCCTCTTGTTTGTGCAGCTGCTTTCCTTTGACATTAACTGTCTTGCCAAAATAGTTTCTCGCACAAAGAGCACATGCTGTAAGTTGGCATTTATTGCAGCTAAGTCTTGACATGTCTGTGGTTAGTATCCCATAGTAATAGCAGATTGTATTGTTGGTGACTATGTTTTCCTTCCAATCATGATCACACTCCTTGCTCTTTGTTGGTAGTTCTCTGTTTGGTCTCCACAATCCAGCTGATTGAACTATGTCTGCTATTCTTTTTGGTGGTCGAGGATGGAACATGAAAACTTAATGACTGTATTGGTCATCTTCCCTTTCACCTTCACTGTTGCTTTCATGAATCTCCTGTATTGCTGTGAAAGCTGCTTCTTCAAAAGGGGTATCTTGGACCATGATATTGATGTTTTGATGCGTATCACCTTCTCCTTCTGATATGCTATAAACACTGTTGTCATCAAAGTCCGTTGAGACTATGTCCCAGTTATCATCAAGATCCACCGCTCGGTAAACAGCTGATCTTGCGATATTTCCTTGCTTGCTTTTGCAGTCTTTTGCAAAATGCCCTTCTTTTCCACAAATAAAGCATTTACACTTCTTGACTCATCCTCTGTCATCTTTATACATTCTTTTGAATGGCTTTACGTGAGAACTGTGTGGCTTTCCTTTGTATGTCCTTGATTTCCTTATTCCATACTTCTTCCTGTCATTTTTGTAATAACCAGGAATTGGTATAGCTGAACAAAGAGATAAATCTCTTAGTTCTTTAGCAAGCGCTGCATCTTTGCACATTTCTGAGACGAAAGTGTGAGTGAACTTGATTGCAGGTAGAACTCCTGCATTGAGACCAGGGTGCTTGGCTTTAAACGATTCTTCTATTTTCTTAGATAAATAATGTGGGAGCTTAGCAAAAAGCTTTTCTGTTCTTGAGGGGAAATACAATCTTCCAGACTTGATTGCTAGCTGCCTAAAATCTTCCAAGAATGTACGCAATTTTTTTGTTTCTTCACAAGTTATTCTATCCAGATCTCTATAAGCTCTGTCTTGCTCATCGGTTGAGCCTCGATAGGGATATTCCATTATGATCAATTGCCTTACTTGTGATGTTATGTTTTGTAGATCATCTGTTATGGTATCAAGAGCAGAATACGCTTCTGGATATGCAGTTCGCCATTGCTGCCACATTAACTTTTCACTTTCTACAAGAAGGTTTTACACAAAGGATAGCTTCGCCTTGTTGCCAGACCATGTTTGACTAGTGAGTCTATTGATTGTTAAAGACTCCCATCTTGACATTACATCTGACCATAAGCCTGGATCTGCTGGTAAGACAAGCGTCACTCCTGATTCCGTCCATGCTGGTGGCAGAATCCACTGTGAGTTGTATTATTCACCATATCCTCTATTAAAAGTGCTGCCTTTTCCTTGAGGATAACCAAACTGATAGTCTGGTCTATAAGTTGGTTGTGGATTCTGTCGTACTGGTGGGTATACTGTTGGCCCCATTATTGCTTCAGGAGGGGGTTGGTAACTTGAACCAGACTCATCATAATTTGTGGCGGTTGTAAATGCTTGTTCTTCTCGCTTGTTGATAATTTGTGCGGCTAGTTGTTTAAAGTGTCAGAACTTTGGGTATGGTTGATTATCATTGCAAAACCCTAAAATCTGAAATGTGCAAAATTTAGCAAAATGCCCCTAAGTTTAAAAATTACAATACCACTAAAATAAATACTGAATAAATCCCATACACTTTGAAATTAGCAACATATGATCTATTATATTTTTTTGTGAACATTTTATCAATCCTAATTGACCTAAAATATGTGCCACGCCTAAATAATTAAATATAGGCCAAATGGTATTTTAAGTTGTGTACTTTTTGATTAAAATTCTAAGATAAGCTCAAATAATTATGGTTACTTGGAAAATCAGAGATTTGGTCATCCCATATCACCCTTGGCCGAAATAACCTCCCCCCTCTCCTATAATTATTCATTTTGATTCATTTCCCATTTAAACAAAATAAAATAAACCCTAAAACACCCCAAAAATCCACCCAGTGGCTCAATAATTTCTGCAGGCTTGTGATCATTTTTCTTGGCCTTTCTCTGAGTTATAGAAGGTGGGAAAAATAGTGGTTAAGGCTGGTGAGGCTTGGTTTGTTTCTTGGGTTTATTTTGTTCGAATTGGTTCAAACCGGGTATAATAATTCGTTTTGCTTATTCCCCATGTTAAATATTCAATAAGGTAATTTTGTATCATACTATAATCTCAATTATACACGTGAAAATCATCCATGCATGCTAGAAAAATCGTTTGGATTAAAAGAGAATCAAAAACCCTAAAAACGAAATAAAACTAAAATTGGCTGGAATGAATTTTGCTTGCTTCGAATTTATTTTATAAAGGTCCTATGCATTTCATATGACTCTAATAAAATCAGTTTCATGGTGTTCAAAGCTTAGAAATCTGTTTTGGATTTAATTTGTAATCGCATGAAATAAAGAAGAAGAAATAAAAGGAATAAAGGATCGAATGGATTAGGGTTAGGGTTCTTGGTAATTTTACTGCATTAATTGGTTTTTAAGGATGAATTGATGATGGTCTAATGATTGGGGAAATTATTTTGTGGATTTTAATTTGAACCGAATGGGATTTAAATAATCTAAGGATGCGTTTTGTAAATTACTAAACATGAAGGTTAATTCTGGCAATCATAAAAGTACATGGGGAATTCGTATAAAATAAGTATAAGGGTGTATTGTATGAATTTGGTAATTAAAAGGTTTAATTGGTAATTTAAAAGTATAAGGATCAATTTGTATTTAATAAAATTGAGGGACTGTTTTGGAAATTATATAAATGTGAGGTGTAGTTCGTATAAAATAATAAAAAGGGTGGAATGTGTATTTTTGAAACTATAAGGGTTAAACTTGATAATATGAATAATTGTGGGTCGAATTAAATTATTTAGACTATAGGGTTACTTTTGTATCTTTGAAAAATAGAAGGATAAATTTGTTAATATTGTAAATGTAAGGATTAATTTGGATTAAATGCGAAATTGTGATATTTACACTTTAGATCTTGAAATTTAGCATTATTACTTATTTAACCCCAATTTATGGAAAGCTACCATATTAAACCCTAATCCTACAAAGTCAACATTTTAAGTCCCTAAATTATTCCAAACAATAATTATAACCTTTGAATGATGAATATTTCTAATTATGGAAACTTTCTAAATATAGAAACCTGCTATTTATGGGAACTTTCTAAATAAGGGAACTTTCTAAAATTGGAAACTTAATAAATCAGGAAAGCGGCTATAAAAGGAAAGTTACTAAAATGGAAATCCGACTAAAGTGAGAAATATGACTTCAAATAAGATATTATTAATAAGACGATCATGTATTCGTGTAGATTCGCGGAAGAAGGAGTATGATACCGACCATTATGTCTCTGTTATATTTGCACTTGCGGTCTAAGGTACAGATATTCTAACCTTTTAGTAGGGTTTCTTATGACTCATGATCCGTTCCATTGCCAATATTATGATTTCTGATCTTTATACGCCTGATATCCTTGCTTCATTTGATAGTATAATTTCGTATGAAGACCCTTTTAAAAAAATATAACCTGATGACTTTTGAGAAAAACTATTTTTGAAATGATTTATGTGATTACGATACGATGCCAGTTTTAAATGTTGGTTTTATGACTTTTATGAAATGTGTTTTAAAGGAATACTTTTACGATAAAAAGGTCTTAAACAATTTTCTAAAGTCCTTAATCTGTTTTATTCTCTAAGATTTCTCATGACTTTCTTTAACATCTTTTGATTATTTAACTTCAAATTTTGAACCTTTGCTATGAACCCTTTTGCTATTATGAACCTTTGATTTTAACCTCATGATATGAATCTTTGATTTGGACCTTTGACTTGAACCATTGCTATGATCCCTTTGTATGATCCATATTTGATCGATCTATTTTTGTTATGATTTGCTTTGATATTTGTTGTATGCTATATTCCATTTCTTATAGCATTCCTATGCCCTTATATGATGCCCATTATTTGATTAAATTATAGCTAGTCATGGGGAGTCCATGGCCTTGCCACTGATGAACTAGTGGTATTGACACTATCTGTGGAGGTGGGTTTTTGTCCACAGCGTTCCCTATTATGCTATAGCACCATGGCCATTATTATTGTATGTATGCTTAGCCTAGAGTTTAGTATATGTATATTTGTTTTTGCAAGGAGCGTATGGATGCATCCTAGGTACTTTGTTTCGTTTTGAATTTGGTGAATGGGTATGTGTGTGCAATACACTCCATTTCACCTTTAGTACATCGAGCTAGCTACTCTATGTACAAGTTGATATATGAATGTTGGGCATTTCTGTTGCTTCTACTATATATGTGATCCTTGTTGTTTTAACTTCTTTATTGTTATTGACTTATGCTTTCCTTAGTTCATTTGCTTACACTTGTGATTCATTTCATTTACCTTTGATTCGTTTGATATTCCTTATACGTATTCTCTTTGATCGTGTTCAGTTCATACTATCATATGTTCCATATTCTTTAATATTCGTCTCAACAGGTTTGCTTGGATTCATTTCGGATTCACTTTTGTTTACCTTTTGGTATTAGTTTTTGTTTGTTTATATCTGTTCACTGTGCTTTTTAAGCTCAGCCGCATTTCTTTTCCTGCGGCAGGTTTTAGAAGGAAGCTAGGTTGGGTTAAGAGTACTTAGGAGCTCTTAGTGGACTGCAGCGTTGATAGCTTCCCATAGATTAGAGAATAGACTTAGAGATTCCCTTTTGGTTCTTAGTTTGTAATTAGTTTGGAAGTTGTAATGTTTAGAGTTAGTCTTTTATCTTTTCTTTAGAACTGTTTTGTGAACCTTGTATTACTAATGTATTCCGCTTGCTTATGTTCTGATTTAACCCCATAATGTTACACTTTAGCCCTTTTCAGTTTGGGTGTTACAATTATGGTATCAGAGACAGGTTGCGACTTGTAGTACATTAAACCTTGACCTGTGAAGTTTGGACCATTAAGTTTCCACTGTAGGCGCTCATAAGATAACCTTTGAGAATTTGCTTTAGGATCTCCCTATAGGAACTTAAGTAATTGACGGTGAGGAATGGGTAGACTAGGGCATCTATGCAAGTGGCATTGCTTCCGCATCACTCTGATTCGTGCCTCTGCTCTTAGTTAAACCTTTTATGAACATTTGTTTCAGAAGTTAGAAGTTTTGCAACCTGAGTTTTGTAACCAAGTAAGTTTTAGTGCCTCGAGATCTACATGGATACCTTATACCTTTTAAGTTTCACTTTCTGATTTTGATCTTCATTCCGATTTGTTTGGTAAATGCTTTGATACCTTTCTGACCATCCCAAAGGTCATTCAACCATAATGTGTTTGACACATTCTGTCAAATCATTACTTATGCTGGATATGAAATGTATCGTCTGATACTACTTGAATATGCATAATCCATTACTACTCCTATCAGAACTCTGGTGATTATTAACCACGGACAAGAGAAGATTTTTTCCCTCCCTTCGAATAATGAACTTTGTCTGCCAATCAGTTCCTTTGGAAGGATATGATGTTAATATTATCTCAGTATAGATTTGTTACCTGAGCATGATGATGCTGGCAATGGATACTCCATACATCTCTCTTTTGACAACCATACAATGTTCGTATTACCAACGATGCACACTCTACCTATCACCTGTACTAAGGAGCTAAACAAGATTCCCACACCTTGAACTGTTCGCTTATCTATCTCAACACTCTTGATGAACCATGTACTGGACTTTGATATGTGAACTATCCGTATGTTTGACGACCGTATACGTTCTACAAATCCATTTATTTTTTATATATCTGAAATTTGAGGACTTTGATTATGGATTTGCTGACTCCTCATAAGCTGCCATAGACTACCGTACCTGATTTGTGACCTTTAGCATTCTACTTCATCCTACTTTTTTTATGATGGCTCTCAATCACTTAAATCTATTAAGATTAATTCTGCTATGGAAGTACAAACTCTGATATCATTCGATTGTCAAGTTACTCCTGACACTTGTTAGCATCCACTATTGGAAAGCTCTGGCATTGGAAGCATTTTGTATTACAAAAACTTTCGGTGTTCTCTGATGAACCTCTGGGTGTTTTCTCTCCTGTTTAGGAAGTAGAGTTGGCATTGAATCGATCTCAGTTGACGAAACCTTTGTGCCATTGAAGCTGAGGGATTGAAGGAATTGAAGGAATAGGATTTTGTTTACCCTAAGATTTTCTTGGAATGCTCCTATTGGTTTATGAAGAAAGAGCAAAGTATGCGACGGCGTATCGACAATCGTGAACTTAACCGTACCCCTATCAGTAATCATTATCCGTTTCCGCGTATAAATAATTGATTTGGTCCACCTTTGAAACTCCGTATCTGATTGCATCATTTTAGATTTGAAGGACTGAAGAAGCAGCCACAATAACTTCTAGGAAGGGGGTTAACAAACCAAAGGTAACCTTCGTGAAGTACTTTAGTTTTATTTCGTGAAGAAGAATAAAGGTGATGTGAGGTGGATATAATTTTTTCCCTAAATGATTTCTGAGACTGCCTTTGCACTCGTTATAACCTTTATGAGCTTGAATGACGCCAATTTTATTGGCTAAGTTAATTATGTTTTCGCGTGTTTTTGGACAAATTGTCATAGTATGACATTGTATTGTGTTCAAAGATGAAAAAGGAACATAGAGATTATTTTTGTAGAATGACCCTTTCGTTCTGGAAGAGAAATTGTATTGACGTTCAGAGATCGTAGTAGACAACACTACCTTGTATCCTGTGAAGACAGGGTCTCCCATAGAAAGGACCAAGATTGAAGACCATTATCGGAGTTAGAAACCTGGTAGAAGAGTAGTAGAAGATGTTCGCGGCAAGCGTTACCGTGGAAGAAGCATTGAAGAAGAAAGGAACTGAGATGGTACTCGATTATACATCATGCAGTACGTGGAGATTACGGTTCGGGCATCAAGACAACCAGACCATAGGAGACGAACCATTCAACACATAACCTGATCGACAATAGCGGTGTTTACCTTAAAACCTGGAGCTGTGCTAGAAGACCTATCAAAGACACGAAATCTTGTTTCTCTATTCATTTAGTTGTATTGAGATGAATTGATAGTAAAAGCAGGCTTTGATGAGTGCTCAAACACTCATCATTTTTTGTCAATCTGAACTGCAAAAACATACAAAAACACTCAGAAATGCATCAAAACACTAATAATATTCCGAAATTGTGTTTTATATGTTTTAGATGTAAAATGAGTAAAAACAGATGAAAAACGTACAAAGTTTGCAAAATTGGCAGTTTCAGTCCCTCAACTTTCAAAAATTGGAAAAAAATAGTCCCTATGCATTTATTTTAAATAAAAAGTCAACCCAAGTCTTTTGAAAGTCAAAAAATCACAAAATATAATACTTGTGTCTAAAGTTTCAAAAATTACAGTTTTGGTCCCTGTACTTTCAATTTTGGCATAAAAAGTCCCTGGGATTTCAAATTTTGGAAAACTATCATTTATGGTCCTTGGTAAATGAAACTTGGCAACTATAGTCCTTTTGATAACTTTGGATAAATTACAAACCGTGCCCTTGAGTTTTCAGAAATTTGCAAAGTTAGTCCTTGTGTTAATGTCAAACTAAACGAACCCTTTGTAATATATAAACCAAATCCAAACACAAACCCAATAAACCACCCCAAGCCCATTTCCCCTAAAAAAGCCCAAACCCTTTTTAATACTACCCAACCCTGGTCAATTGGTCAATACCAGGGTCAAAACAAATAGTCAAACTCAACAGTCAACACCATCCCCAACCCCTGAATACCCATTTCATGTTCCCTTCTCCTCTATGATATCTCCACAATTCCCTCACCAACCTCACCTTTCCCAATTAATACTCTCACCAACACTCCCTCCCCCTCATTAATACCTCACCTATCCCACTCACCCTGTCCAATTTGGACTTTCCCGCTAAAACAAAATCAAACGGCCAAGGTTCATTGAACTCATCCTACGGCTCAAAATTGAATGGGAAAGAGAGAGGAGCCCCCAAGGGCTTATAAAAGTGAAGAAGGCGGGAAGAAAAAAAAGCAGTTAGAGTAGCAGTAGAGTAAGGTAGTTTTAGATATCATTAGTATTAATTTTTCATTCTCTTGTGTAATTTTTGGTTAAAAAGTTTGTACTCTAAGTTTCCAGTATAACTAAAACTTAATTCAAGCAAGAATTTCAGTTTCAAGTTAAGGTTTCAGTTTGAAATTTCAGTTTCCATAATTAGCTCTTAAGATTGTTCAAATTGTTGTTTGTTGATCCACTGAGCCCACAGCAGCTTATTTAGAGGCTTTGTAAAGAATTCAAGACATTTAAATAGTTTTAGTTAATTAACTCAAAAATACCAAAAATTCAAGAAAAATAAGTAGAAAATAAAAAAATCACTCCACAATTTGATTGAAGCTTTGGATCTTGGTGATTGTTGAATTGTATGGTATTAGAAACCTCAGGGGAGGTATAGGTTAGAGTGGTCCTTGTCTCAGTACATCATTGCTTGGAATTTCTGTAGGTCACCAACTTGATTATTGCATTTCTGTCTTCTTATTATTAGTTGTTGCAGTCACTGTTCAGTTAGCCTTAAATATGGTTTAGTAAGCTACTTAGATTAGTGGTTAGGTATTTCTAGGTATGTTCCTACTTAACTTAGTGAAACAGGTTTAAAAAGGAGGTGTTTGGTTTAACACTGCCTTGGGTGGTATTGTGGTTGTTTTGTTGTCATTTTAGTATTAGTAGGTTACATTCACTCAGTTTAGGTCTACTTAAGTTTTAAAACCAAGATTCTTTGGAGACAAGGTCAAAATCAACAATTAATCTTCATACATGTCCACTGTTGTGGATTTTGTAATCCATAAACCTCCATTTTAGTTCATAAGTCATAGCTTTAGCCTACTTTAGCTTTATTTCATCTTAATCCATCTTATTTAATCAGTAGAGTAGGATTGAAACTCAAAATAGTCAAATTTCAAGTTTTTCATAAAAATTCAAAAGTCACCATTCTCAGAAAAGTCAAAAATTGTAGGAATTGTTTAGAATTTTCAGATGGGATTCAGGGCTTGTGCTTTTTAAAAGTTGTTTTCCCCCACCTAGTATATTGAATCCATACATTTGCTTATTTTTGTGATTTTTTCTTAAGGGTTGAATTGGTGTCCAAAGTAGGCTGCAGGGCAAGGTATTGCCCTGCTACACAGACCCTGACCAAAACCACCCTTTCTATTAGCCATAGGTTGTTCTATAGTGGGCCCCACCCTTTGGTTTTTAGCTTCTTGGAAATTCAATAAGCCAGACTTCAAGGCTTATAGCTTATTTGGTGGTTTAGAGTTCATTAGGTAGGGCTGCAAGGCCTTTTTGTTTTGTCCCATTCCAGAGCTATGCTGAGTTCTCAGATTTTGTACCCATATTCCATGCCCTCCCCTGGCCTCACCGGTGGGTCCCAGTGAGTGAGCTTTGGCTTTTTGAAAAGCCCATAAGCTCAGATTTTCATATTAGCTTTTACTTTGGGCTCTTGATCATCCTGGTGGGTCCCACATTGGCCTAAACTTGGCCAATCAGGCCTGTTTGGTGCTCAGGATTGGGTGGAATTGCTTATTCAGCTTGTTGGCTTATTTAGTATATTTAATTGCTTGTGTCTGCTTGTTTTCCATGCACTCATCCTCCTTACATCTTAATTACTCTTTGGTTTGTGCTGAGTAGCTTTTTACAAGCTTATTCAGGATCCTTTAAATCCTAATAAGCTTATATGCTTATCTGCCAATCCATTTAGCTTTTCATCTGCTTATTTTTAAGCTTCTGGCCAAAGTGCCTTTATTAAAGTTTCATATTTTAAGTATTTAAAGAGTTTTGTAAAGGAAAAACAAAAAAAGCTCAATTTTATGAAAGTGTTAGCTTCTATTTAAGAAGCTTATTGCTTATTAGCTTATTTTCCTTAAGCACTTAGTGTTTTTATATTTTTCTTAGGTTCCTGTATTTACTTAATAATTTTATAAAAAGTTTTAGATTTTTCTTAGCTTATTTAGTATTTATTAGCATTTTACTTAGTTTTAAAAGTATTTAATAAATAATTAAATAGTAATTAATTAATAATAATTAGAAAAATAGTGTGAAAAATATAATTCCAGTTTTAAAATAAGTTTTATAATATTTTAGATTTTTCTACGTCTTTATTTTATTTTTCTAGGCTTATTTTACATTTTCTTATTTATTAGTGTATTATTAAATAGTTTAAATTAGTTTTTAATTAATAATAATTAGATAAAAAGTCTTAAAAATATAATTTTAATTTTAAAATTAGTTTTATAATATTTTAGATTTTTACAAATTTATTTTTCATATTTTTAGTGTAATTTCATAATTAGTTATAATTTAGGTTAATTTAAATAATTAATAAGTAACTAGAAAATAGTGTTTAATTAATAATAATTATATAATAGTGTAAAAATTAATTTTAATTTTCCAAAAATTTTCTTTTATTATTAGGATTGTAAAAATGTAATTTTCATATTCGTAAGTATTTTATTTGTACAAAACTCGCGTTTTATTTTGTACGTTCACGTAACTTTAAACTGAACGTACACGTTTTTAGGTTTTAAACGTTTCTGGTTTTTCTAATTTCACGTATATGTTATTATAGCCTACTTGAGCTATTTCCTTGTATAAATCAGTAGTGTAGTCAATCACAAACCCTTTCCTGTCCAAATTCACCCGATCACAATCCCGTTTGATAACAATTCACACCTCGTCGGAACATAACGACCCGGGGAAACACTATATTCCACGGAGATTGACTCTAAGATGTTTGACCATATTGACCACATATGTGGTTGACTTTAGTTGACTGTTTGGAGCCAATCAAAATTTGGCGCCGCTGCCGGGAGGTTGTGCGCGTTATTCTAAACGGTTTTGCAGATTAGTGATTTTGGAATTCACTTCTTTGTAAATTTACCATCCTTGTTCATATTTTCTTATCATATAAAAACAAATCAGTTCAAGAAAACATTTTAAAATCAGTTTTCAACGAACACAAAAAACCCAAAAAGATTTTCTTTCTTATTTGTATATAAAATGTCTTTCCAAAAATCCAAAAATATTCATCTCTACCCTCCTACCCTTTTGATTCTTCATTCCTTACCCTCCCAAACCTTTTGATTCTTTCTATGTCTCATCCACACCTTCTGATTTGTCAATGGTGTGGTAATCCTCATAATGGTGGTAATTGCCCTAATTGTGGTGTGGTAGAGTCAGGAAACGGGTCTGTCTATAACCAAGATCCCTATTCCTACCATGACACGACTGATTTATTCCATCAGCTACCACACCATGAGACTCAGCAGTTTTACTGTTGTGAGTACTGTGGTAGTTCACACTACAGTTCTGATTGTCAATCGGGAAACACGCTTGTCTATGAGCAGTTTCCTGATAACGATTATGACTCTAGCACATACAACCCACAACCACATCAGTTTTATTGTTGTGAGTACTGTGGAGGTCCACACTCTAGCTCGGATTGTCAAACAAGGAATCCATTTCCTTGTAACAATTATGACTATTCGTTTTCAGACCCACCTCCACAGTACCAAATGATCCAAGCAACTCCTCATGATACTGAGCCAGACCTTTTACTAAAGGCTCTTGAGATATTGAAAGAACTTAAGGAGGAGTTGGTTACTACATCGTTTCAAGACTCTCGTGAGAAATCTATGGCAGAATTACTTGCTGAAGAACAAGAGGCTAGAAAAAAAAAGAGTATGGAGGAATTACTTGTCGAGGAACAAGCAGCTATAACACGTGCCAAATTTCGTAAAGCTGCTCTTCTCGATTGTGATGATGATAGTGATAATGAAGATACCCTTGATATCCTTCAATTTTATAAGGGTTCATCAGATTCATCAGTTGTAATTCCTTCCATGGAGAATCAGGGAGAAAATAATATAACGGAGAAATTACTAGCAGAAGATCAAATGGAACTTGTACAATCCATGAATGCTAGCTCCTCTCAACTCCCTCAGTTTGTTGTTATCACACCCGAAGTTCACACTCACTCTCTGAACATGGGGGATGAGCATCTTAGCACTGTTCCTGAAAAGGAATCGAACGAATTCATAAAGTCTAGTGTTGAGATCCTTGTCCCAATCCCAAGAGAGTCACAGGGAGCTTTTGATCATATGTGTGATTTTCCTTCCCCTCTTGAGTGTCCAAAAGATCAATTTGAAACTTTCTCCGATTGTAGCGAAGATTGTACATCTTATGGAGACATCGAGTATGTTGAAGCATCAGTTCCACATTTTGATGCTGATCATCTTCTTGAGTAGTTCGCTGATGAACTCACTCACATCAATCCACTCCCAACGGGAAGTAACGATGATCTCTTTGATTTTGAAACTGATCTAGGAGAAATTGAAAGTCTCTTATATCATAATCCGTCACTCACTTCTGATCCCAATAGTCCAATAGAGAATGATAATCACTTTGTTCCCGAAGCATTCAAAACTACTCTCACCAATCCTCTGTTTAAATTCAATTCTGAATTCACTTTGATTTCTGATAATCCACTCTTTGATATTCAGAATGAGGATAGTGATGAGTCCACAATGGAACAAGAGTTCATAGATTCACACCATCTGAATGATTCTCTTCATGAGGAGTTCTCCGGTGAACTCACTCATTTCATGACTCCTCCGGAGTATGATAGCCCGGGGGAGATGCACTTAATCATGAGAATTTACAAATTACCACCCTCCCGCCCGGGATGTTTTCAAACCAAACGAGCTTAACCCTTGAAATCCAAATTCAGGCTACTGAGCCTGATCTCGATGAAGAAAATCTTATCATGATTTTCATCATGGTTTTCTTCCTTTTCTTCACCTACAGGGTGACCTCTCCTGTTCTTCACTCCTTCGGGAATGAAGACATTATCTTTGACCCCGGCATTTTCATGTATCATTATCTTGAGCCGGGTACTTATCTCATCGGTGTGGAACTTTCACGTGCTTCAAATGTTTGTCCAAACATCTTGAATGAAAGTCCGATGGAGATTGTTTCTTCCACATCATGCTTCCCCAAGAACAAATGATTTCGGGGTCGAGTCAAGCTAGCGACTCGGTAAACAAAAACAGTAGCATGTATATATGGTTTTCACCCTAAGTGTGGAGGAGTTACCCCTGCTGTGGTTACCAATAAAGTGAAAAAAAATGATGTTTCCACATTTAGCTTGTAATGTTGCCCTTATATGTTCAAAGAGTCGGCATAATAGTCGGGACTTTGAATATTGAGGACAATATTCAATTCTAAGTGTGGGGGGGGGGGGGGGAATTCTAGCGAATTTTATCATATTTTACCATCTAGTACCCCCGTTTTGGCAAAAATTTTAAAAAATTTTCACTTGTGCTTCAAAATTTTTTGTGGTTATCAGTCCGCCATGTCTAAACGACAAAAGGATTGGCTAATCCAGGAGTAAACGGCTCTTGGTAAAGATATATCAAATCCGTTTACGGCTTGCAATTTGCCCAAAATTGTATGGTATCTCAACTCACCATATCCTAAAAAGGGAAAGAGTTGGCTAGCCCGCAAGATTATGGCTTATGGTAAAGGCAGTGGAAAACCATAATTGGTAATCAACTCACCAAGATGTTGACTGTGTCCATCAAGAGTTGGCTGGTCCAGAAGCAAACGGCTTCTGGTAAAGACAAACCAAATCCGTTTACAGCTGGTGGTTTGCTCAAAATCACATGGTTATCAGTGTACCATAGTTCTTACTTGAACTGAAACATTTGGCTACTCCAGAAGTAATGGCTTTTCGTAAAGAGATTAAAATCCATTAAGTTTTCTCAAAAAGATTGCAAGGGACTAGCAATAGTTAAGTGTGGGGGATTGATGAGTGCTCAAACACTCATCATTTTTGGTCAATCTGAACTGCAAAAACATACAAAAACACTCAGAAATGCATCAAAACACTAAAAATATTCCAAAATTGTGTTTTATATGTTTTAGATGCAAAATGAGTAAAAACAGATGAAAAACGTACAAAGTTTTCAAAAATGGCAGTTTTAGTCCCTCAACTTTCAAAATTTGGCAAAAATAGTCTCTATGCATTTATTTTAAATAAAAAGTCAACCCAAGTCTTTTGAAAGTCAAAAAATCACAAAATATAATACTTGGGTCTAAAGTTTCAAAAATTATAGTTTTGGTCCCTGTACTTTCAATTTTGGCATAAAAGGTCCCTAGGATTTCAAATTTTGGAAAACTATCATTTATAGTCCTTGGTAAATGAAACTTGGCAACTATAGTCCTTTTGATAACTTTGGATAAATTACAAACCGTGCCATTGAGTTTTCAAAAAATTGCAAAGTTAGTCCTTGTGTTAATGTCAAACTAAACGGACCCTTTGTAATATATAAACCAAATCCAAACACAAACCCAAGGGCTTATAAAAGTGAAGAAGGTGGGAAGAAAAAAAAGCAGTTAGAGTAGCAGTAGAGTAAGGTAGTTTTAGATATCATTAGTATTAATTTTTCATTCTCTTGTGTAATTTTTAGTTAAAAAGTTTGTACTCTAAGTTTCCAGTATAACTAAAACTTAATTCAAGCAAGAATTTCAGTTTCAAGTTAAGGTTTCAAGAATTTCAGTTTCAAGTTAATGTTTCAGTTTGAAATTTCAAGTTTCCATAATTAGCTCTTAAGATTGTTCAAATTGTTGTTTGTTGATCCACTGAGCCCACATCAGCTTATTTAGAGGCTTTGTAAGGAATTCAAGACATTTAAATAGTTTTAGTTAATTAACTCAAAAATACCAAAAATTCAAAAAAAATAAGTAGAAAATAAAAAAATCACTCAACAAGTTGATTAAAGCTTTGGATCCTGGTGATTGTTGAATTGTATGGTATTAGAAACCTCAGGGGAGGTATAGGTTAGAGTGGTCCTTGTCTCAGTACATCATTGCTTGGAATTTCTGTAAGTCACCACCTTGATTATTGCATTTCTGTCTTCTTATTGTTAGTTGTTGCAGTCACTGTTCAGTTAGCCTTCAATATGGTTTAGTAAGCTACTTAGATTAGTGGTTAGGTGTTTCTAGGTCTGTTCCTACTTAACTTAGTAAAACAGGTTTAAAAAGGGGGTGTTTGGTTTAACACTGCCTTGGGTGGTATTGTGGTTGTTTTGTTGTCATTTTAGTACTAGTAGGTTACATTCACTCAGTTTAGGTCTAGTTAAGTCTTAAAACCAAGATTCTTTGGAGACAAGGTCAAAATCAACAATTAATCTTCATACATGTCCACTGCTGTGGATTTTGTAATCCATAAACCTCCATTTTAGTTCATAAGTCATAGCTTTAGCCTACTTTAGCTTTATTTCATCTTAATCCATCTTATTTAATCAGTAGAGTAGGATTGAAACTCAAAATAGTCAAATTTCAAGTTTTTCATAAAAAGTCAAAAGTCACCATTCTCAGAAAAGTCAAAAATTGTAGGAATTGTTTAGAATTTTCAGTGGGATTCAGGGCTTGTGCTTTTTAAAAGTTGCTTTCCCCCACCTAGTCTATTGAATCCATACATTTCCTTATTTTTGTGATTTTTTCTTAGGGGTTGAATTGGTGTCCAAAGTAGGCTGCAGGGCAAGGTATTGCCCTGCTACACAGACCCTGACCAAAACCACCCTTTTCTATTAGCCAAAGGTTGTTCTCTAGTGGGCCCCACCCCTTGGTTTTTAGCTTCATGGAAATCCAATAAGCCAGACTTCAAGGCTTATAGATTATTTGGTGGTTTAGAGTTCATTAGGTAGGGCTGCAAGGCCTTTTTGTTTTGTCCCATTCCAGAGCTATGCTGAGTTCTTAGATTTTGTACCCATATTCCATGCCCTCCCCTGGCCTCACTGGTGGGTCCCAATGAGTGAGCTTTGGCTTTTTGAAAAGCCCATAAGCTCTGATTTTCATATTAGCTTTTACTTTGCGCTCTTGATCATCCTGGTGGGCCCCACATTGGCCTAAGCTTGGCCAATCAGGCATGTTTGGTGCTCAGGATTGGGTGGAATTGCTTATTCAGCTTGTTGGCTTATTTAGTATATTTAATTGCTTGTTTCTGCTAGTTTTCCATGCACTCATCCTCCTTACATCTTAATTACTCTTTGGTTTGTGCTGAGTAGCTTTTTACAAGCTTATTCAGGATCCTTTAAATCCTAATAAGTTTATATGCTTATCTGCCAATCAATTTAGCTTCTCATCTACTTATTTTTAAGCTTCTAGCCAAAGTGCCTTTATTAAAGTGTCATACTTTAAGTATTTAAAGAGTTTTGTAAAGGAAAAACCAAAAAAGCTCAATTTTATGAAAGTGTTAGCTTCTATTTAAGAAGCTTATTGCTTATTAGCTTATTTTCCTTAAGCACTTAGTGTTTTTATATTTTTCTTAGGTTCCTGTATTTACTTAATAATTTTATAAAAAGTTTCTGATTTTTCTTAGCTTATTTAGTATTTATTAGCATTTTACTTAGTTTTAAAAGTATTTCATAAATAATTAAATAGTAATTAATTAATAATAATTAGAAAAATAGTGTGAAAAATATAATTCCAGTTTTAAAATAAGGTTTATAATATTTTAGATTTTTCTAACTCTTTATTTTATTTTTCTAGGCTTATTTTACATTTTCTTATTTATTAGTGTATTATTAAATAGTTTAAATTAGTTTTTAATTAATAATAATTAGATAAAAAGTCTTAAAAATATAATTTTAATTTTAAAATTAGTTTTATAATATTTTAGATTTTTCCAAATTTATTTTTCATATTTTTAGTGTAATTTCATAACGGTCCCCAAGTAAATAATCAGAGTCTTCTATGACCATGCCATGCCCTGCCAAAACCTCCTTTAGCGTGCCATTGCTTAATACCTGAAAATACATGCTAAAAGTGTCAACACGAGGTTGGTGAGTTCATAAGTTTGTATTAAAACAATAGTGTTGTGAGTTCAATAGAGAGTTTTGTGACCATTGTGTAACTCACAATGTCATAAAAATAAAGTTTACCTTAAAGTAAAATTTGAAGAGTGGACCATGAGTAGAGTATGTGATCATTACAACGAATACAATGCCACATAGAAAAATAGTCTATTACGCTAGCGCTAAGTTCATGCAACCGAAGCTATAACAGTGTGCATGCTCAAAGAGCATCTAATCATATATAGGGCCCGGCAAGTGTTTATCCCAGACACTTGTGTTTCGACATGGTATACGTTCGTTTGCCTATCCGGCCAAACCGAACGGGGGCGTTACCCCCAATAGATCTATTTATAACATTCGAGCTTCCCAGCAGGAATTAACGGTTCATGAGATGGGCATATTTGGGACATAACAGGGCTTAGGCTAATCCGCGTAATAGTTTAAACAAAGCATAATTTTCAGTGTGGTCCATAAAAGTGTTTGCATAAAAGCAATTGTTCATAAAGTGTGTTGCATAAAAGCAATAGTTCATAAAGTGTGTTGCATAACAGCAATGATTCATAAAGTGTGTTGCATGTTTATAAAACACTTGTTTATGTTAGAAAATAATCAAGTATGCAACCAATATACACATAGGTGCATTTGAATAATCAATCAAGTATTGCGCATTCGAATAAAACAAGCATCGAGTTTAGTTAAAAACGAGCAAGTATTCTCCCCCAAAATAGTTATAAAAACAAGTAAAAGTAGGGGGTATGAACTCACCTGGTGCGATAGCTATGATGACAAAAGTGGATACACTGAAATGAGGCACGATCTCAAATCGCAACCTAATATGAATGATAGTTTCTAATGTAAGAAATGAAATGATGCTACACATGCAAGTACGTATGTTATCGATACCACTCATTAGTTTTGAAAAATTATTTTTTGACGTCTCGTTAGGTTAATAACCACTTTTCATGTAAATATGTTGAAACGGTACTCCACGATCCTTGTTTGGTGTTCAATCGGCAAATATAAGGTTTTCGTCGCAAAAATAACATTTTCATTACTTGAAAATATGACCAAAATGGCCTCGCAAAACTAGTCGCGAAATATTGTACGTTAAGTGTTAATGGTCAAGCTCGGCGTTTTTGAAAACCTTGTAATAATATCTTGAAGTCGTGTCATTTAACTTTTGGCAATACGGGTCTTAATCGATGAGAAAATCGACTCTCATTGTTGTTACTTGAAAGTATTATGTTCAACACTTAGAAAAATTTATTATAGTAAAAGCTGTCAAAATATGTATAGTTTATCGGGTACATAGATGAGGTCGTAGTTTATTCGTTATAAGTCCAATGCTCAAATGGCCAATTGATTTGAAAAGCTTGCTGGGAGATCTTGATTTCATAAAACTACGGCTCGGACTCAAACTGATCAGATCATAAAGAAAAACAGCCGAGAAAGTGGTGTCTTGCAAAGACAGTTTTGCGGCAAAAATAATAATAGAAAAGCTGATGGAAATATACATATATCGTCGGATTTCAATCACTTGTATCTTTTTCGTTATAAGCTCGTTTTCTATGTTCTTTATATCCCCGCGAAGTATACTTTAGGTTTCTCAAGGTCTCGGCTAGTCTAGATATCATTAAATCTCAGTTTTCCTAGCTAGAAAATTCGGGACAGATTCAATATTTTCATAAAATATAGTTTTCGTCATTAAAATTGAAAATAGCATATCTTTTTCGTCGTAACTCGGATTTTATCCCCGTTTTCGGCCATAGTTTCGTCTCGGAATGTATTTTCTAAATCTTTGGTCTAAAATTACACCCTAGACCCTGAGTTTCCCACGTTTAACAAAAAGGGACAGTAGCTTTTATATAGTTGTAAAAATCAACTTTCCTAGTTTGTAACTTGTTCAAGGCTTAACCAAACTATCTCAAATCAACTTCACAAATACCCAATCCTACCATACACCTTCTTAGGGTGTCATGGGTTCCTAAACATCACCAATCTTGGTGGATCTCATGAGATTACTAGTGAAAATTATAGATCTAGTGTTTATAAAAACAACATGAGTAACAAGTGGTATGGATCTTACATACTTGCATGTTTTACCAATATATCTTGAAAATACATAAAAATATAAAGTAATTGGAAGTATGAAAAGATCAAAAGTATTCTTGAAGCTTACTTGAATATTTGAGGTGATTTGAAGATGATTATGTTAAGAAACATAGGGTTTTTACCACAAAACCCCAACTAGATCTTGATTAGGACTTGATAAACACTTGGATCTTGAAAAGTTAGTGATTTCTTGCTTGGTTTAGTTCTTGGCCGAAATTTTTGAGAGAAGAAAAAGATGAGAGAGTTTCTAGTTTGTTGTGTTTATCAAATGAGAAATGAAAACTAGTTTTATGTATATATATAATGTCTTGGTCAATTGTAATTAATGTAGTCCAAGGGTACTAGGGGGGGCGGCACACCAAAAAGGAGGGAAACAAGGAAGGCTTGTTGGTGGCTAAATTAATGAATGTGTCTAGTTGTTGGATGAGCTTATGTATTTTGTGTACACTTTGGGTGTTATCGGGTACCGAGTTAACTAAAAATAAATGTTACCGAGGTGATATAAAATACGACGAAGTTGTAAAAGTTGTAAAATATTATTCCTGATGATAATCGGGTGTTAAAATAATTATCGGGTTGAAATAACGCAAACCGACGGAGTAATAAGCTCCGACCGTAAAATATAGTAATTGTTTAGAAAACACCGGATAAAATAATAATATAATTTTTATATTATTATTATGAGTATGTAAATATGTTAGGATCATAGTCGGGAGTATTGGGTATACGTTAGTAGTAAAACTGAGTGGTATCGTTAATTACAAATTAAGCATACGTAAATGGAAATAATGCATATCCGTGTAGGGTCTCAAGTGATGATGATAATGTGTAGACTATTCCGGTCTATATGAAGTGGCATTAATGAATGATGCATGAATTCGCAGCTAAACCTAACTGGTTACGCGAATTTGAAGACTCGTAAACTCAGTTTACGAAATGACGAACGATGATCATGAATAGTGATTTCCCTTCGGGAATGAATAGTGTCACATGAATAGTAAAATTTCTGAACGCTTCTTGGAATCACAAACTGACTCCAAAAATGATGAATAGTGACCGATGAATAGTAAGGGATCAATAGTAACTGATGAATAGTGAATAGAAGAAATGTCATGAAAATGCGGGTTGTTACAGTCTCACCCCCTTAAAAGGAACTTCGTCCCGAAGTTCAGTTTGTGTTGGTCTCTAGAGTGGTATTGGTGAAAAGATGATGATTTTTATCGTGTAAGCTATTGAGCTCTAACAAGGTTCAAGTCTGACGGCCACTAGGCCTACTCTGTCAGAAATAGTAAATGGTTCAGTGTGTATCGGGTTTAACTTTCTGAAGTTTTCTGAATGGTATCATGCCTTTCCTAGGCAGAACTTTCAACATAATCCTGCCACGAACTTGAAATTCTAATGGTTTGCAACTTATCGAATTTGTAACTGATTCTTGATTTGTAGGAAATTCCTGGTTATTTCATGAATGCTTACGGGACTAGTGAGTTAGGTTTTTCCAAATTTCAATCCGTCAATGGATGTTGGCACTTCGGCCATAGAGTGCTTCAAATGGTGTAGTCTCTACACTCGTGTGGTAACTAAGGTTGCAACTGAATTTGATTTATGGCAAATGGTTAATCCAACCATTTCTAGTGTCAATCACACCCGATTTGGGCATATCTCCTTATGTTTGAATCAACCTCAAATTCCGACCATTGGTCTGAAGATAATAGGTGGTGTAGTTCCAAAAGAATCTTAATGAAATCGCTAGGAGTTTGAGATGAATCAAATTCCCCTATTAGGAATGATTAAAATGGCTATCATGAATCTTGTTTTGAAAGACTTACAGGGTTAAGTTCGTCAAAGGGTGTTGTTGAAAATAATAGATTAGGATAAGGTTGCGATCCTCCGCAGGATGTCATGAATTGAGTCTCTCTCCACCTACGATGCTTAGTCTCCATTACTAAGATTTTCCCCAAGTTATATGTCATCAACTCACAAACTCCTAAAGGTATAAGAGATGTAATTTAGTGATTGATTTTCAAAGTTTGTTTTGAGATTGTGTGTGTTTTTTTTTCATAAACCTTCCTTGAATAACGAATTTACAAATTTAAGCAAACGGCTTTCCAAGTAACATTTTACTTGATGTTTCAAAATTTAATAGTTATGCAAGATAGGACAATTTTCAACATAAGGTGGATAATATGGTTTACCAAAGATTGATGTTTAAAATTTCCTAACATTCAATAGTTTTGTGAAAGATTAACCAAAAGGAATTTACTTGTCAAAATAAGTGTCTCAGAAAAGTATTTCTTACAAGATATATGTTTTGTATAATGGTAGTTTGGAGAAAAATCCATTTAAAAGTAAAGTATTAAGAGGATAAAATAGTCGGGTAGGCATGTCTGCACAATGCGTAGATGTCTAACATGTTTGAATAATGTCTATTGGTGAGGACATGTTCAATTGAAGGTTCTATAGTCTTGGTTAAGAGGTTGGATGTATCTCTATAGTGTTGCTTAGTGAGCATTCGCATCGAAACTAATCTTGTAATTCAGTCAAGCCAATACTTTCCAGCTGGTGGAATTGTGGTAATCAGGCCAGTGATAGTGGTTCGAATGGTTTTGTGGTATCCTGAGATTTCTGTTGAGTTTTGAATGGTTTCAATGTACCGAGGGATCCTCCTTATAGATGGTATGGAAAGTCTTTCCTAGGGAGGTCTTTGATAATATCCATTTATCAATATAGGGAGTGGTGAGGGATGAGTGACATCGGAGTCTATAGAGTGTTAGCTAATTCCTTATATATATATATATATAGGGATGGGGAAAGGAAATGATAGTGATGGTGAGAAGGGAAAAGATTGTGACAACTGCGACAAAATGAGATTGTGATAAAAGAAAATACTGTGATAAAAGTGTATCGTGCATAGACGTAAATGTCCATGAGATGAAATGACCAGTTGGCGTGCTTCCAATCGGTGGTTAACGAGATGGTGAAAAGTATGGATGTTCTGCCAACGAGTGTTTACACACACGTAAATGAAACATTTGGAAATTGAGTAGAGAATTCAATCCAGACAGAATTTTATTATAACCATTCTCAGTATTGCAAAATTCATTTCTGAGTCAGACATAGGTGGTCAGCCTATATCTCACTATCCCGGGTTGAATATAGATGACCAGTCTTAATTCCACTGAGGTTCCATGAATTTTGAAATACTCAGCTCAGTTATACTAAGACTATGTCTTTCCCAAATACCAAGACGTTCTGAAAGACAAAAGCAAGTGACCAAACTCGAGGTCAATTTATGAAACTATGCAAGGAAAAACATAATGTGGTGACATATATGATACGTGAACATGCTTATATGAAAGACAATTATAGTAATCAACTATAATAAATGAATAGAGTATATCAGATAACGAGACACAAATCTCATCACCTAAGTCAGCAACTAACCACAAATGAGGCTTTAGCTTGGCAGGCAGGCACGTGACGGTCATAGGGTTAAGTTTTCGTAAAAGTAGCTATAGTCTAGGTTTTAAAAACACTTAATTCGCTATAGCCAAAGCTCTGATACCAATCTGTCACACCCCCAAAGTCGGGTCCAGCGGAAGCATACGTGTAGCTGGGGTGTAACTCAATTGGTATTACAATACAAGTTCAAAAAGGGTTTTCACTTGAATCATTTAGAATAAAATAGCTTAATCAAAAATGTTGAATTTACATTTTTAATAGTAGTGCAGAAGTAGGCCCTTAAAATAGTTTAAAACGGTCCCCAAGTGAATAATCAGAGTCTTCTATGACCATGTCATGCCCTGCCAAAACCTCCTTTAGTGTGCCATTGCTTAATACCTGAAAATACATGCTAACAGTGTCAACACGAGGTTGGTGAGTTCATAAGTTTGTATTAAAACAATAGTGTTGTGAGTTCAATAGAGAGTTTTGTGACCATTGTGTAACTCACAATGTCATAAAAATAAAGTTTACCTTAAAGTAAAATTTGAAGAGTGGACCATGAGTAGAGTATGTGATCATTACAACGAATACAATGCCACATAGAAAAATAGTCTATTACGCTAGCGCTAAGTTCATGCAACCGAAGCTATAACAGTGTGCATGCTCAAAGAGCATCTAATCATATATAGGGCCCGGCAAGTATTTATCCCAGACACTTGTGTTTCGACATGGTATACGTTCGTTTGCCTATCCGGCCAAACCGAACGGGGGCGTTACCCCCAATAGATCTATTTATAACATTCGAGCTTCCCAGCAGGAATTAACGGTTCATGAGATGGGCATATTTGGGACATAACAGGGCTTAGGCTAATCCGCGTAATAGTTTAAACAAAGCATAATTTTCAGTGTGGTCCATAAAAGTGTTTGCATAAAAGCAATTGTTCATAAAGTGTGTTGCATAAAAGCAATAGTTCATAAAGTGTGTTGCATAACAGCAATGATTCATAAAGTGTGTTGCATGTTTATAAAACACTTATTTATGTTAGAAAATAATCAAGTATGCAACCAATATACACATAGGTGCATTTGAATAATCAATCAAGTATTGCGCATTCGAATAAAACAAGCATCGAGTTTAGTTAAAAACGAGCATGTATTCTCCCCCAAAACAGTTATAAAAACAAGTAAAAGTAGGGGGTATGAACTCACCTGGTGCGATAGCTACGATGACAAAAGTGGATACACTGAAATGAGGCACGATCTCAAATCGCAACCTAATATGAATGATAGTTTCTAATGTAAGAAATGAAATGATGCTACACATGCAAGTACGTATGTTATCGATACCACTCATTAGTTTTGAAAATAACATTTATCGTCGAAAAATATATTTTTGACGTCTCGTTAGGTTAATAACCACTTTTCATGTAAATATGTTGAAACGGTACTCCACGATCCTTGTTTGGTGTTCAATCGGCAAATATAAGGTTTTCGTCGCAAAAATAACATTTTCATTACTTGAAAATATGACCAAAATGGCCTCGCAAAACTAGTCGCGAAATATTGTACGTTAAGTGTTAATGGTCAAGCTCGGCGTTTTTGAAAACCTTGTAACAATATCTTGAAGTCGTGTCATTTAACTTTTGGCTATACGGGTCTTGATCGATGAGAAAATTGACTTTCATTGTTGTTACTTGAAAGTATTATGTTCAACACTTAGAAAAATTTATTAGAGTAAAAGCTGTCAAAATATGTATAGTTTATCGGGTACATAGATGAGGTCGTAGTTTATTCGTTATAAGTCCAATGCTCAAATGGCCAATTGATTTGAAAAGCTTGCTGGGAGATCTTGATTTCATAAAACTACGGCTCGGACTCAAACTGATCCGATCATAAAGAAAAACAGCCGAGAAAGTGGTGTCTTGCAAAGACAGTTTTGCGGCAAAAATAATAATAGAAAAGCTGATGGAAATATACATATATCGTCGGATTTCAATCACTTGTATCTTTTTCGTTATAAGCTCGTTTTCTATGTTCTTTATATCCCCGCAAAGGAAATCAAGTATACTTTAGGTTTCTCAAGGTCTCGGCTAGTCTAGATATCATTAAATCTCAGTTTTCCTAGCTAGAAAATTCGGGACAGATTCAATATTTTCAGAAAATATAGTTTTCGTCATTAAAATTGAAAATAGCATATCTTTTTCGTCGTAACTCGGATTTTATCCCCGTTTTCGGCCATAGTTTCGTCTCGGAATGTGTTTTCTAAATCTTTGGTCCAAAGTTACACCCTAGACCCTGAGTTTCCCACGTTTAACAAAAAGGGACAGTAGCTTTTATATAGTTGTAAAAATCAACTTTCCTAGTTTGTAACTTGTTCAAGGCTTAACCAAACTATCTCAAATCAACTTCACAAATACCCAATCCTACCATACACCTTCTTAGGGTGTCATGGGTTCCTAAACATCACCAATCTTGGTGGATCTCATGAGATTACTAGTGAAAATTATAGATCTAGTGTTTATAAAAACAACATGAGTAACAAGTGGTATGGATCTTACATACTTGCATGTTTTACCAATATATCTTGAAAATACATAAAAATATAAAGTAATTGGAAGTATGAAAAGATCAAAAGTATTCTTGAAGCTTACTTGAATATTTGAGGTGATTTGAAGATGATTATGTTAAGAAACATAGGGTTTTTACCACAAAACCCCAACTAGATCTTGATTAGGACTTGATAAACACTTGGATCTTGAAAAGTTAGTGATTTCTTGCTTGGTTTAGTTCTAGGCCGAAATTTTTGAGAGAAGAAAAAGATGAGAGAGTTTCTAGTTTGTTGTGTTTATCAAATGAGAAATGAAAACTAGTTTTATGTATATATATATAATGTCTTGGTCAATTGTAATTAATGTAGTCCAAGGGTACTAGGGGGGGGGGGGCGGCACACCAAAAAGGAGGGAAACAAGGAAGGCTTGTTGGTGGCTAAATTAATGAATGTGTCTAGTTGTTGGATGAGCTTATGTATTTTGTGTACACTTTGGGTGTTATCGGGTACCGAGTTAACTAAAAATAAATGTTACCGAGGTGATATAAAATACGACGAAGTTGTAAAAGTTGTAAAATATTATTCCTGATGATAATCGGGTGTTAAAATAATTATCGGGTTGAAATAACGCAAACCGACGGAGTAATAAGCTCCGACCGTAAAATATAGAAATTGTTTAGAAAACACCGGATAAAATAATAATATAATTTTTATATTATTATTATGAGTATGTAAATATGTTAGGATCATAGTCGGGAGTATTGGGTATACGTTAGTAGTAAAACTGAGTGGTATCGTTAATTACAAATTAAGCATACGTAAATGGAAATAATGCATATCCGTGTAGGTTCTCAAGTGATGATGATAATGTGTAGACTATTCCAGTCTATATGAAGTGGTATTAATGAATGATGCATGAATTCGCAGCTAAACCTAACTGGTTACGCGAATTTGAAGACTCGTAAACTCAGTTTACGAAATGACGAACGATGATCATGAATAGTGATTTCCCTTCGGGAATGAATAGTGTCACATGAATAGTAAAATTTCTGAACGCTTCTCGGAATCACAAACTGACTCCGAAAATGATGAATAGTGACCGATGAATAGTAAGGGATGAATAGTAACTAATGAATAGTGAATAAAAGAAATGTCATGAAAATGTGGGTTGTTACACAATCCGTTGTCTATCAGTATGGATTCGATATGTTACTATGAAGAAGTATACCTATATTCTGCTATATATACGTTTCACATTCGATGAATCTGTTCATGAGGATCTGTTATGAGTAAGATACGAGACTTTGGATTCTGAGAAAACAAGATCTGTCTGTTTATGAGAATACCTTTGAAAGGTTATATTGAAGACGAGACTATTTGAAAACCTGAAGAGTTAAGCATATTTATCACCCTCATATTTTCTACAATTCGGTACCTTCTCATCTGATTTGTCTAATCAAATTCCACAAACAATATATCCGTCAGATCCTACGGATTCCCTGTATCTCTTTCGAGGGGGATACGATTATCATCAGTTACGTTTGATATACTATTCTTTTGATTTTAATTCAGTTTGGTATGTCTTTTCTGGAAAGCCGAAGCGATTTTGATCAACAAGATAGAGCCAAGAGAAACAAGTCTTTCACATTTCTGTTTACTGTCCGTTGTGCTTCCGTTTCATTTCACTTCAATTTTCGAGGACAAATTTTTTTTTAAAGGGGAAGAGTTGTAAAACCCAAAAATCTGAAATGTGCAAAATTTACCAAAATGCCCCTAAGTTTAAAAATTACAATACCACTTAAATAAATACCAAATAAATCCCATACACTTTGAAATTACCAACATATGATCTATTATATTTTTGTGTGAACATTTTATCAATCCTAATTGACCTAAAAATATCTGCCATGCCTAAATAATTAAATATAGGCTGAATGGTATTTTAAGTTAAGCTCAAATAATTATCGTAACTTGGAAAATCAGAGACTTGGTCATCCATATCACCCTTGGCCGAAATCACCTTCCCCCTCTCCTACAATTATTCATTTTGATTCATTTCTCATTTAAACAAAATAAAATAAACCTTAAAACACCCCAAAAATCCACCCGGAAGCTCAATAATTTCTGGAGCCTTGTGATCATTTTTCTTGATCGGTTTCTGAGTTATAGAAGGTGGGAAAAATAGTGGTTAAAGCTGGTGAAGCTTGGTTCGTTGCTTGGGTTTATTTTGTTCGAATTGGCTCAAACCGGGTATAATAATTCTTTCTGCTCATTCCCCATGTTGAATCTTCAATAAGGTAATTTTGTATCATCCTATAATCTCAATTATACGTGTGAAAATCATCCATGCACGCTAGAAAAATCGTTTGGGTTAAAAAAGAATCAAAAACCCTAAAAACGAAATAAAACACAAATCGGCTGGAATGAATTTTGCTTGCTTTGAATTTATTTTATACAGGTCCTATGCATATCATTTGACACTAATAAAATCAGTTTCAAGGTGTTCAAAGCTTAGAAATCTTTTTTAGATTTAATTTGTAATCGCATGAAATAAAGAAGAAGAAATAAAAGGAATAAAGGATCGAATGGATTAGGGTTAGGGTTCTTGGTAATTTTACTGCATAAATTATTGTTTAAGGATGAATTGATGATGGTCTAATGATTGGGGAAATTAGGGTTAGGGTTTCGTGGATTTTAATTTGAACCGAATGGGATTTAAAAACTATAAGGGTACATTTTGTAAATTACTAAACATGAAGGTTAATTCTGGAAATCATAAAAGTACATGGGGAATTCGTATAAAATAAGCATAAGGGTGTATTGTATGAATTTGGTAATTTAAAAGTATAAGATAGATTCGTATTTAATTAAACTTGTTGGTCTATTTTGGAAATTATATAAATGTAAGGGGTAGTTCGTATAGAATAATAAAAAGGGTGGAATGTGTATTTTTGAAACTATAAGGGTTAAATTTGATAATATGAATAATTATGGGTCAAATTAAATTATTTAGACTAAAGGGTTACTTTTGTAACTTTGTAAAATGGAAGGACAAATTTGTTAATATTGTAAATGTAAGGATTAATTTGGATAAAATGTGAAATTGTGATATTTACACTTTAGACCTTGAACTTTAGCATTATTACTTATTTAACCCCAATTTATGAAAAGCTACCATATTAAACCCTAATCTTACAAAATTAACATTTTAAGTCCCTAAATTATTCCAAACGATAAATATAACCTTGAATGATGATATTTCTAATTATGGAAACTTTCTAAATATGAAAACCTGCTATTTATGGGAACTTTCTAAATCAGGAAACTTTTATAAAATTGGAAACTTACTAAATCAGGAAAGCTGCTATAAAAGAGAAGTTACTAAAATGGAAAGCCGACTAAAGTGAGAAATATGACTTAAAATAAGATATTAATAATAAGACGATCATGTATTCATGTAGATTCGCGGAAGAAGGAGTTTGATTCCGACCTTTATGTCTCTGTTATGTTTGCACTTGCGGTCTAAGGTACAGATATTCTAACCTTTCAGTAAGGTTTCTTATGACTCATGATCCGTTCCATTGCCACTATTAAGATTTCTGATCTTTCTACGCCTGATATCCTTGGTTCATTTAATAGTATAATTTCGTATGAAGACCCTTTTAAAAAATATAACCTGATGACTTTTGAGGAAAACTATTTTTGAAATGATTTATGTGATTATGATACGATCCCAGTTTTATATGAAGGTTTTATGACTTTTATTAAATGTGTTTTTAATGGAATACTTTTACGATAAAAAGGTTTTAAATAATTTTCTAAAGTCCTTAATCTGTTTTATTCTCTAAGATTTCTCATGACTTTCTTTAACATCTTTTGATTATTTAACTTCAAATTTTGAACCATTGCTATGAACCCTTTTGCTATTATGAACCTTTGATTTGAACCTCATGATATGATCTTTGATTTGGACCTTTGACTTGAACCATTGCTATGATCACTTTGTATGATCCATATTTGATCGATCTATTTCTGTTATGATTTCTTTTATATTTGTTGTATGCTATATTCCATTTCTTATAGCATTCCTATGCCCTTATATGCTGCCCATTATTTGATTAAATTGCAGCCAGTCATGGGGAGTCCATGGCCTTGCCACTGATGCACCAGTAGTATTGACACTATTTGTGGAGGTGGGGTTTTGTCCACAGCGTTCCCTATTATGCTATAGCATCATGGCCATTATTATTGTATGTATGCTTAGCCTAGAGCTTGCTATATGTATATTTGTTTTTGCAGGGAGCGTATGGATGCATCCAATGTACTTTGTTTCATTTTGAATTTGGTGAATTGGTATGTGTGTGCAATAAACTCCATTTCACATTTGTTACATCGAGCTAGCTACTCTATGTACAATTTGATATATGATTATTGGGCATTTCTGTTACTTCACTATATATGTGATCCTTGTTGTTCTAACTTCTTTATTGGTATTGACTTATGCTTTCCTTAGTTCATTTGCTTACACTTATGATTCGTTTCATTTTCCTTTGATTCATTTGATATTCCGTATACGTATTCCCTTTGATCATGTTCTATTGATTCTATCATATGTTCCATATTCTTTAATATTCATCTCAACAGGTTTGCTTGGATTCATTTCGGATTCACTTTCGTTTCCCTTTTGTTATTAGCTTTTGTTTGTTTATATCTGTTCACTTGGCTTTTTAATCTCAGCCGCATTTCTTTTCCTGCGGCAGGTTTTAGAAAGAAGCTGGGTTGGGTGAAAAGTACTTAGGAGCTCTTAGTGGACTACACCGTTGATACCTTCCCATGGATTAGTGAATAGACTTAGAGATTCCCTTTTGGTTCTTAGTTTGTAATTAGTTTGGAAGTTGTAATGTTTAGAATTAGTCCTTTACCTTTTCTTTAGAACTGTTTTGTGAACCTTGTATTACTAATGTATTCCGCTTGCTTATGTTCTGATTTGACCCCATAATGTTACACTTTAGCCCTTTTCGGGTTGGGGTGTTACAATCATCATTGTCTTCTTTGGAAAGATGGAGAATTGTATGGTCCTCACCACGCTTTGCTGCGAATGGGTTTTCCCATTCTGACTCTGACTTTTGTTTTTGAGTGGCGAGGTGGTCATCCCATTATGGCAAATATTCCTCAAGAAAGTCATGCTGATTTTTCGAAAAAATTCCTCTCGTCGGACAAGGATTCTTCCACCATCTCTTTCATCATCATTCCAGCCATCCGACTTGTCCTAAAATGTCACTTTTCCTTGAGTGATCTCATCATCTGAGAATTCATCTCCCCAGCCAGTTGCTGCGATTTCTTCTACTGGAGTTATGGCTGTTGGGACATCATACTTGACGTAATAATCTCATTTTCTAGATGGCTCACCAAGAGTCGACCACCTGTGCTTTGATCGTTTACGTTTATTGGAGCGTCTTGTTTGGTTCAGTGGTTCATCTTCTAAGAGTTCTGCTTCATTGAGGCATTCCTCACAAAAACATATATCACAAGGGATATGCTTTGTTTGAGGATTTTGTAAGTAGACTCCTATAAAATGTTCTTCATCTTCATCTAGATGATCATTGCTCAATACTTTTCGATCATGCTGGTCAACTGAGTATCTTGTTGATTGGGGCGCTTGGCGATATCTTTCAAATTGGAGGCTTAATGATCTGTTAAGCCTTTCATTTACTGCTACTCTTGATGGTACACTCACCGAGGCCTGCTCAGATGGCTTTAGATTCCAGCTCATTCCTTCAAGCTCTTCTATGCTTCTTCTTTCTCTGGGTATAGCTGTGATGCCATTTGTTGTGAGATGATCCACAACATTTTTGAACAATATACTGGAATCTCATATAGCTGGTATTTGACAACCTGCCTATCATAGCTATTGTGACCAGCAAGTTACTTTCACCCCCTTGCCAAGTGTCATATCCATGGGTTTGTATAGCAACTTCTACATGATTGTGGAAGTCATCGATGCTTAGAACCATATCAGGGAACATGTAGACTAACTGCGTTCCTGCAGAGAGATCTACTTCCATGGTTCCAATGATTTGTCGGCTATCTTCCCATCTAGTGTCTCTAAGAACCACCAAGGCATTTGTTCCAACACTTCTTCTGTGTAATGCGTGTAGCCTTATCATAAATATACCCAAATGGATATGTTGAAGACCTGAAGTCCTCAAATTTTGGTAACTCTGTTGGTTACATAATGGGAGGTTGGTTTGGTTTTCACCAATGCATAGGATTCTTTGTTCAAAGTAGTGTTGGTATACTCTATGCCTTGTTGTACTTCTATTGTTTGAATAAAGTACTTCTGCTGGGACGAGGTTTGCTCGTCTCTCTCTTGATAATTCCAGCTGCCTTTCTGGGTCTACAGCTGATTCAAGGGTAAGATTATAATTGTTTCTTCCAAACACCCTTCTTGTTGCTCTAGCTGCTTGGTATTTGCCTCTTGTCATTGCTCGGTAACCACGGATTTGATCTTCTTGAGTAGGAAGTTCTGTTTGAGTTTGTCAAACTTTTCTTCAAGCTCGATTAATTTTTGACTTTGCTTTGTAGCCAAGTATAGCAAAGTATTGCTTTGTTTTATAACAGCATTCACCTGAGTAGCTATTCCTGCTTTGTAGTCTGATGTTTTCGCAAAACCGACTGCTGGTGATTCAAGGTCTTCAGTAGCTTATATAGCTTCTTGGTATTCAGTACTTGCCTTTTTGATTGGCAAGACTCATCCGGTGATGAGCTTCTTGAAGAAGGTTCTCAACTTCTTGGGTCTTGTGATTGAGATCTTCTGTTAGCCGAAGGGCCTCCTTTTCGACTAGCTTTGGTTGCTCAGCTATTTCTTGGACAAGTTTCAAGACTTCTCTTTTTGTGAGTGGCTTGGATTGATGGATCTCAATTGAGATTTGTTGGAAGCTTTTTCTGGTTTCACTTTGGATTTTTCTTAATAGTTCCTCACAAGATTCATGCTTTTCTTGACAATTTTGAATTTTAATTTCGAGATCCTTTAGTTTTTCAGAAATATTTTTGAAATTTTTAAGTGCTACTTTGGAAAAAAGATTTAAACGATTATAAATACATGCTAAATTATTAACTAAATCGTTGGTTTTAGGTTTAGGACTATTTTCGTTAAAGACGATATATTCAGGATCTACAGTTTGTGAATTATCGTACCAATAATGTATTTCTTGCTCAAAGCGATCGGACATAACATTAAAAACTTCAAGAGTTATATTTACAAACTTGTTTAAAGATTCACCAAACGGTTAACTTCAAACTCTTCCCGAATCTTTCGGTACTTTTTATAAAGAAGCAATTGTGCTGTCTTTTATCTAAAAACAAGTGGTTTTTATGAAGTTTTTAATAGAAACATTATCGTAGAAATATAAGTAATTGATTAAATAATACCTTTACTGCTTTTCCTGAATATATCTTAGTAGTTTATCCTTTCATAGAGCTAAGAATCTTTTGATTCAAAGCTATGATACCAAGATAAAAATATCATTGCCAGGAATTTTTATCTTGTACTAAAGCTCAAAAACTAAAACTTTAAGTACAAGTTACTTAAACACACCTTTTTATTAAAAATATTGCGGAAGCTTGAATATTTTACAATGGTTGTGGTGGTGATTGTTGGTGAATGGATGATCTCCAACTTAGAAATTTATGCCCTTTGGGCTCACAAGCTATCAAACAAAAATAAAAACGTAAGCAATGACGATAGATAGGGGCCATTATTTAAATTTTATCACATTTGGCAGACAAACTTTTATTATGCGACAATATTGACCCTTACTTTAATAATTATACAATAGGCATGTGAAAATAATTTCACATGCGGGACCTTCGAGCTTTAGGATAGAGGTTCTTATTCATGGGACGATTCAATTTTAACATGTTCAGACAATAATCATCCCACCCGGGGTCCACAATGAAAATTGAATCGTCACTGCATTCGTCATCCTCATCTTCTAGAAGGTAGTCTTGGGCTTCCTTGGGCTCAAATGTTGTTGTGGCCCAATCGTTATGCGAAGGATCCAGATAACCATTCGTGCAAAAGTGTGATAGGGTTTTAATCACTTTTGAGATTGAATCAGTATTTAAAAATAGTTAAAAATTCTATAATCTAAATTATTTATATTGTAAATTTAAATAAAATAAGAACTTATAAATTACAAACAAAGTAGTTCAAAGACAGATAGGTTTCTAAATTTTAATAAGATACATGTATATATATATATATATATATATATATATATATATATATATATATATATATATATATATATATATATATATATATATATGCATGTATCCGAAATTAAAATTCGAATTAATTTTAGACCTATAGTTAACCACAAGTCGCCATGTTTAGGGTTTCGAATCGCCTTCAAACACTTCTGACGCTGTCCTTTTGTAATCCTTCTGGGCCATCTCTCTTTAGCTTAACACCAGCGGCCTCACTTCCATAACAATTATAAATCTATTAAGCAACAATCTTTAACTAATCCGTTGAAATGATTAACACACATTAATTAAAATGTGTACATCTTTAATTTTTGGCATTTAAACTTTAACCTTACAAATTCCATAATTAATTTTCAAGTCTACTAACCATATTTTTTGCTTATAAATCTGTTAGGGTTTTACACCATTCCACAAATCACATACAAATCTTATACTCTAATTTTAAAGTCATCATCAACCGATAATGGAGAGAACTGGACAAGATGGTGCAAGCAGCTCACAAGAACATCCTGCCGTGTGGTATTTCAAAAAGCTTGATCAGATAAGGAAGAAGAAATGGAACGATTTTGTTAAGCGAAATAAGATACAAAAAAAGAAAACTAAACCAAACGCGCTTTAAGCAGCCCAAAACAGGTGCAAAAGAAAGATGGAGCTTGAGGAAGCAGAAGATGTTTCCGACCAAGAGCAAGTGGACACACTTGACTATGACAATATGCATTTGGCATATGATCAAGAGAAAACACATAAGTTTAATTGTTAGATTAATATGTGTTTTCTCTTATTATGTTTAATATATATATATTTTTTTTAATTTCAATGTGTTATGCTTTTAATGAACTGAATCTTTTTATTTCATCATAATACTTTAATTCTTATATTGCAGTGTTATTTTTCCTATTATACATGTCCAAAGATTAAAAAAAAAAAAACAAAATAAAAACACCAATAGTGTTTTTTTCATCGTCAATCTAAGCCATTTATTAACATATATAATGTAACATTAGATAATTATTCACGCCATATTTAAATAAATTTGTAAAATTTTATAAAATTATATAATTTTACGCCTTTTAACAAGTTCAAATTTGATTATAATTTTTATCTTTCTGTCAAATGAAGGAAATTTTCAACTAACTTAATCATTATATGGGAATTTTAAATATTTTCTCAGAATATATATTCCTGTTGTCGAAGTCATAAATACATAAAAATAATACTGAATAATGTATATTAAAACAATGTATACTACTTAAAATATGAAATATTATATGTAAAAATCTTATAGAGTCATTTTTCCCATCAATTACTAAAGAAATTTTCTACATCAGGGAAACCGCATACAATGCACCACTAGGAAGCATAACATTCAAAAATACGAAGAACTACTAAAGGAGGACATGTGCTATTTTGTTAGCAATTTTTCTGTGATTGGTAATGGAGGAAAATACCCTTTATTTACCCATCGTTACAAGATTTTGTTAGAAAAAAACACTACCTTGACGCCCATACCTCAGATTGACAAAAACTTGAAATCATTCATGTTTCAACCCTTCACCATCTTGAAAGAACAATTAATTGTACTTGGATCAAAGCAATAAATCTGACATAAAGCCTGCAACTCACAATCGCAAGAGCAGTGATGGATTCATTCATCCATCGACTTTCCTCAAGGAGATGACCAATTACAATGCAAGCACAAAGAAGTGCTGCAAATAAGGCTATGTGCTGAACAAATTCAGACTCGGGCTCTGATGTCAATAGACCCACACTTGTTTCCATTGAGTTCATGTCGTTGTCCAATATTTGAAACTAATAAAGTTCCTGAAATTGTATGCCATGTGTAAAACAGAAAGTCAATTTAAAGTCAAGTAAACAAATATAAAATCTTGTTAACTATCCTTTCCTCCTAATAAATTATTACTACCTGCAATTATTGGTTCGTTCAGCATTCATAATCTTTCCTCCCAAGTTATAGACAAGAATGACCTTTTTACTACCAAATTTTTTTTTATTGATACCTGTAACAGATGCAAGCATGACGACCGCATATGGCATGCACGGAACACAGTCTTCAGTTGGTTTCTCCATGTCATCACATTATCATTATATTATAATGTAATGCCCTCCATCGGGTATATATTCTGTATAAAATTAGCATTATATGGTATGCATATAATAATCAAATCATATGATGTTATCGAGATCATAAGAAGAATGAATGATGGTTCTAGTAGAGTTGAAGAATGATCAAAAGAAAAGTAGATACTGACCTTGATTCAAGCTCGGAAGGTTTGGAGTGGTCCTATAACGCGTGGTTCCGGGTGGCCATAATGGTCTTAAAGCACCAAGAGGGAGGAGCACGAGTGGTGACCGTCACCCTTATAGATGGTAAAAGAGGTAACAAAATAAGCTTGTGGTGAACACCATATATAGTGAAAAAAGACATAATAAACTTGGGACTCCCCTAGAATTACTCAAATTCATTGTAGAATTACCCCCAATGTTCAGAAACATTTGTGAAAAGGTCCATAACCACAGCCCAGCCGTTCACTTACAATGTCAATCCTTGTCTCTGAGTGCATAGGTGGCCATCATAAGCTCCTTCATTAGAGTGTTGCCATTTATGCTACATGTTAATCATCCTAAAGGACAAATCTAAAGTCCTAAACTTTGCTTCACTAAGGTCTTAATCCTTTTATGCTCAATTGAATAACACGCAAGTGAAAAAGGCTTAATCATTGGCTAAATATAAACTAAATAAGCTACATACATCATGTTTAAGTGACGAACAAATCTCACTTGGTAATGGTTCCATCAACATCTGAGATCACAATGTTAACCCTTTTGACAGACTTTGAACCATAGAAATGTAGAGATGACGTGGCAAAAATAATAGTGTTATGTATCACGTAAATTGAAGATGGGATGATCCACAGAGTTGAACATTTTGAAGCAGTCTCTTGAGGATGCTTTTTCATCTCCAAATGTTTGGCTAGTCAATGAGTGTAAGAAAATTGAGAAAATGGTCATTCTTACGTGTTCAGAAAATTACCTCATTCAACAGTATGTACATGCAACTCATCTCTTGTCTCAAAAACTCTATCCATATCGTTTTTATCAACCACAAAGATCAGACCCTATGTGTTCTGAAAATATTACCTCCATAGTGGACGGATCTTCGCATATACATTTCATTAAGTACAAATGTTAAGATATTGGTTAAATTGTCAACACCAATATGTGTATCTCTGTAGTAAATTATAAAAACCAAATATGTGTATCTTTAGAGTATAAAAAACAAAGAAACATTTTTACATTGTCTTGGACCCCGACATCCCAAATAGTGAATCTGATGTTCTTGTACTTGTTAGTCTCAACGTTAAATCATGCATGCATAGCGAAACATAAATAAATTCTCAAGACATATCCCTGTCATTGCCACATCTACTGGATTAAGTTCTAAACACGATAAAGGCATCAGTCACCAAAAAAATAAAAGTGCTCGCTTAGAAGCGTATCATCAATTGATTAGATTGTCTCAAATCTTTTGGACCCAAATCAGTATCATCAATCTTTGTACGATAACAATGGGCTTTTGAAGGAAACTTGAAAAAACTGTATAATGAAATATTGTGTCAGTAGTAGCCAAGACACCATGTATGGGTAGAAATGGGTAATTTCTATTATATGGGTCAAAACAGAGATTGAGTCGACCCGATACCCTTTTTTGTTTTACCTGTTTGACCAGACAAAAATAGAACGTATCCCATATTACATATTCATAAGCAAATGGGTCAAAAGTTACCTGGTTAACCGCCATAGACAACTTCTCCCTTAATAGGGCAGCTTTATTCTCAGATCGTTGAAGATCAACTTGCAATGCAAAACTACAACATAAGCATTGTTCATAAAAAAACCATAAACGTGATACACAAATTCATATTTAGGTACATAAAAAATATGATGGGGCATGAAACGTTATGATATCAAAAATTATTGAAGACGTCGCTATTAAGGGATGTTTGATCTTGAGTTTCTCCTCGTAATGTATTCATAAAACCTGTAAACCTACAAAACAAATGAAAACACAAACACGGATGGTTATTTATATGAGCACAGTTTGCATATTAAACTGGATGAAAATACATTAAAACCCTAAAATTGTGATTTTATAACAAAGCTTCTGGAAAAACAAAAACCCTAATTTTGATACGTTATGAAAGCTCCAAGAACATCAAAACCTGCACAAAAACACATTAAAGAAAACGTCTAACCTGCAAAAGGCTGCAAAGAAAACACATTAAAGAAAATGTCTAACCTGCAAACAGCTGCAAAGAAACCAACATATGCATCACAATAACATAGTTTCATCATTAGGGTAAAAAATTCCTGAAACAATAACTTTTTTACATCCTCGATTTGAGATGAAAGAGACTACTGTTTCATATGAGAGTGAGGAATGAATGTTTTTAGGTTACAGAATGATAGTAGGGTTAGGTTTTCTTGTGTAAAAATATCCGTATGTTTTTTCTAATAAGCCGACTAAATCTTATCCAACTAAATTGTAGGGGTTATTTAATTACATGCCTTTATCAATAATAAGCTGCAAGATAAATCCCAAAAATTGTGTTGGTGCAGTGGTAAAGATGTATGGCAGTTTTACAACCCATGTTCGAATCCTGCTAGCTACATTTTTTTGGGAAACAAATTTCGAAATTTATGAATTATAAAACACTGCTTATGTGGCATGATGCGTAGGGATTGCACCAGGCTTTACCTCTCGAGGGATCTCGAGAAGCTTACAACCCCCACCAGGCAGTGTACCTGATTGATGTAGTATAATATAATGACAAGTACCGGGGAATTGATCGTTCAGCTAGGAATAGTGTCGCTAGGATTAGAAAACCTAAAGACTAGGTCTAGAGATGAGGGATGATTATTTTTGTATTTTTATATTTTTAGGAAAGCAAGTAAAAATCTCGGGTTTGAAGGATTTGGGCGGAATTAGTTGCTAGTCAACTAACCCATACTAGAAATGAAAATAAACTAAATTAAACTAAGGTTGTGAGCAATATATGGGAGAAATGTGTTTACTTAGATTTCACTACTCCCTAGATATCTTTTACACGTTAAATACTTGTTATAGTTGCGTGGATGACGGATTGTATTCCTTAATACCATTCATGGGGTGGCGTACTTACTTCCCCAATCCTATGAGTGCCTACTTCACTCCTATGTCGAGCCGGATAAGAAGCTCCTAACATGGGATCATTAGAATTTACTCATGCATTAAATACAACCAATAAAACCTAGTACACATCGGTTCATGTTTCCTAAGACGTTCAAGCATGTTACACAATGGAGATCTGCCAGTTTTCTTAAGCCTAACATTGAAATCATTCATCCAATACAACCATAAACAAGTAATCAAAACATAATTAACATCTAAGTTTCATTAGATCTAAGCAAACACAAGATAAATCTAGCCTAGCATGTTGAAATCAAGACAAGCACAAGATATAGACAACCAACACATAGACATATTGATTGAATTAAGAGAAGACTTATCTCAATAGCACATGAAAGGATTCAAGGGGTGAAAACCCTTGAATATACTGTAAAATACGAGCTAGGGTTCACAAAGTTCGGCCCTAGGGTTTCTCCACACAAGTTCCTCCCTAATGAATGAAAAATAGAAAACTATATATAGAGTTTAGGAGGTGACGGCATCAAGAACAAATGTCTGACGCCGTCATATCGCCGCCAAATAATTCCTCGGACTGCCTAGATCTGGGTCTGACGCCGTCATGTGTACACCTTATGCAGGCCGTCATGATTTTAACTCTTGACGCCCTTGTTGTGGCGCCGTCAGGTTTGTACTGGGTCGTCACTAAATTAACTCTTGACGCCGTCCTGCAATTCCTCTTGACGCCGTCATACACTGTTCCTAGCATGGAAAATTAAATCTTTGGCGTTTTCTTCACTTTTATGCTCCAAAAACGTCCGAATTGCTTCTTTTTCCAGATTTCACTCCCAAAGTACCTAAAATCACAAAAGGAACGATTTAGGGTAATATTTGATCAAATAAATTCAATTCCGGGCTTAAATGACCCCCTAAAAGTGGTTCATTTTTCGCCTCATCATATACCCTTACACTTGAGATTTGCTTGTCCTCAAGCAAATGCGCTTTTATTCTAATCAAAATACAAGTTAGGGGTCATTTAACACTAATATAAAAGTAATTACAACAAATAATCGTTCCACTAAAGACCAAAGACAAACACGGAGGTCATATACTAGCACCTCACAAATAGTGTTTAGATACTCACATCTCTCGGGTGTAATAAAGTATAAATTACAATATGAAAACGGAAGATATCTCTCACTACCTGTCATAGCAAAATAGATTATCATAGGCTTGGGAAAGGATCAAACCTCCACCACATGGCGTAAGCACCTAGGATAAACTATCAAAGAGGTCTTTTAAAAGGTTGTAACGTTAGGTGTAGGGATATGAAATACACGGTTTTATTGGATATAGGTAGTCTTTACTGGTGGCGAGTTAACAATCTTGGTTAATTACATGTACAATATGGCGTTGCTAAGCCAAGACTAGACTCGACTTAAGCTAATAATTGAAAAATAACAAAAACATAAAATGAACATATAATGAAAAGGGATGGTAGTCCGTATGTTTTTTCTCTTTTTCTTTTTCTATTTTTTTTCTTTCTTTTTCTTGATTTTTTCGATTTTTTTTTTTTTTTTTTTTTTTTTTTTTTTTTTTGCATACAGTCTTACCCTACCATCCAAAATAATACATCATAGGGAATGAACATTCCCCTTACACTTGAATTTTTACATACTTTACAATAAACTAATCTAATGACTCGAATTAAGAAAATCAAAACACTTGGAGTACTTTTAAGATTTACGCACATACGGGGGTAATATATGATGTTCTTCCCCATTACTCCATAAAATAAGTACTTTACCCATGAGTCCCAATCGTCCCAAAACAATATGTACAAGGATATGACTCGACTTAGCAACCATGTAATCAATTAGATAATTAACTTAGGGTTTAACAAATAACAACAATGCACTAAAAATGAGCGCATACACGGAAGGCTAAGGCGATTTGGGTGTACATTTAAGTGGGGTGTAACAAATTCTTCCTTTAAGTAAGATGCTTAAAGTTAGAAACGAAAAGATAGGCTCGGAGGGGTGTACTAGGGGTTTCGTGTACTAAAAATGAGTACAACGCTAAGGTGTGGGAAAAATTAGTTGACTTAACTAGCCAAATAATATGACTTAAATGGTCAAGTAATTATGATACGGGTTTAACACAAGGGTGATCCTAATGCCTCTTATCATGTAGTAAATCCTACTACACGAATGTAGTCTTACTAGCGGTCTCGGGATGCAACACTAACGCAAGTTCTAGAATCTAAATGCTATCGGTACACTCATAAGCACTAATAGTAAATGCTTTTCCTATCAAATCTAAAGGCGAACCTCACGTATTTGGGTGGAAAATTTTTCTGAATGATACGGTTATGTGCTAGTCATACAATCTCATATTCATGAGACGCTTGCTATGGCTAAAGTTTCACTCCTAAATGTTGTAAAAAAATTTAAATTTGGCGCTAAAATTGCACTAACAAGTATTTCTCATAGTTTTATTACACATCTACTATCAAACAAACAAACTCAAGCGAAAGTGTATCTGTAAGGTATCATCATTTTACCCTCCCCTTACACTTAAGATGAACATTGTCCCCAATGTTCAAGTAAAGAATGTAAAAGTGAAATAAGTAAAACAAATGAAATCAAATACTCCCCTGATTCGCTCGGTATGGATAATAAGGTGGCCAGGTTAGATCTTCCTCCAAGAAAATGAACAATCAAAGCTTCCCTTCCAGAATAATAAATCATCTTCTTGTCATACATAACCTGTAAATCCTGAAAAATCAGACAAGGCAACCTCGCATAAAATCGGCGGCAATCTACATATGTTACTAAATCCTAGAAAACAAAATAAGATATAATGCTTGTGGAATGATGTTTGCAGATTTCCTGGAGATTATAAAACTAATAATTCAACAAAAACTTTAAGACTCCGTTAGAAAAAACAAAACTGGTAAAATTTCCAGATTTTTACACGTGACGCCGTCAAGAGTAAACTCGTGACGCCGTCAGAAGTGACCTGCAGAAATTCTTATGTTAAGTTTCCGGAAAATTTCTGGAAAAACTTGGTTCTACTTCCTGGATAATCCTACAAAACTTCATTATGACTCGATACAAGCATTTGACTCTAACAAATACGAATATCCATGTTCACTTAATATTGTGGAGAATCATGATTGGTTTGTTTCTTAAAAACATATTTGGGGTTTCCCCTTACACTTATCTTTTGCAAAAATACCTTTGGGTGAAGTTAAGACTAGGCCAAACAACAAGGTAAAGTATTTCCACTATTTAGTTTAGAAGCATGATCTACCAACAATAAAAATAAAACATGCATACGGAAGCAAATAACAAACAAACAAAATAAAATCACACAAAATCGTGGGTTGCCTCCCAAGAAGTGCTTTTCTTTATTTACGAGTCTTGTAGCTAGACTCAAGGTCATGGGTTACTACGTGATACGGGTGAGTTCCTCATTGAGGACATCCTTGGGATCAAACTTAGGTTTTAGCTTCCTATCGGTTTTCTTAATACGGTATGACCTTTCAAACTTTTCTCCATCCGGATCATACAAAGTCATCTTCATATGCCATGATCCGTCACCTTCTTTAGGTGGCTTGTCCCACCTCCATTTACACTTGTCTCCTTCTCTTTTCCATTTATTCATCTATATATTAATAGGCATTACGCTTAAGAACTCAATCATCTTCCTAAAGACTAAGGGGTCCTCAAAAGGATCTAGCTCTTCATCTCTAGCTATGAGTTGTTCCACCGAATGTGTCTTTTCAATGAAATCTTTTTCTAGATAGAATGGGCGTTGAGGCCCTATAAAGTTCCTTTCTATCCAAGGTCCATTTCTAGACGGTCTCCTATTAATCTCTACCCAATGTGGTGGCGGTTCATCATCACAATCATAACTATGCTTCTTAACATCGTATACCGACCAAGTGTCGCCTTCACCTACCGCTATCTTAGACTCCTTACAATCTATCATGGCGCTAGCGGTTGCTAAAAATCCTCTTCCTACCAACAATGGGCATGTAGTGTCACTAATCATGTCTAGGATGTGAAAATCCGCTAAGATAGTTAACTTTCCTACGTGAACAACTACATCCTTAATCATTCTAACCGGGTGAGCAATACTTCCATCCGCTAGACCTATCAATACCTCCGTCTCCTCTAACTTTCCTAGCTTAAGAGTGGTGAATAGGGATAAGGGAATCAAGTTGAGGCTTGACCCTAAATCGGCTAGTGTGTCGAAAGCTTCGGATCTTCCTATCTTACAAGGCAAAACAAATATACCCGGATCATCAAGCTTTTTAGGCAACTTGTTTTGAACAAAGTCGGTCCCATTTTTACCTAGTTTAAACTTCTCATATTTTTCTAGGAGGGCACTATAGTAGGGAGCACGGGCTAAGACATCAATGACGGGGCGTTCAAGGCGAAGCTCCTTGAATTCATCGTCAAGGTCTTGCGTAGGAGGTGTTTCAACTATGCTTTTGACCGGTTTTATATCGGGTGTTTTACTTGATTGGTCCTTTTGAAGAATTTGGTTTTGTTTGAAACACGTGCTCATAGATTTAACCTAGTAGTATTGCGGACGAGAAGTGGGTGACGAAACTGATGATATGGAATTAACGTTTAGTTTCAGATTCTTGACCGTGTCGCTTGGGAGTGCTCCTATTTCTCGGTCATTGAGAACTTTCAACAATGTGTCAATTTTGGTGGTCATCTCGCTTTGCTCTTGTTTGAAATCGGCTTCAAACTTAGATATGCGAGCTTCTTGAGATGCCATGAACTTAGACATCAATCCTTCAAGATTGTTGGTACTACCATAGTTGTTAGAAGGATTGTTGTTGAAAGTACGGTTGGAGGGTGGACCGTTTGGTTGGTAACGATTAGGCGGATTAGAAGAATTGGCTTGATTTTGTTTCCACCTAAGGTTTGGGTGATTTTTCCAAGAGGGGTTGTAGGAATCACCGTAAGGGTTTGGCTCGGGTTTGAAAGTGTACCACTTATCTCCCGCTTCGTCGGTACGCGAGGATGCGTAGTCCGCAAAAGCTGTTCCGGGGAGTTCCACATAATCACGAGTGTCATGGGGACCACTACATAATTCGCATGAAGAAGTGATTTTGTTCACTTGGCTTGAAGGCTTAGGAGCTTCGTAAGATTTCATGAGAAACTTGACTTGGTCCTCAAGTTCCATGAACCTACGGTCGGGAGTGCTAGAGTTGTTCGAAGGCAAGGATATTGCCTTGATCGTTTTGTTCAAATCACGGGGATCATTCCAACTTTCGTTGTCATAGAGAGCAAGATCTTCTATGAGTTCCCATGATTGTTCCGCACTTAGATCACGTAGCTTACCACCGGCCGATTGGTCAATGGCTCGCCTTGTGGAGAGATCGATATGGTCATAGAAGATTTGGACTTGGAGCCAAAGATCTATGCCATGATAAGGGACTTTTTGGAGTAAGTCCTTGAATCGAGTCCATGCTTCATAAAGAGTTTCATTTTGACGTTGTTGGAACATCAAGATGTCATTTCTAAGCTTAGTAGTTCTCCCCGGTGGGAAAAATTGAGCAAGGAAACGAGTGGTGAGATCATCCCATGTGGTGATGGATTCCGCGGGTAAACGTTCAAGCCATTGACTAGCTTGATCACGTAGAGAGAATTGGAATAGGCGTAATCGGGTTGTCTCTCTAGTTGCAACATCTAGGTCTATGGAGTCTACGATTTTAAGGAAGTCCTTGAGATGTTGGTTTGGATCTTCGGAACGAAGTCCATGGAATGCACATCCGCTTTGCACCAACCGGATGGTGTCGTATCGCAAGGAGGTCACATTGGCTCCAGTGAGCTCAATGGTGTTTCGGTAGCCTTGGAGGCTAGGTCGGGAATACTCTCCTAAGGTTCGGGGCCTAAGAGGTTCTAGTGGTAGATTTTGTTGTGGTGGAATAACGGGTTCAAAGATGTTCCCATCGTCCATGATGTCGGGTGGTGATGAGTTATGAACAAAAACACGAAGAATAAGATAGACTAAAGAGAACCTAAAAATAAAAATAAAATCTTACTAGAAAGGAATCTAGCAAGTAGACCTAATAAAAAGAGATTCTAACCTAGACAATAAACATTCCCCGGGCTGCGGCGCCAAAAACTTGGTAGCGTAGGGATTGCACCAGGCTTTACCTCTCGAGGGATCTCAAGAAGCTTACAACCCCCACCAGGCAGTGTACCTGATCGATGTAGTATAGTATAATGACAAGTACCGGGGGATTGATCGTTCAGCTAGGAATAGTGTCGCTAGGATTAGAAAACCTAAAGACTAGGTCTAGAGATGAGGGATGATTCTTTTTGTATTTTTATATTTTTAGGAAAGCAAGTAAAAATCTCAAGTTTGAAGGATTTGGGCGGAATTAGTTGCTAGTCAACTAACCCAATACTAAGATGCAATCAAAATAAAATACTAGAAATGAAAATAAACTAAATTAAACTAAGGTTGTGAGCAATATATGGGAGAAATGTGTTTACTTAGATTTCACTACTCCCTAGATATCTTTTACACGTTAATTACTTGTTATAGTTGCGTGGATGACGGATTGTACTCCTTAATACCATTCATGGGGTAGCGTACTTACTTCCCCAATCCTATGAGTGCCTACTTCACTCCTATGTCGAGCCGGCTAAAAAGCTCCTAACATGGGATCATTAGAATTTACTCATGCATTAAATACAACCAATAAAACCTACTACACATCGGTTCATGTTTCCTAAGACGTTCAAGCATGTTACACAATGGAGATCTGCCAGTTTTCTTAAGCCTAACATTGAAATCATTCATCCAATACAACCATAAACAAGTAATCAACACATAATTAATATCTAGGTTTCATTAGATCTAAAGCAAACACAAGATAAATCTAGCCTAGCATGTTGAAATCAAGACAAGCACAAGATATAGACAACCAACACATAGACATATTGATTGAATTAAGAGAAGACTTATCTCAATAGCACATGAAAGGATTCAAGGGGTGAAAACCCTTGAATATACTGTAAAATACGAGCTATGGTTTACAAAGTTCGGCCCTAGGGTTTCTCCACACAAGTTCCTCCCTAATGAATGAAAAATAGAAAACTATATATAGAGTTTAGGAGGTGACGGCGTCAAGAACAAATGTCTGACGCCGTCATCTCGCCGCCAAATAATTCCTCGGACTACCTAGATCTGGGTCTGACGCCGTCATGTGTACACCTTATGCAGGCCGTCATGATTTTAACTCTTGACGCCCTTGTTGTGGCGCCGTCAGGTTTGTACTGGGTCGTCACTAAATTAACTCTTGACGCCGTCCTGCAATTCCTCTTGACGCCGTCATACACTGTTCCCAGCATGGAAAATTAAGTCTTTGGCGTTTTCTTCACTTTTATGCTCCAAAAACGTCTGAATTGCTTCCTTTTCCAGATTTCACTCCCAAAGTACCTAAAATCACAAAAGGAACGATTTAGGGTAATATTTGATCAAATAAATTCAATTTCGGGCTTAAATGACCCCCTAATAATGGTTCATTTTTCGCCTCATCATGGCATGTTGCTTAGATGGCGTCCACATGGCGTTTATGTGGCGTTTCAGGCATAATCCGGATAAATACGGATTTATTTAATGATGACATGGAAAATAAATTTAAAAAATTGCTTACATGGCGACAATGTGATGACATGGCTGATAATGAATTACTGGGCAATGAGGTGGCATAATGAATTACTGGGCAATGAGGTAGCACTTTAGGGAAACATTCTGGCTCTGGTATATATATATATATATATATATATATATATATATATATATATATATATATATATATATATATATATATATATATATATATATATATATATATATTATGAAATGTTGATGTAGTAAGGATTAAATCAACAAAATATTCAATCTTTTCTTGTTTAATAAAGAAACTTAGTTTTAGATGTATAGATGTACACAGAAGAAAAGCCGTGTACAATGAAAAATGCAAGCATTTTTTGGGGAGGGATTTTTACTTATTTAACAAGGAAATTATCTACTCCATCCGACTAGTTCAGAGAAGTTTGGCATATTCCTTAGACCAATGCTAACAGTGACCACAACTTCACCAAGCAACTTCGCCGCCTCAGCGCTATGTCAGCTTTCTCTCTCCACAACTCCCCCCAACCATAACTAGCTAGTGGTGACCGCAAAAGCAACCCCATTAAAAAAATAAAAAATAAATAAAAAAAAAAAAAAAGAAAAAAAACTAGACGAGTACCCGTGCATAGCAATTGGATTTATAGCGGCAGATAGTTATAGTGATGCTTTGGTCAAGTGTTTTGTGTAATGTTTTGTGTAACTATAGTTGTTTGCCGCTAAAAAATCTCATTTTTATGCATAGATACTTGTCTAGTTATTTTTGAAACCTCCAATATGCATATGCCTCTTTTTATATAACATGTGCAATGTGCATAACCCATTTATATAACATGTGTATAACCCAATTGGTTACCGTCGGTCTAGGAAGCAGGTCAAGACTCCATTTTCAAATTAAAGACGTAATGTAATCTGACAACTTGACAACATGCTTTTTGGTCAATTACAAATCTCAATATGGCAACATGGTTAAACTCAGTTTCAAAATCAATAAAAGCTAGTTACTTCAATTTTTTTCAAAAATGGCCCACTTTAGATTGTCAAGAATTGCTAGTGGTCTCGTACATGATTCAAATTATCAATATTTGAACGCGTATCTATCCAAAATGACGCATAAAAATAAAGGCAAATTTCATATGAGGTTATTGAAGTAAGTCTACAACGCAGCAACCCAAAAAATACAGAACTCATTCTTTAAAGTTGTATTTATAGCATACCAATTACGAAGAGATCAAGTATAAAATCATTATTATCATTTTCATGGCTTTTGACATTAAATTTTCATGACATTGTAAAAGACTTGGTCAATATTTGAATTTAAACAACAAAAGTCATGTGGTGGTGACATTTCTTGTTGCAACTACAACTTCAAAATAGGTTGAATCTCAGTAGGTGATAGAATAAAGAATTACAAACGTGAAAAGTTATAAAATTCGTACGTAAAGTCCCATCTAACTTTAAACGTAGATATAAAAAAGTCCAACCAAAGAAGAAAAAAAAAAAAAAAAAAAAAAAAAAAAAAAAAAAAAAAAAAAAACATATTTGTGCATATTACCCTGTTTACAGGAATCACTTACGCAAACTTATATTCAAACATGAATGAACTAATATTTTAAAACAAAACCAGGAATTAAGAAACAGAATAGACAATGGTTATACATGAAATAGTACTCTAATAAAACTCATTTATACAGTAAAAAAACCAATAAATCACTTCTCATAAACTCATTTATATTCTGGCAAGGCAGCGAGAACAACAAAAGTTCCGTCGAGCAGCGGTTGTGCCGGAAGATTCAGGCAAGGATGCGGCATCTATATGAAATAAAAAAAAATTTAAAAAACACTCATAAAAAACTCAGATCTATAATAAAATATATAGATCTATTCAACAAATTTCCGGTGAGGCAGCGACAACAACTTTCTAGCAAAACGGCGGCGGAGACGGCGGTGGCCTGTGGCGGCAACGGTGGATCTGACAAAAAATACCAAAAGTTTATAAATTCTCATATCTACAAATAAAATCCACATGTCTATAAAAGAAAACCTTCAAAACTTAATTAAGACAAAATTACACGGATGGTCCCTGTGGTTTACACGGATTGCAAGTTTAGTCCCTAAGTCAAAATAAGTACACCAGACATCCCTAATTTTGAAACCTGTCACCCTTTTAGTCCCTAATTTGGATGGGCCGTTAGTTTATCTGTTAAGTTATTTGCACCGTTAGTCCTTCGTTAATATTTTTTGCACCGTTAGTCCTCATTTTCTAAAAAAGTCCTCATTTTTTGCACCGTTAGTGCCTCCATTAATATTTTGCACCGTTATCAATCTTTTTACGTTTTTGTCCATTTTTTAAGGTTCTCGTCCATTTTTTTAACGTTTTCGTCCATTTTTTTTACGTTTTGTCAATCTTTTTATGTTTTCGTCCATTTTCTTACGTTCTCGTCCGTTCTTTTAACGTTTTCGTTCATTTTTTTACGTTTTTGACAATGTTTTTACATTTTCGTCCATTTTTTACGTTCTCTTCCGTTTTGTAACGTTTTCATCCATTTTTTACTTTCTCGTCCGTTTTTTATGTTTTCGTCTGTTTTCTTATGTTTTTAAACGTTTTCGTCCATTTTTTTACGTTTTCGCTCGTTTTTTTTTGTGAATAGGTAAATATACTAAAAGAAAACTTGACATTTGATAAAAATATTTCTGTATCGATTATAAATCACGATTTTGTCCCCTTTCTGCTCTGAATCATCAAAAGTGTAAAACACGAAAGTTGTTCGAAATGATGTTTTACATCAAGACTCATGAGATTTTAACCTGAAAAATGCAAAACAAGGGCTGTTTACTACAAAAATTTACAAGAGTTTATAAGTTTATAAGTTATGAATTTGGTAAAAAAAAATGGCTTAAGTTTTGGTAGTAGACAGCCCTTGTTTTGCATTTTCTGGTTAAAATCTCGCGATTCTTGATTTAAAACATTATTCCAAACAACTTTCTTGTTTTACACTTTTGATGATTTAGAGCAGAAATGGGTCAAAATCGTGATTTAAAATTGACGCAGAAACATTTTTCTCAAATGTCAAATTTTCTTTTAGTGTACTTACCTAATCACAAAAAAATGAGTGAAAACGTAAAAAAAAGGCGAAAACAGATAAAAATATAAGAAAATAGATAAAACGTAACAAAACGGACGAAAACATAATAAAACGGATAAAATATAAGAAAACAAACTAATACGTAAAAAAGCGGACAAAAACGTAAAAAAAAATGGACGAAAATGTTAAAAAAACGGACGAGAACGTAAAAAATGAACGAAAATGTAAAAAGATTGACAAAAGCGTAAAAAAATGAACGAAAACGTTAAAAAAACAGACGAGAACGTTAAAAAATTGACAAAAACGTAAAAAGATTGATAACGGTGCAAAATATTAATGGAGGGATTAACGGTGCAAAAAATGAGGACTTTTTTAGAAAATGAGGACTAACGGTGCAAAAAATATTAATGAAGGACTAACGGTGCAAATAACTTAACAGATAAACTAACGACCCATCCAAATTAAGGACTAAAAGGGTGACAGGTTTCAAAATTAGGGATGTCTGGTGTACTTATTTTGACTTAGGGACTAAACTTGCAATCCGTGTAAACCACAGGGACCATCCGTGTAATTTTGTCCTTAATTAATATACATAAATCTATCATAAAACTTAAAAAATACCTTAAACTTGAAAAACCCTAACGTTGTTGTGGTTCGGTGATGTTGCTTTATGTAGAGATGTGAGTTTTGGTGGTGGAGTGGTCCGGCGGTGAAGTGGTGCGGTGGTGGAGTGCTCCATCGGTGGAGTGGTGCAGTGGTGGAGTGCTCCATGTGTGAGAGAGATTGAGAGAAATGAGGGGGAAAAAATAGGTATTCATTGACCAGGCAACACACTCGGTTCACATTAATTCACAAGGCAACACACAAGGGTAAAATCGGGATTGACCAAAAGTTACATTTTCCACATTTCCACTTTGACCATTTCTCCATTATATGTAGTAAATATAAAGTTGGGTTTTATAGAGACAAGTGGGGTATTTTTATTTATTTATTTATTTTTAAGTATTTTTATTTATTTATTGTTTTAAATAGCCAAACGGTTAAAAAATAAAGAGGAGATAGTGCAATTGTTTCGGTCAGCCAAGCAACCGAAACTTTCAAAAAATCGTCTGGCGATGCGTTGCAAAGGTCCGAGCTAATGGGGGAGACGTGTCAGTGGTTGTGGTCAGCTGGCAACGCCCATTAGAATTAGCCTCATAGATTTTATTTACTGAACATACGACCAAACTTGTTTGAAAAAAATTAATCTCCATACAAGAAACGAGTTCCCGTATTTGGCATGTATATATGTTATGTTAAAATGCGCAGCTGCACTTACTTTAAAGGCCAAATGTAATGATAAAATATGGTAATACTAATGACGATATGATTTGGTTTAGCATGAGAAAGTTCAGTACGACTACTTATTCAAGGGTTGCTTTTAGATGAATTTGTATTAAGGCTGAAAAGTAAATCTAATGTGGTTTCAGTT
>CM060708.1:104013349-104474047 GCA_030686995.1 Artemisia argyi | reverse complement strand
TTCTGGAAAAGTTTGCACGTCAATAGGATGTCTGGCAAGACGTTGATAAAGTGGTTCATCCTGAACATTGAGGGGAAGTTGATCATTGAATTTCTTACGGTCGAAATGGAATGCTTCATTCAAGAGTTTTGGATACCCTGGAGGTACGATTGTATCTTGTATATAAAAGAATTTCCCTTTCCAGTTTGTTATATTTGTGAATGGCTTCGTGATTAGCACGGGTACGTTTTCATCGTTCCTCTTTGACAATATCAACCAATCTCCCCCGGGACACAGGTTAAAGAAGCCTCGAAGCACATTTAGTGTAGGCTCATACCCATATGCCTTACACATTACTATGTAGGTAGTAAGTTTGGCTAATCCAAATGGATTAAACCTCGAAATGTGCACCTAATAATATTGTAGCAACTCTAGAATCAATGGGTGCAGAGGTATTCTTATATTTGAGCGGGTAAATGCATGAGTATACAAACCCACATACCCTTTTGGGGCATCATAAATGCTTTGATTACTTTTTGGGAGAATAACTTTATGTTGTTTAGGTATTGGGTAATCATCTAGAAAAAGGGCTAGGGCTTCCTTGGAAAGAGTACATTTTTCTTGTCTTATAATGCGTTTAGCATCCATGCTCATGGCTATACCTAAAGTAACTAATTTTAAAATGGGGTAAGAGTCTACCTTTTGATTGCTGCAGATCACGGCTTTGTGGTAGTTGCAGAGGAAAGAGTTATGATTCAGAATTTGGGGTATACTGATATTTATATAGCACATAATTCCATATACTCAAAACTTTAAATTTTGAAAGATGGTTGAGTTTACCGATAATTCTGCCGTTATATTTTTCTGATTCAACATATACGTTATATGCACGCGCATTTAATGCATCTTTGTATTTCAAATATTTGCTTATCCATTTTAGAGAATATGGTAAAAACATTAAATTACGATAGAGTTGTAAGCCACATATTCTTGTGTGCATATCTGACTTTTAACTGGGGGGCTTGATGATGTACCCTCCGATCAGCTCGAAGGACACCCCTTCGAGTGTAATCGTAACCTACATAATTGAAGGCTCTGTCTAGCCTCCTAAAACTTTCTTTGGCGTAAAACTAATCATCAATGATCTAGTTACCAAGTGGGAATTCGCCAATCGAAGGATTAAGCCCTTCGGGGTATATCTCGATAAGTTTTATGGACAGAACAATGCCAAGTCCAATATTGGGGAGACCAAGTCTTACCTACGTCGCCTCTTCCTCTTTAGCATCCCCGCTAAACCCGGAGGAGTGGGACACTAACCCCTAGCGGTTACCACAAATCATGGGACGCCCCCATGATCTCTCTCAAACATGTGACCATTCTCCAAGACCGTTTTCTTCACCTATAAATAGTCCTGGACGATGACAAATCTGGTATGCAATCTATCTCACCTTACTTTACTACGCATATACTTAAACTCTCAAACCAATCACTCATTCACACGCCGGAGGTGGTTTGCAGGGTCCAACCCCTGCGCAATCACTTAACGTAGTGTTTTAGTATTTCTTATTTCAGGTTATATCCAAGCTTGGCGCAATCACAACACTCCTCATTTTCCTTTGATCACCATCGAAGGCCTGGTAGTGCAAAATATTGTACAACCAAAACCTTTGATGCTATTCATGATCTTATAATAGCCCTTGAAAATCAGTTGAGACTCAAAGTTAGATATATTAGATGTGATACTGGGACTGAATTCAATAATCAGCTTATGGATGAGTTTTGTGCCAAGAAAGGAATAAAGAGGGAATTTAGCATTGCTAGAACTCCACAGTAGAATGGAGTTGCAGAAAGGAAGAATAGAACATTGATAGAAGCAGCTAGAACAATGCTTGCAGATTCTCAATTACCTATTCAGTTTTGGGCTGAAGCTATAAGTGTTGCCTGCTATGTGTTAAATAGAGTATCTGTTACTAAACCTCATATGAAGACACCTTATGAGTTACTTATGGGAAATAAACCAAACATCAAATTTATGAAACCTTTTGGCTATCCTCTGACTATTCTAAATACTGTTGATTCTCTGGGAAAATTTGATGGAAGTCAGATGAAGGATATCTATTGGGTTACTGTACCAATAGCAAAGGATTTAGAGTTTACAACAAGATTACCAAAAAGGTTCAAGAATGTCTTCATGTTGAGTTTCTTGAAGATCAAGAAAATAAAAAAGGTAAAGGTCCTGATTGGATGTTTGATCTTGATATCTTGGCTTCTTCTATGAACTATGTGCCTGTCAGAGAAGAAAATCAAGTTGTCCACAATGAAGAAGAATTACAGTACATTGTTCATGGAGCCAATGTTAGATCTGAAGATGTTCCTGATGAAGAACCCATTGAAAAGAAGAAAAGTACTTTTGAACCTCAAGGTACTGTTGAACCACAAAGTACTGTTCAACCAAACTCCACAGTATCTGATGAAGACCAAGCTATCCAAGATGAACTTAATAGGAGGCTTTATCAAGAAACCATTGCAAAATCTTATGAAGATGATCAAAGGAGAGCTTATGAAGCAGAAAAGAAGAAGGCTAAAGTCACAGATAACCTTGAAAGTACTTTGCATCAAAGTACTGCTGAACCTGTTAAGAGTACTTCAAATGTTTTAGATACATCAAATTGGATCAATTCTGAATGATTTGAATGATCCAAACATGCCTGCCTTAGAAGATACTGATGATGAGTTGAATAATGAAGGCATTTTCTCAGATTCCAATGAAGATCCTAATTTCACAAATTTGGAAGATAATCTTGAAGTTCTACCAACTCCTACATTAAGAGTTCATAAAGATAATCCTGCTAGTAAGATTATTGGACCTTCCACTTCAGGAGTGCTCACAAGAACCAAAGCTAAAGGCCTCTCTAAGCAAAAAATGCTTTACTTAGCTTTCTTTATAAACAAAACAGGGTGAATCATAAGGATCAACAACTGTGCCTATTTGCTTGCTTTCTATCTCAAGTAGAACCTAAGAAGGTATCTAAAGAATTGGCTGAAGAGAGTTGGGTTGAAGCCATGCAAGAAGAACTTTTACAATTCAAGCTTCAAGATGTTTGGGTATTATGTGATTTGCCAGATGGAAAGAGATTAATTGGTACAAAATGGGTCTTCAGGATTAAAAGAGATGAAAGAGGGAATGACATCAAGAATAAAGCAAGATTGGTTGCACAAGGATATATACAAGAAGAAGGAGTGGACTATGATGAAGTGTTTGCTCCTGTGGCAAGAATTGAAGCTATAAGGTTGTTTCTGGCTTTTGCATCATATATGGGCTTTCCTATATATCAAATGGATGTCAAAAGTGCTTTTCTTTATGGCACCATTACAGAGGAAGTCTATGTTAAACAACCTCCTGGTTTTGAAGATCCTGCACACCCAAACAAAGTCTATAAAGTTATTAAGGCTCTGTATCGTCTTCATCAAGCTTCTAGAGCTTGGTATGAAAGACTCTCCACTTTTCTGTTGCAACATGGTTATAGGAGAGGTGCCATTGATAAGACTTTGTTTATCAAAAGAGACAAAAAGGATATTATGCTTGTCCAAGTTTATGTAGATGACATTCTTAAGAGGTTTAACTTCACCACTGTCAAGCCAGCCTCCACACCCATTGATGCTAATAAGCCATTAGGAAAAGATGAAGATGGTGAAGATGTGGATGTTAAACCATATAGATCTATGATAGGCTATCTTATGTACTTAACTGCATCTAGACCTGACATCACCTTTGTTGTATGTCTATGTGAAAGATATCAGGTCTCACACAAAGTTTCACATATGAATGCAGTCAAGAGGATTTATAGGTATCTCAGGCAACAACCTAAGTTAGGATTGTGGTATCCTAGGGATTCACCTTTTCACTTGGAAGCCTTTTCAGATAGTGATTATGCTGGAGACAATTATGACAGAAGATCAACCACTGGTGGATGCCAATATCTTGGAAGAAGATTAGTCTCATGGCAATGTAAGAAGCAAAAAATTGCAGCAACATCATCCACTGAAGCAGAATATGTGGCTGCTGCAAGTTGTTGTGGCCAAGTACTTTGGTTGCAGAATCAACTCTTGGATTATCGATTTAATTTCAAGAATACTCCTATCAATATTGACAATGAGAGTACAATTTGTATTGTGAAGAATCCTGTTTATCATTCCAAACCAAGGACATTCAGATTAGGCATCATTTTATTAGAGATTGTTATGAGCACAGGCTTATTAATGTGGTTAAACTTCACACAGATGACAATGTAGTTGACTTACTCACAAAGGGATTTGATGTTTCAAGATTCAATCATTTGGTGGTAAGCATTGGGATGATTAATTATTAAGCTACATTTGAGGGGAGGCATTAGTATCTATTCTGTGTTTGAGGGGAGGCAACACAATTGTATTTTTGAAGATGATTTTATCTGATGTAAAGAGGATGGAAAGTACTTTTGAGCAAAGTACTGCTTAACATTAGTTGGAAAGTACTGCTTGGCGCTTAGTGGAAAGTACTGTTTTGTCAGGGTACTGTTCCAACGGTAAAAAATAAACTTTACGAAAGACATAGAGGAGATAAATGCCAAAAAATAACGGTAAATTCATTTATTAGCCATGATTTTTTTGAATATTATCTACTTTTATGATTATCTCTTCCATCTATTTTTACTCTTATCATTATTCCATTTCATCCATTCCCATTTTCATCTAATCAACAATCGCCGCACATTTTTCTTCCACAAAATCAATCAATGGCTAATCGTCCAACTGTAAACAAGCACAATATGATCGCTAACCTAGATAAGACACAGTTGAATGTTGATTTTCATGGTATAATTGATTTCCTTACTGGATCTTCAATTAACTATGCTTTATTGGTCAATCCTGACATCATTGGATCATGGATTCAAGAGTTCTGGGCTACTGCAACATCTGGTTTGGAAGAAGAAGAATCTTTTATTCGTGCTACAGTGGCTGGAAGACCCATTCGAATCACTGAGGCTACAATCAGAGAGGACTTATTATTCAATGATGAAGGAAGTACTGTTCTCTTTGATAGGCAAGTGCTTTGGGATACACTCAGGGATATAGGGTATGAAGGTGCTCTTACTAAACTCACTTTTCAGAAACCTTTATTTAGCCCTCATTGGAAGTACCTTGTTCATCTCATCATATTATTGCTGAAAGAAAAAGTGATGAAACTGACCAAGTTAATTTTGAAGTTGAGAATGTTGGTATTAAAAGTGGAGATACCGAAGAAGTAGACATGGAAGGCACTGATGCTCAAAGTACTGGTATGCAAAGTACTTTGAAAGGTAAAGCTTTGAATTTTGATGAACAAGTAGGCCCTTCAACAATAATTTTGAATGAAGAAGCTAGTCCTTCCAATCCAATTCAGCAAGAAGAAATCAAGGAACATAATGCTAGTGATGATGAGACTATTGCTCAGATTATGCTCAATATTTCAAGACCAAGAGGTATTAGTATTCTTGGTGTTGAACAGGCTCAAGTATCACAATCTTCTTCTAAATCTACTAAGGAATTGGATCCAAAAGATAAAGGAAAGGGAATCATGAAGGAATCCAAGAAGAAGAAGAAGAAGTTCACTTTAGCACAGTTAAGAGCTTTTGAGATAGCCAAGAATGAAAAACCTGCTAGAAAGTATCAGGCTGATTTGGATGCTGAATATGAAAGAGAATCAAGGAAGTCAGTTGTTCAAACAAGAAGACCACCATCCATTGCTCAAGAAAGAAATTCAATGATAAGTTTTCTGAAGGGCAGAGGATATAAAGGTTTACAAAGGTTAAGATATCAACAGGTGAAAGAACTATATGATGCTGTTCAAGAGTCAATTAAAAGAGAGCTTGATAGTTTTGTTCCTATGGATTCTGAAAAGGAAAAGAAGCTGGAGGAGGTAATGAAAGAACAAGCTGATAAAAGAAAATCAAAGAGGAAGAGAACAACTCTTGATGATCAGTTATCAAAGAAGCTTAAGTTGCTGAGAACTGATACTGTTGATGACTTGAGGAATTATCTAAGAGTTGTGGATTTTGAGAATCCAAAGAAAACAGAAGATGCTGAGAAAAAGTCTAAGATTTCTACCTTTTCTGTTGTTGAATCATCTGAAGGAGATTATCTCATATTTCATAGAGAAGATGAAAGTTTCAGAGTATTCAATATGTTATAGGACATACTGCACATGATAGACAGAGAAGATCTATATCATTTGTATCAACTAGTGCAAGCCTATTTTGAGAATACTGAGCCAACAGGAATGGGATTAATCTTATTGGGAGATCTAATGACCATCTGAGAGACAAATGAAACAAGTAATGATACTCTATAGAATGCTCAAGAGAACTGGGAAATTACAAGATGGAGATTCTTTGAGTCATCAGGAGTACATTCACTTGAATTAGAAGATGGTGCCATGATTCACATGCTAGCAGAAAGAAGATATCCTCTTACAAGAGATCTTATGATAAGGATGCTAGATCATGGTATGGAGGTTGTACAGGAGAATGAAGTAGCACTGATGGTGATTGAGCTATTTATCAAGTGGACTACTTCAGAAGATGATGCATAATTACTGGTATGGTTTCTATTATATAAATCTTTTTGAATAATAAGTACTTTATTCAAAGTACTGCCAGACAAACAGTACTTTCTCAAAGTACTGCTTGATGCATAAAACCAGTAAAAGTCTTTTGTTTAAGTTTAAAATAAAAAGGAAAAACTTTTTGAAGCATAAGATGACAACAACAAAATGTTTTGAAAGTAAAACATGGTGTTAGTACTTGTACTGCACAACAAATGGTAATCAACTCACCATGTTTAACAGACAAGAAAGAGTTTGACTCATCATGATGGTATGGCTCTGATGTGATTATCAAATCCGTTTTTAGTTGACAATTTACTAAAAATTATATGGTTTTCAACTCACGATATCTGTTATAGTGAAGAGTTGGCTAGCCCACAAGAAAATGGCTTGTGGTAAAGGCTGTGGAAAATCCATTTGTATGGTAATTAGTTCACCATGGTGGTGTTTGTACTAAAAGAACTAACTAGTCCAAAAGCAAACGTCTCTTGGTAAAGACTAAACATATCCGTTGATAGCTGATGATTTGCTAAAAGTCATATGGTTATCAATGTACCATGGTTTTTGTGCTTAAACCTAAACATTGGCTACTCTAGAGTTAATGGCTTTGGTAAAGAGACATCTAAATACATTAAAATTTTCAATGGTTCACCTCTCATAGGAGTTAACACACCTGGAAGTGATGAGAATAGCATGAAACTTTAGGATTTGATGTACATTTACCATATGTTGCTGAGTTGCTGAAAAGATTTGTTACTGTGAAAAGATCTGTTGCTGATGCTCAAAGTACTATGATACACAAGTCAGAAAGAAGATAAAGATTCAATCTTTCCTTCAAGATAAAGATATTGAAGTTAAAGAATAAAAAAGAAACTTGAAATCAAGCAAGTGAAATTCAAGTTAGGGGAGGATTGTTGGGATATGAAGATCAAAAGTACTTCTGAAGATCAAAGTACTGCTTGTGTCAAAGTACTGCTAATGTTTAAAAGTCAAAGTACTGCTTGTGCATGAAGAAAGTTAAAGTACTTCTATGATAAAGGACTGTTATGCAATATCATGAAAGGATTGTAATGCAAAGTTATTATAATATTCTAGAATTAGTTTAGTTTTAGTTTACTTGTCGTTCAAGTATTGTAAACTGACTTAAGGTTTTCCTTATGCCTATAAAAGGAGCCTTAGGATGGTATTAGACATATGCTTATTAGTACGAATACTTTAGAATACGATAAAGAGAGTTATTAGGGTTGTTAGTGAATCTGTATTGTAAAGCAGGTTCAAAGTTTGGTTTAATATAATCATTGAAAGTTATTCTTCTTAGCTTTGTTTTAGTAGATTCCGCATACTTAACAAGGTTACATCAGTGTTTCAATATTAATAGTTTTGGATTTGTTCAAGACTGTTAAACCCATTACAAGCTACATAGTTAGTTTGATCAGAGTATATCGATCCAACAGAAACAAAAAAATTGTGGACATTCTTGGAAGATTTAAGGCAGCTAGCAATCAAGTCTGGAAGATAGTATTTCCCCTCAACAACAGAAAAGCTTTTTGCTAAGCTCCCACCTTCTTTATCTAAAAAGATAGAAGAATCATTTAAAGCCAAGCACCCTGGTCTCAATGCAGGAGTTCTATCTACAATCAAGTTCACTCACACTTTCATCTCAGAAATTTGCAAAGATGCAGCGTTTGCTAAAGAACTAAGAGATTCATCTCTTTGTTCAGCTATACCAATTCCTGGTTATTACAAAAATAACAGGAAGAAGTATGGAATAAGGAAATCAAGGACATACAAAGGAAAGCCACACAGTTCTCACGTAAAGCCATTCAAAAGAAAGTATAAAGATGACAGAGGACGAGTCAACAAGTGTGAATGCTTTATTTGTGGAAAAGAAGGGCATTTTGCAAAAGACTGCAAAAACAAGCAAGGAAATATCGCAAGAGCAGCTGTTTACCAATAGCTAGATCTTGATGATAACTGGGACATAGTCTCAACGGACTTTGATGACAGCAGTGTTTTTAGCATATCAGAAGGAGAAGGTGATACGCATCAAAACATCGATATCATGGTCCAAGATACCCCTTTTGAAGAAGCAGCTTTCACAGCAATACAGGAGATTCATGAAAGCAACCGTGAAGGTGAAAGGGAAGATGACCAATACAGTCATTATGTTTTCATGTTCCATCCTGGACCACCGACAAGAATAGCAGACATAGTTCAATCAGCTAGATCGTGCAGACCAAACAGAGAACTACCAACAAAGAGCAAGGAGTGTGGTCATGATTGGAAGGAAAACGCAGTCACCAACTATACAATCTGCTATTACTGTAGGATACTAACCACAGACATGTCAAGACTTAGCTTCCCTAAATGCCAACTTACAGCATGTGCTCTTTGTGTGAGAAACTATTTTGGCAAGACAGTTAATGAAAGGAAAGCAGTTGCACAAGTAAAAGGAAGAAAAGGACTTTAGCAGCAATGAAGTAAGACTCCTCAAAAAACTCCTAAAAGAGAAGACAGAACAAGTGCAGCAGATGATTAGAGACCAAGCAATAGAGTACTATGAAAACAAACTTGTTATGGAGAAGAAGGAAGAATTACGGCTTTCTGAAAAAAGCCTTTTAGTAAGGGATCTCGCAAATGCTCTTAAATTCATTGATCAGCTTAAAGCTGAACAAATAAGGCTTGAAGAGCAAAAGGATGAAGAAATAAGAAGGCTTAAAGCAGCAGAGGGAGAAAGGATAGGGATCAGAATTCCAATTCTCTAAGGAGGAATTTCCACCATTAGGCGATCCTCCAACAGCAAGACCCTCCAAGGAAGTAGAAGTTCATATAGCAAGACCCTTCATGGAAGCAGAGGTTCATTATTCTGGAAATGCTGCCGCAGTTCCAAAAATTAAGAAGATAACCAACTCACTTTACAATGTAAAGGTCGATTTTGATATCCCTAATTGTCTTGCATTCGGAACCACTGCAATAATAGACACGGGAGCATCAGAATGCTGCATAAACAAAAGGTTGTCCCTGAAGAAGCACTTGAACTTCTAACTTACAACGTCTTCTTCAATGGGCTAAATTCAAGACAACAAGCAACTCACAGGCTGAAGCAATGGTATTGAGATGTTAATAGGAGCTAACTTCATAAGAGCCATGAAAGGAGGAATCCGTATAGAAGGCGATGAGATAACCATTTATAAAAAGGTTACCAAAAACAAAACTTCAGACCAAACTGAAGTTGCTGAGGTTGCCATAACTGAGCTCGAAGTCAGTAAAGAAGAATTCTTCGAAGTAAATGAATCCATTTATTTCAGTCAATACGGAAACAATGCATTCCTAGAACAATTCAGACCTATCATTGATAGGCTGAAGCTTCAAGGATACATCAGAGAAAAACCTTTAAAGTATTGGAAGTAGAATGGCGAACTTTGTAAACTGGATATCATCAATCCAGATGTTATAATTGAAGATCGACCGCTAAAGCATGTAACACCAGCAATGGAATATTCGTTCAGAAAGCATACTGATAGCCTTCTGAAAATCGGTGCTATTCGCCCAAGCAAAAGCAGGCACCGAACGATGCCAATGATCGTAAATTCAGGAACAACAATTGATCCTGTAACAGGAAAAGAAACTAAAGGAAAAGATAGGATGGTTTTCAACTACAAATCCCTAAATGATAACACATACAAGGATAAATACTCTCTACCAGGCATAAACACGATCATCAAAAGGATAGGAGTTGCAAAAATATTCTCAAAGTTCGATCTTAAGTCAGGGTTTCATCAAGTCACTATGGATGAAGAATCGATTCCATGGACTTTGTTCTTAGTTCCAGGAGGACTTTATGAATGGCTTGTTATGCCAATCGGCTTGAAGAATGCCCCAGCAGTTTTCCAGAGGAAGATGGATAAATGTTTCAAAGGAACATAATCATTCATCGCAGTATATATTGATGATATACTAGTCTTCTCAAAGAATTCAAAGGAGCATGCGAAGTATTTGGAAAAGATGCTAAAAATTTGCGAAGATTATGGTTTAGTCTTATCTCCAACAAAGATGAAGATAGCAGTCCCAACAATAGACTTCTTAGGAGAAGTCGTAGGGGAAGGAACCATAAAATTATAGCCTCACATCATAAAGAAAATTGTGAACTTTGATGAAGAAGAATTAAAGACAAAGAAGGGGTTAAGGTCATTCTTAGGAATCCTTAACTATGTTCGAAGTCACATCCCAAAACTTGGGATACTACTAAGGCCACTGCACGAAAAAATGAATGCTCATGGAGATAAAAGGTTTAAGCCCTCTGACTATGAACTAGTCAAAAAAATCAAAATGCAAGTTCAAAACCTCCCAGACCTCGAGATACCACCTGATGATGCTTATATCATCTTGGAGACGGATGGGTGCATGGAAGGATGGGGAGGAGTAGTTAAGTGGAAGATTAACAAGGAAGGACCAAGAAGCTCAGAAAAGATTTGTGCATACGCAAGCGGCAAGTTCTCAATAACCCAATCCACAATCGATGCTGAAATCAATGCCTGCATCAACACTCTAGAGAAACTAAAAATATACTACCTTGATAAACAAGAAGTCACTCTAAGGACAGATTGCCAAGCCATTATTAGCTTTTATAACAAAGCTAATAGCAACAAATCATCAAGGGTTAGATGGATCAAGTTTGCAGATGCAATCACAGGAACAGGCGTCAAGATTAACATAGAACATATAGAAGGGAAACATAACACACTAGCTGATTCTCTCTCAAGACTTGTTAACCTTTGTTTTGTAGAATGCACAGGTGATATGAAGCAATTAGTAGCAGCAACCCTTACTCAGTGGAGGAAGTTCTACAGTCCCCTCATGCCTCTCAAGAGACTATGAAGATCACCTGCGAAGAAATCATGAAGACTTTCAACCACTCCCAAGGATCTTTACTAAAACTATCTTCACGCACGAAGAACCAGGAGCAATGTACAAGCACTACCAGCTGAAGGCCAACCAAACCCCAATCAGAATGGATAAATCTAATGCATGGAGATCAGTCATACAATGCAAAGCCCAAGTCTGCCTTGGATTATCAACTCGAGACAACCACTGTTCTGACCAAATGGAAGAGGTCTGAATCCAAAACAAAGAAGCCCGAAGGATCCTTATCAAACTGGAAGCCCTCGCAGAACGATTGGGCCACAACAACATTTGAGCCCAAGGAAGCCCAAGACTACCTTCTAGAAGATGAAGATGACGAATGCAGTGACGATTCAATTTTTATTTTGGACCCCGGGTGGGATGATTATTGTCTGAACACGTTAAAATTGAATCGTCCCATGAATAAGAACCTCTATCCTAAAGTAAGGGTCAACGTTTTTGCATCATAAAAGTTTGTCGGCCAAATGTGATAAAATTAAATAATGGCCCCTATCTATCGTCATTGCTTATGTTTTTATTTTTGTTTGATAGCTTGTAAGCCCATCTATATAAGGACATAAGTTTCTAAGTTGGATATCATCCATTCACCAACAATTATCACCACAACCATTGTAAAATATTCAAGCTTCCGCAGTATTTTTAATAAAAAGGTGTGTTTAAGTAACTTGTACTTTAAAGTTTTAGTTTTTGAGCTTTAGTACAAGATAAAAATTCCTGGCAGCGTAATTTTTATCTCGAGTTGAACGATGTATAGTTATTAGACGTGAAGTAAATCAATATACATTTAGGATTTTTATGCCAGTTCAAAGTATTTACATTATGAAATGATTATTCAAGTTTTCATGGAAATGAAGTGTGTATTGGTATTCGTGTTTAAAATGTTTTAAAGCACCTTTCTAACATTTTTATAACATTAATACAACATCATAAACCTACCAGATAACTTGTGATCATCATTATCTGCAACAAATAGTTAACTTAAAATTATGTTTTAAGTTTTGTGTTATTTGTTTCTTATTTTTATTTTAATTGGAATACAGTTTAGAATTTTTAGATTAACTCGTTTAATTAGATTATATATATATATATATATATATATATATATATATATATATATATATATATATATATATATATATAAAAACACCACTTTTGCTGGCGCATTATCCATCAAAATCAAATCTAGCAATGATGGAATTTGGATTCTAGGAATCTTTGATTGGAATCTATTATGCTTTAAAAAAAAGCATGTATGTAATTTGGAATGAATTAAACACATAATTGTATTCAACAAAATGAACACTGAAATATGATAATTATTAAAAAGTTTTAGTTAAACATATGTTTAAAATAATCATACAAAAAGTTGTTTTATATATATATACAATACCTCTTTAATCTCAACATAAGAATTAGTATAAAATTGTTTGAAAACATACACCGTCGTTTAAGTATATGTTTGGAATACTTTATGGAGAAGATTACCACATGGTGGGAGCTGGAGTATACGGACATTGATTCCTACGAAGGTTGGCTCGTTTGGATGACATCTATTCGGTTCCCAACAAAAGCTAAAAAGGTGTATGAAGGCATTTGTTACATTGTTTGGTGGTACAATTAGAATTGGCGAAATATGATGATTTTTGGACAGGAGTCTACTTATAAAGCGAATATTTTTGATGAGATTGTGACTAGGTCGTTTTGGTGGATTAAGTCTAGATGTAAAGCTAGATTTAGTTGGAATGAGTGGCTTGAAAATCCTAATTTTATTTCGTTGTAAATTTCTAGCTTCTTTCCAATTTTGCTTAATAAAATCGCCGTTCAAAAAAAAACATGTTCAGTCATCTTTTAAGCTCGCTATATACAACTATTAGTGGTTGGTAACTCACTGCCTTATTTGCGCGACTAAAAGCTTTAAAATAAACATTACATTAACTTATTGGAATTATAATATTACATAATAAGATTAAAACATCACATAAACATAAACATAAACTTAAACTTAATTATAATCTGGGTGATCCCAAGTTTCAGAGTTGCTGAAATCGTAACCATCGTCATACACAGAGTAGTTCGCAAACTTATCTGTTTCTAACTAGGCTTTCAACATGCTCAGTTTCCGTTCCTTGTCAATGTTCCAGACACCATCATCAATTGCCACATTTTCTTCAAAAGTTAGCTGAAAGTTATGTATTCAGAATGCAAATCTTATATCGTAAAAAATAATAAATCATGCAAAATTATTATAATTTTTAAAGAGACATACATGTTGTTTTAAGATTCATTACATCAAAGGATGGTAACAATAATTGTTACTATTAAAGGATGTTGATACAATATCAACAGTGCATAATATTAAAGAGATTATAAATAATTATAATTATCCATTTGTTTTTTTAACGTTGTTTATCGTCTCTTGATACTCTAATATTTTTTCCCTTCGCTGATCAATTGTCTCTTTATATTCCAATACCATTTGTTCGTCGCTTACGATTTTGTGGAAAACTAGAAGGGGGGGGGGTTGAATAGTTTTACGTCTTTTTCGTTTTATAAAAGTTTGCTTCAAAAGAATAGTTTGAGTTTATAAAAACTTTGATTCAAAAATATAGATTTGAGTTTGTTCACTATAGTTGTTTAAACACCTACTAAGTTAAGATGTTGAGTAAAAACTACAATGTTATTTATTACACACACACACACACACATACACACACACACACACACACACACACACACACACATATATATATATATATATATATATATATATATATATATATAAATCCTTTTAGTTTGTTTTAAATAAGATTAGTGTTGTGTGTGGAACTTAATTTGATCTTTATGTGAAATCAATATATGTACAATATAAGCAATTATAACTATATGCAATATGTAGGTAAGTAAGTAAGTAAGTAAGAAAGCAAAGAGTGAGAGATGGAAAGATCAAACCGAGAGACAAAAGATTTATAGTGGTTCGGCTACCAGGACACCTTCCTTACCCTACTCCACTCCCTGAGCACCGAACTTGAGAGTTTTCTTCACTAAATCAATATGCTCCCTTATGGCGGAGAACACCGTACACACCTTAGCTTACTCAAATTTAACGACAGAAAGCTAAATTTCGAGTTCTAATCCTAGCTAGAACCAATCTCACAACTTCAAACACACCACAACTTCTTCACACCCTTTTATTCCTTCTACAGTTCTTCACAACACTTATGTCTTCACATCTTCACAACTTCTATCTTCTCACTACTTCAAATCTAATGCTTCTTCACAACTTCCAAGCCTTTATGTCTTCACAAGTTCAATACTTCTATGTCACTACTTGAGGGCTTTAATCTATGATCCGCTACAAGGCTTCTTCTACTTTAAAGCTTCTACGTCTTCACTACTCTAAGGCTTCAACGTCTTTGCTACTTCAAGGTTTCTTCACAATGATACGGCTTCTATATCTTTACCATTCACCACCACTTCAAAGTATTATTACTTCTTATACTTCCTATAACTATTCCTAACCACCTCTACTTCTTCACTTCTTGTACCACTTCACACCTTCAACAAGTCTAACTCTAACTAACTAATATGCACACCTTATACACCAAAGATTGAATGATTTACAAGATGAAATGAACAAAAAACTTAGATAGCAAGATGATACTAGGTTGTAATACTTCTAGTTTTGAATGATAGAAGTTTTCTTCTCTTTGCAATTGAGAGTTGAAGCTTGAATCACTTTGAAACTAAGATTAATGTATATATGATCAAAGGATTATAGAGGATAGAAATGGGGTTTAGATCAAAATGTTTAGAGTGCAAAAAGGTGAGAAAAATTAGTGGAATGAACCAGTATTTAAAGGCAGATCTGGGGGGGATCAGGAGCGTGCTGGTCCCCTTAATTAGGGGTCGGTCCCCTTAATTATTAAGGGGTCCGCCTAGTTAATTAAGGGGCCGCCCCTCCAGAACGTTTCCCAGCTTTGTCCTTTTGTTGGGAAAGTTTTTCTGGATTAGATTTGTCATTTTTGGTTAAAAATTTGAATTCATATATTTATAATGAATTAAACATATTCTTTTAATACCAAAAATGTTTTATAAAAGATATAAAGTTTTTTGTGACATTTTATAAAAATTTAGTGATTAATAAAAATGTTCCTTTGATCTTATAATGCATTAGACACTTTGTTTATTCATACCTTAAGTGATTAGATGGTAAAAGTGAGTATTTACTACTAAATACTTATTTACGTCATGATCTTTGGTTTGATAAGTTTTCATTTTGTGATTATCAAAACATAGAGATATCAAAAGATATGAATAACGGTTTTAGGCATTTATTTATATCAACAATCTCCCCCTTTTTGATGATTACAAAACCTAAACTCATTAAATCCAAAAATTAATTTTTAGACAAGCATTTAGTGAGTTTATATTCACTTCTCCCCCTTTTTGTAGAATCAAAAAGTTTTAAGCCGATAAGTTGAAAGCTCCCCCTTGATGTATGCTCCCCCTCGTTTGAGGGCACCAAGGGTTCGAGCTATGGAATACTTGCAAGAAAAATATCAGAAGCACAAGCAAATATATATAACATAATAACAACTAATAATAAGCATGGCAAAGGAGAATTAGGAACATATATTAAAACATTCATTAATTCAAAATGATTATGTCAACCACATAATCATGGTTACATCATACATAATACTAGAAATCTAAACCAAGTAGAATATCCTATTGTGGCAATAGAGAGTGTCATCAAACTTGCTTGCATCCCAAAAAGGTTGAATTGTTTTATTTGAAAAATAAAAAGCATGCGCATATAGAATGCTTAGGTGAGATTGGTAAGTGGGGATCATGTTGATGGCTTAATGGAGGTAAATTTTTAATTTCATGGATGTTGGTGAGTTTGGTGATGTTGAGCTTTGAGGTGGTGAATTTGGAGTTGGGTTTGTTGGTTGAGGGTTTTGATGTTGTTCAAGTGATAGTGTTTGTTGAGATCTAGTGAGAAGATACTCAATCCAAGTAAAGTGCTCATTCAATGCAATTGTTTGTTTTTGGAGGAAGATAAAACAAGGGCAATTGTTGACATGCTTCTCAATTTGGTTTATGTTGTGTGGTGATGAGGGTGAGCTAGATGGAGGTGGATCCAAATTGCGTTGATCAAGATGTAATGCTAAAAGAGCACTAAGCTCATGTGCTTCTTTTAGCTCCTCAACGAACTTTAAGTGTTCGGAGGAAGGTGATGGTGGTGGAGCATGGATGTTGTCTTGGGTGAAGGTTTGAACATGCAACATAGTAATGGCATGTGAAGTAGTAGGATGTGGTGGTGGCACTCTTGGTGGTGGAGACATGTTTGAGCTTGGGTAATCATGAAAACATGATATGGGTGGAAGAGTATCTTCATGAGTGGATGGTGTTTTTGTTGAATGAGCAACATGTGAAGTATTGGTAATGAGGTTAGGATTTTTGTTTTGGGATTGTGCATGCTCATCACATGAAGGAGCATTAGTGAAGGCAAGAGTGGATGATTGGTTGTGAGATGGATCATTTGTGTGGGTATGAGGTTTAGTTGTTGCTTGATTTGGAACAACATCACTTGAGTTGTGACAAGAGTCAAGTTTTCTCCTCTAAACGGGTTTGACGGAGATTTTTGCAACTCTTGCAAACTTGGATCTTTGGTTGTTGGGAGATGACATGTTTGGATAGATGAGCATTTATGATGAAGTGAAGGTATTTATAATGTAGGAAAAATGTGGTTTAGGAAGGTAAATTTTGAGGGATAGTTTAGGACAAAATGTGTTTATGAATTTTGGGAAGTATAGGGTGAAGTGGGTCAAAAAGTGATAAAGAAGACAGGAACCCCGACCATCAGATGGCCGGTCCCCTTAATAATTAATGGGGCCGCCTTGTAATTTAAGGGGGCTGCCCATCTGGTGTTTTCCAGGTTACCAAAAGTGGGGTTTTGGAAGAAATTTTTAGGGAAGTTTATGTGTTTAGGTTTTGTTTTAAGCAAGTTCACTCTTTGAGGCAATATAGGGTATTCTAGTCATACATATAAAACAAATTATATGCAAGGATTAAGAAAACAAGCATTTTCCTTTTAAATAAGCATGCAACCTACTTATCAAACAATTACATTATATAAGTAGTGAGACAACAAATCATGTTAATATAATGATTAACTAATAAGATTAATGAACTAGTTCATTGATTCTAAGTAGTGCCTATGTGCAATAAAAGGAGAGGTATGAATGTAAGGGCATTTAAGACTTGTTGCAAGCAAGATTCATATGTGCAAACCATGATTCTCTTGAAATGACTTGGTTTTGTTAAGAGTGTAATGTTCACAAAAGTTTATGACAAATGTGAGATTATCATAGATGTCATAAGAAAAACGTTTTTATCATTATTCAACAATGCTTCAAAGTAGATTCAAGTGTGTATTTGAGTAAAAATAAATTGGGTTTTGCTTCATGAGATGTTGACAAAATAGATAAGAAAATTTTCCCAATCTTGATTTTGATTAAAACAAAGTTGTGATTGCTTATAGTCAAATATGTTGTTTGAAGAAGAATGAAATAGTTATTTGAAAGATTATTTTTCAAAATGTGAGGTTTTATGCATGATATTTGATTTTTGATAGCAAAAATCACTAGTTATGGATTTATAAAGTATGTTAAAAAAATATATCATGTTCAAGAGAATCGGTTGAGCCCATTGTCACATATAATCACCTTGTATGGTAACTAAAGACATGGATAAGTGATGATATAATCTAATGGGCTTAATGTAATATAATAGAGAGGGATAAAACCAATCATCTATGGATGCAAGATTAACACATATACATACTAATTTCTTCATTGTATTAAATACTAACTTATCTTAATCCTAAGTTATATTATAGCATTTCTATTATTGCTACTAGAATGGTCATTTATCCTAAATGATAAGTATTCTACTAGTGGTCATAGATGATTTCCAAATTCAATGATGAATAAGAAAATGGGCAATAGACCCAAAATCAAGAGGGTCAACTAAACTAATTTCAAGTATACATATATTAGTAATATTAATGGTATATGAACAAGGCAACCTATAAACTTAAGCATAGTTATAAACTAATTATGGCATAATTTGATATAGTGTGATATTAATAAGTTTTTGAAAAGAAAAATTACCTCAGGTCCAGCTTTTCTTTATGAGTAGGCATGTGAGTGTTGGTTAACATCTTCAATGTTTGCCCAAAGCATGACAAAGTAGCAAGGTATTACCCCAACGCTATTAAAGATCAAGGTAGCTTGATCCAAAATACGTATTAGACCACTTCAAGCATCATGAGTCGTGTTTGTCAAAGATAATTGCGTTTGATTCCTTCATCTTGAGGTAGTAAAGAATACATCACAAAATCAACACTCCAATAGTGAAGATCTCATCATCAATTCTTTTAATAGCCGCAACAACGTCATTTGCAAATCGTGTGTAGAATGTGAATCAAGGTAATATGAATCACTAGTCTTTATATGTATGATATGAAAGTGAGCGATCCATAAAAACGTCTCTTCGTTCGTTTACTACCTAATCATGAAAAACAACTTGGTACCCAGATTCTCATGGGTCCGAGATGGTTAGTTGAGGACATCCATTGCATTTTAAATGCACATGATGAGGATGTCGCCGAGGAGTACAAGAATTCATCAATATTGTCTTAACGAACAAACAGTGACTTTCTTGACTTAAGTAATTAATAATAGACGTAAATAATATTAATTCTAAATTTCTCTACTAGGTTTTACAAATTTTATTTTCCTTGATTTATTTGTTGAAGGATCATTTGCAGTAAATCCTAATCCGGTTTTATCATTAAATGACTTTTGAATATTAAGTAGATATTTTAAAGATTTAGAGCTATTTTCAAATTTAGCTAATATTTTTGCTTTTTCATTTTCCATTTTAATTTCATGTTTGTAGTCTTGATATTTTTTGCGTTCAAGATCAATTTCAATATTACTTTCAAGTCTAGACATTTTTATCTTCTAAAATTATTTCTTTTTCAAAGTTACTTCCAACGGATATTGAAGATTCATTTTTAAAAATGATTTTTGGGTCTATGTTGCAAAAATGTTTGAAGTTGTTTTCTAATTTTGAAAACTCTAATATAAATTGATCATAGCAAAATGTTTTGTTTCGGATTGTACCTTATTTGTAGTTTTACAATCTTCACATGCTATACGATGATCATTTTCATCGTTCATGTCGCTCCATGTTTTATTTGTAGGTTCGCTTAGATCTTGGCGCATGTAGTCCTTGCCATCAATACTTGTATTTTCATTTATTTGAATATCTTCACAAGCCATAATTTTATCATCTTCTTCGTCCTTGTCGCTCCATAATTTATTTACACTCTTTCTTCGGATTTGGCTCATGTATTCTTCGTTATTGATACCTTCAATAATCACATTTGAACTAGTAGTACTTGTGTTTATTTCAACTAAATATTTATCTATCTAATTTTCTAGAGTGACTGATTCTTGTGCAACATCAAGTTTATCATCTTTGGTTTTACATTTCCCTTGGTGAAAATTTAAAAGACATTTCCAAATATCATTTGCCGTTTTATAAAAGAATACTCTTTCATATTCAACTCTTGATAGAGTTTTGTAAATCATTAATTTAGTTTTAGTGTTTTTATCAATCTTTGTTTGAAGATGATTATATTGATTTTCAAAATCCATTTTAGTTGGTTGAAGATCACCAATTGAAATGATATGCCAAAGATCAAGATCTATTGATTTCACATAGTTTTCAAATTTATTTTTCCATTCAAGAAAATGATCATTTTCAAATAATGGTGGTTGTTGCATAAATTCCCCTTCTAAATATCTTTCAAATTCCATAGATTGTTACAAGTTTAAAAATACAGTATATTTTAAAAATCTTGCTTGACCTGGCTCTTGATACCAATTGTGGAAAACTAGAAGGGGGGGGGGGGGGTTGAATAGTTTTACGTCTTTTTTGTTTTATAAAAGTTTGCTTCAAAAGAATAGTTCGAGTTTATAAAAACTTTGATTCAAAAATATAGATTTGAGTTTGTTCACTATAGTTGTTTAAACACCTACTAAGTTAAGATGTTGAGTAAAAACTACAATGTTATTTATTACACACACACACACACACACACACACACACACACACACACACACACACACACACATATATATATATATATATATATATATATATATATATATATATATATAAATCCTTTTAGTTTGTTTTAAATAAGATTAGTGTTGTGGTGGAACTTAATTTGATCTTTATGTGAAATCAATATATGCACAATATAAGCAATTATAACTATATGCAATATGTAGGTAGGTAAGTAAGTAAGTAAGAAAGCAAAGAGTGAGAGATGGAAAGATCAAACCGAGAGACAAAGGATTTATAGTGGTTCGGCTACAATGACACCTTCCTTGCCCTACTCCACTCCCCGAGCACCGAACTCGAGAGTTTTCTTCACTAAATCAATATGCTCCCTTATGGCAGAGAAAACCGTACACACCTTAACTTACACCAATTTAACGACACAAAGCTAAATGTCAAGTTCTAATCCTAGCTAGAACCAATCTCACAACTTCAAACACACCACAACTTCTTCACACCCTTTTATTCCTTCTACAGTTCTTCACAACACTTATGTCTTCACACCTTCACAATTTCTATCTTTTCACTACTTCAAATCTAATGCTTCTTCACAACTTCCAAGCCTCTATTTCTTCACAACTTCAATACTTCTATGTCACTACTTGAGGGATTTAATCTATGATCCGCTACAAGGCTTCTTCTACTTTAAAGCTTCTATGTCTTCACTACTCTAAGGCTTCAATGTCTTTGCTACTTCAAGGTTTCTTCACAACGATACGGCTTCTATATCTTTACTACTCACCACCACTTCAAAGTATTATTACTTCTTATACTTCCTATAACTATTCCTAACCACGTCTACTTCTTCACTTCTTGCACCACTTCACACCTTCAACAAGTCTAACTCTAACTAACTAATATGCACACCTTATACACCAAAGATTGAATGATTTACGAGATGAAATGAACAAACAACTTAGATAGCAAGATGATACTAAGTTGTAATACTTCTAGTTTTGAATGATAGAAGTATTCTTCTCTTTGCACTTGAGAGTTGAAGCTTGAATCACTTTGAAAAAAAGATTAATGTATATGTGATCAAAGGATTATAGAGGATAGAAATGGGGTTTAGATCAAAATGTTTAGAGTGCAAAAAGGTGAGAAAAATTAGTGGAATGAACCAGTATTTAAAGGCAGAGCTGGGGGGAATCAGGAGCGTGCCAGTCCCCTTAATTAGTGGCCGGTCCCATTAATTATTAAGGGGGCCGCCAAGTTAATTAAGGGGGCCGCCCCTCCAGAACGTTGCCCAGCTTTGTCCTTTTGTGGGGAAAGTTTTTCTGGATTAGATTTACCATTTTTGGTTGAAAATTTGAATTCATATATTTATAATGAATTAAACATATTCTTTTAATTCCAAAAATGTTTTATAAAATATATAAAGTGTTTTGTTACATTTTATAAAAATCTAGTGATTAATAAAAATGTTCCTTTGATCTTATAATGCATTAGACACTTTGTTTATTCATACCTTAAGTGATTAGATGGTAAAAGTGAGTATTTACTACTAAATACTTATTTACATCATGATCTTTGGTTTGATGAGTTTTCGGTATGTGATTATCAAAACATAGAGATATCGAAAGACATGAATAAAGTTTTTAGGCATTTATTTATATCAACAGATTTCTCCTTCCATAATTGTTATTTGTCGCCTAAGCTGAGCAATATATCATATTAGTAGAAAACACTTCACATCCACTTGGCCTCTTTTTGAATTTGATGAGGGTTCTTTTGACTTTGATGATTTTCTATTTGGTGCTGACACTGATTTAAAATTTATGAATTAAGTAAAATAGTATAAACACCATATATAATGGATCTAAATAAAATATTACTGTAACATGTTAAATAGCAATATCATTAATCACTAATCTACTAATAATTCAATACATAACTGTCAAACATGTTAAATAGCAATATCATCAATGACTAATACATTCACTATGAAAAACAAACCCTAATACCTTGCACACGTTTTTTTGGTACCTCATCTTCGATAATGGGTGTCTCTATTTGTGAACTCTGCTTTATTTTACCTTTCAATACCGTAAAAGTAAAAAATATATATGCTAAATAACTAACATATCAAAATATGCATAAAAATATTTAATAATACATATACCAGTTGAACAACTTTTTAAGTTTTTGTTTTCCTGTGTTGTAGGTTGTTCTTGTTGCTTAGATGCTGAAATGTAATCAACAAACATGAATCATAACATGAATATCATAAACTTTGTATAGTAAATTCTTGATGTCAAAACTACCTTGCAAAGAATTATCCGCATTCTTGTTTTTATTAGCATTAGAAAGCCTTATAGAGTGTCGTTGTGGCTGCATCTTGTGCCAGGTTTGTGTATACGGTTTGTATGTTTACTGTGTTAGGTTTTTCTTATTGTATGTATATATAGGGATAATTTAGGTTAACAAAAACTGAGAATCGTGGACATCTATAACTATTTAAAAGGATATAAAATATATCACAAAATCGTTTCCAAAATTATCCTTTTAGAAGTTGCAAATTTATTATAATATAATGAAACATGATATACATATGGCTAAATCTTCTGCCTGGTGTATCACTTTTAAACATTTTTTTGGATATGTTTAGATAAAGTTTGTGCAGGTTTACCTATCAGATTCACAAACTTAGATGTTTTAAATATTAAGATCAATGGACAATGCATGTGTAACACCCCCAAAATTTGGTACAACGGAAGACTAATCAAGCTTTCGAGGTGCTACGTGGATTGGTATCCATCACAAGTCATAAAAGATCGAGATAAAGTAAACATAAGTAAAGCAAAACCAAACGGGGTTTTTAAAGTTTACATTCATCCCAAATTATTCAAAGTAAGGCCCAAATAGAGTAAACATAGGTCCACAAATACATATCAGAGTTTGAGAAAATAGATCCTTAAACCAGGTTGCCAAGCCAAGTCTTCCAAACCATGCATCCAAAGTCATCACTTAATTACCTGAGAAAACGCGCTAAAAGTCAGCTTTCGCTGGTGAGATCATAGGTTTAAATTCTTAATTCAATCAAGTGGACATATACGAAAAATGCTTGCTAGCTAGACTAGGCCTTGAATCACTAAACCAAACCTATAGGTGCACACACTATAGTCCAAAACCAATCAAATCAATGTGCATTCGCAAGGATGCGACATGCCCAACATTCATAAGGATACGGCATGTTCATGCATTCGTAAGGATACGACATGCGCTATAACCTACCTAGTTCTATAAGCATAGCAAGTTTTAAATAAACAGTAACAATAGTCCACACAAAACAATTCGCACGTTTCTCACCCCAAGTATTGAAAACAAAGTTCAAAAGTAAAAGTGGGGCTATGACTCAGCTCAAGTCCAGATATCAGCACAAAAACCGATAGAAGCAAGAAGTATCACAACGCAAAAGACGACAACTATGGACTCGACACTTCCTAACAATATAAACTCTTCTCAGAGTCATTTCCTTAAAATCCAATATTCCCAATCCCGAACGTATTTCTTTTTACTTTCCAAAATTCCATTTCTCGTATTATTCTTTTATTAGTTTGGCGTTTGGTATCCATGAGGGTGGAAGGTCGACTCAACACAAACCAAGAAATCACAACGAAAGAAATAATAATAACGATCTACAGGTCTAATATTGGCCCAATATATTATTCAAATAAATCATCGAAGTTTATCAAATCCGTCGACTTGCTAATCCTCCACAATTTATTTACCTAATATATTATTCCAAGATCATACCAAAACCTAAATCACATAGCATGTAGATCTCTATGTGGTAAGTTTTAGAGTCTAATAAGTTTCCTAAATATATCATCAAACTTACCCAATTCGTCAATTTGGCAAACCTCACGAGATTTTTAATAATTTATTATCCCGCACTCCTACCACAACCTAAAGGCGTCGTAGGATACAATCCCCGTTAATAAACCCTTTTTATATAAGTAAATAGACCCCACTTAATCCGTCGATTAAATAAGTTACGTAGTAATATAAAATGAATATACTAACGTCACACATCCGTGACAAGCACAATAGTCACCAAATAAATAAGATGGCCCACTTGGATTCAAGTGCCCTCGATCTCGTATAACTCGTAAGTTTCTCGTTTTATTTTCCAAAAGTGCATTTCATTTCGTAAAGCATTCTACATTATATTTATATAATTATTTATAATAGTTTATTTATAATAACATTCCCGAAATTTATTTTACTATCCTCATAGTATAATATATATCGTCACATCATTATTTTTATTACTCGTGATCACTTTATTTTTAATATACGCACTTATGTAAATATATATACGTTTTCACATTCATATATTTATATAAATGTTTATATCGCTAATATAAGTTATTATGGGTCTTTATTGTTTGTTTTAATTATAATTAGTATCGAGTTATAAATGATGAGTCACATGTCCGAGTCATCACTCTCGGCTCATTGTCCAAATCAAAATGTTAAGGCGTTCTGCCGAAATCAATTGTTGACTAGAGAGTCAACGTGACTCCGACTCGCACAACCATGAGTCCAAATTAATACCATCCAAACCAAAACTCCGTCAATTGTCCCAATACACAAACTACAACAATTGGGTCCGACTACGGCACCCGACTAATCCTATCTCCGTCAAACTAATTGACCGTCTCATAATCGGTCCCTGAACACTTTCGACAACAACTCCACAATATAAACAAGTCCATTGCCGAGACCACAAGGTCTCGGCCTTGCAATACATCTCGGCCCAAACGTAACAACAACAACGACAATAACAATAACACAACAACAAGGGGAATATCAAAAATAACACCTAAAATGGGTCAAACACCGAGTCTATTTCGAACCGAAAGACCCATTTGGTTCTCGGTCCACAATTCGAGCCACAAGGATCAACCCCGAGACCTTGAGGTTCTCGGCTAGCTCCAAACCGAAGAACCAAACAAACTAAATAGACCAAGGGGGTCACGTTAGGCTCACACGAGCCATAATACCAAAACCAATCAGACCCTTAAGGTCTCCTCGAGCTCACACGAGCTAATACCACAACCAACGGACCAAGAGGGTCACGTTGAGCTCCCAAACGAGCCAAAAGTCACAATACCGAGACCACAAGGTATCGGTTAAGCTCCATCGAGCGACAATCTCAACCAAACGCATCCAAACTATCAAATCCGAGCACCAATCAATTGTGAGTCGAACTCCAAGGATACCATCTTAATTTTTATATCAAAACCCATTTTTCATCTTTAAATCAACACCCAAATCCAAGATTAAATCCGGGTTTGACTCGGATTAGTCAAACCCGACGCGTAACACTCGTTTTTCTCACTTTCCAATTGAATGAAAACCAAGAAAATAGTGATGTGGTGGTATGTGGTGTTTGTACGCCGCGGAAACAAGAAAACGGAGGGGGAGGGTTCTCTTTTGGGCGCGTGTATCACACAACACGAACAAGGAAAAGGTGGGAAATGTTTTGGTGGTGGTGGTGTTGCTTGGTGATCGTCGGTGGTGGTGTTTTGGGGTTGCAGCCGGCGGTGACAAAGAGAGGGGGAGAAGGGACTGAGTGGTGATGAAAATAATGAAGGGTTAGGGTTAGAGGAGTAGGTATTATACCCAAAAATTGCAACTATGATCCCTTAAGTTTCATTTTCTCAATATTAACCACAAAACTTTAGTGTTTAGGAAAAATATTATTCATCGGTTTTCCCGTAACACGATTACTTATTTTCAAAGTTATTAAATGTTGCCAAAATATATTTTTACATTTCGCCATTAATTCCCAAAGACACTTCCCGAAATATATAAGAGATAAAACGTTCATTTAACGTATAAACGCGACCGTTGTCCAAATTATTTAAATTCGTTAGGTTTTCCTAGTGCCGGAGTCAACGTAGTGCAACAAAAACGTCTCAACAATAATTCACAATATATATCTCATAATAAATCAATAACTCTAATTCAATATCTCATAAACTTCATAGTTTAAAACATCGGTTTAAATTTCGCAAATCCGTTAAAGTCTCCCTAATTTGCCAATTGTCACATCCTCCCAGCTTCAGAAGAAACTCGTCCCGGGTTTCTCTCGGAACATTCCATCTACAAAGTAAAAAGCTTAGGATATTTCTTTCGAAACTCATCCTCACGTTCCCATGTAAATTCCAGTCCATGACGGGAATTCCAACGAACCTTGATGAGTGGAATACGACTGCGCTTGAGTCGCTTAATCTCCCGATCTAAAATCTCAATAGGCTCTTCCACGAAGTTCAAACTCTCATCAACTCGAATATCCTTCATCGGTATAACCGGTGTCTCATCCGAAAGGCACTTCTTCAAATTACTCACATGAAACACATCGTGAACCTTACTCAATTCCTGTGGTAGCTCTAACCAATAAGCTACAGGCCCAATTCTCTCTAGAATTAGAAATGGTCTAATGTAGCGGCGGTTGAGTTTCCCACGTTTCCCAAAACGTATCACTCCTTTCCAAGGCGAGACATTCAACATCACTTTGTCTCCTACTTGGAACTCAAGGGGTTTACATCTCTGATTGGCGTAACTTTTCTGCCTATCACGAGCTGCTTGTAACCGATCATGAATTTGAGCCACTTTTTCAGTAGTTTCCAAAATAAGCTCGGGGCCTGTGAGTTGGCTATCTCCAACCTCAACCAAACCAATCGGCGAACGACATTTACGGCCATATAAAGCTTCAAAAGGTGCAGCTTTAATACTAGAATGGTAGCTGTTGTTGTAAGAAAATTTCGCAAGGGGTAGATATTTCTCCCAGCATTTACCAAAATCTATAATGCAGGCACGAAGCATATCCTCCAAAGTCTGTATATTTCTCTCACTCTGACCGTCGGTTTGGAGGTGATATGCAGTACTCATATCAAGTCTCGTCCCCAAAGCGGTTTGGAGTGATCGCCACAAAGCTGACGTGAAACGAATGTCGCAATCTGAAATTATCGATATTGGAATACCATGACGAGAAATGATTTCCTTCACATACAACCTAGCATGTTTATCAATACTATCATCTTCGCTAATCGCTAGGAAATGAGGGGATTTAGTCAATCGGTCCACAATTACCCAGATAGCGTCCCTACCGCTAGCTGTATTCGGTAACTTGGTAATAAAGTCCATCGTAATCCGCTACCATTTCCAAACTGGGAGTTCTGGCTGCGTCAATAACCCTGACGGTCTCTGGTGTTCTGCCTTAACCTTTGAACATGTCAAACACTTGCTGACGTACAATGCTATATCTGCCTTCATGTTTGGCCACCAATACAATTTCTTCAGATCCTGGTACATCTAATCAGACCCAGGATGAATTTAATACCTTGACTTATGCGACTCATGCATAATCAATTCATGAATTCCTCCATACAAGGGTACCCAACTTCGGTCTCTAAAACATAATATTCCATCAAAACACTTAACAAATACATTGTCATTTTTTGCCATCCCAAAGATATTCTCAGCAGGTTGGTTTTCTGCTTTCAACGCTTCCGTTTAAGCTTCTAATATCTGAGATGGTAACGGTGATATGATAGTCATTCCCAATGATCTAACTCGTAACGGTGGTATTCTCTCCTTCCAACTAAGAGCATCAGCAACGACGTTTGCTTTACCGGGATGATAGCGGATTTCGCAATCATAATCGCTTAGTAGCTCAATCCAACGTCGTTGTCTCATGTTAAACTCTTTTTTATTCATGATGTGTTGTAGACTTTTATGATCAGTGTATACAACACACTTGGTTCCATACAAATAATGTCTCCATATCCTTAAGGCAAAAACCACAGCACCTAATTCCAAATCATGGGTGGTGTAGTTCTTCTCATACTTCTTGAGCTGTCGGGAAGCATAAGCTATCACCTTCTCTCGTTGCATTAAAACAACTCCCAAAACTTTATGAGAAGGGTCACAGTAAACGACAAAATCTTCACTACCTTCAGGCAATGCTAAGATAGGAGCACTACACAACATCTCCTTAAGTAATTGAAATGCTTCCTCTTCCTTATCTCCCCATTTATATTTAACATTCTTCTGAGTCAATTTGGTCAACGGCGTTGCTATTTTCTAAAATCCCTCAATGAACCTTCGATAGTAACCGGCTAAAACCCAAAATTGACGAACTTCAGTTGGGGTCGTCTGAGCGGCCCAATCTTTAATAGCTTCAATCTTAGCGGGATCTACATGAACTCTGTGACTATCAATCACATGACCTATGTTGAAAGGGTGATTCGAGAAATTTAATGTGCAACCACGGATGATAATTTTAATCCTTTCTATGTTTCCGTTAGCTAACTCTACATCATAACCAATTCCCAAGGCCATCGAGGGTTTTCTATTAAGGGTGCAAAAGTAGTGGACACAAAACTCCTATCGGCACCAGTATCAAATAGTATGGAAGCATAACAATTATTGAGAAGGAACGTACCAGTAACGACGTTCGGGTGTTCTCCTCTCTTGTTTCCAATTGCATACACTCTCCCATGAGCAGCTCCTGCTTCCACATGCTGGTTCTCATTTTCATGTCGTCCACGGTTTCCTCCAGCTCCACGGTTTCCATGATTGTACCCATTACCACCCGATCCTTGATTACCTCAGTTCCACGATTCCCTGCACTCATTCCTATAGTGTCCCTTCTTCCCACATCCAAAACAAGTAACATTTGCCTTACTCATAGCTTCAGGAGTAGCTTGGACCATAGCAAGTGGTCGAGCTCTACAATCCTTAGCTATGTGCCCAATCTTTGAGCAGTTCTTACACATCACAGTACATCGTCCAGAATGATTCTTATAACAACGGGCACACTTGAGTGCATCTCTATTGTGATTTTGCTTATCTCCATCCCCAATAGCATAAACCTTGGCAACAGCTTGTCGCTTGTTTCGGTGATCATTACCTTTAGAGTGATGGTCTCTCTTCCTCTTTCCCTTCTTATCCCTCTCAGCCTCTTCCTGTTCCAACGAATCCATCAATTGTTGAGCGATCGTGATAGCCTCATGAACATTAGCAGGCCTAACAGCAATCACATTGTTCCTTGTAGCTACAGGTAACCTATCGGTATACCGCTCAATCTTTTGGGTCTCAGTTTGAACCATATCTAGGCAAAGAGGCTAACTCCTGATAACGAAGATTGTAAGTCGTCATGTCAGTACCCTTCACTTTGTGATTCCAAAACTCGATCTTCAGTTTCTTAACCTCATTCCTAGGGCAGTAAGTCTGAATCAGCAAGGACTTAAACTGCTCCCAAGTCATGGCATAGGCCACTTCGCTCCTAACCGAATTTCGATAATTGTTCCACCAAGTTAATGCTTCATCCTTAAAAGTAAAAGAAGCAAACTTTACCTTCGCATTCTCCGCACAATTGCTGACAGTAAACACTGACTCAGTTATCTCTATCCACCTGACCAAGTAGACCACTCCTTCAGTTCCACCAAACTCAATAGGTCCACAGATTCGAAACTCCTTGTAGTTGCATCCATTAGTACGAACAGGTGGAAAAGTTCCAGCTGAGTTGTTGGAGTGATTCGACTCAGCTAGTAGTTCAGCAACACGTTGTTCCACAAGTTGATTGATCATAGCTACGGTAGGTGCATTTGGTGGAATATGATCATTGTCTCCCTGAACATCAACATTTTGATTCCTGTTGTTGCGATTGGTGGTGTCCAAGTTGTTGGGAGAAGGGGTCTCAACATTTCGTGTAGGACGACGTCCTCGGTGACCAGGGGTAGTCACTGCAGGACCAGTTCGGGTAGCTCTGACAGGGTTTCGTCGTGGGGCCATTGATCTGAAACAAAATACAAGGTTCATAAGTCTCCGATTGTATTTATCATACGCTCAACAAGAATTGGATAGGTGAAGCCAAGACATCGGTAGAATATCAACAATACACCACAAGGCATCAATCAAACAAATAGGAACGCAATTTCCATGACATCCAAAACCACATAACATCATACAAAATAACCATCATCCATACAAATAGCGATCAAGACATCGTTCCAACTACTAATGACATAAAGGATACTAATCGTTCCAAACGAGATGAATATACAACTGAAATACATCAAAGATAGGATAACTAGCTTTTCTAACCAAGCAATCCTTGGTTTAGAAAGCAACATAACAACATAATCCAACCATCTATCCACTATGCTTGCGTAGACTTCTCAACTCCGATCTCAAACCATCCAACTCTCTCCATAACGATCCCAACTTGACACTATGAGTATCACTATCTCTCTTGAGGTCTGCTACCTCCTTCTCCAACTCCGTGTTCCTCTGCCACAGCTTGCGATCTGCCTCGCTAGCCGTGATGAAACCTCTCTGCAGACTCTCTATCTGCTCATGTATCTCCATCATAACTCTCCTAATCTTTGTAGTCCTCCTCTCAACAGTAACCAAATCAACTCTCAACTCACCAATAAACTCAATGGTCACTCTATCAATCCTATCTGCCATCTGCCAGATCTTCTCGCCCTGTGTGGTAAGCCGAGACCAAATCCTACCAGTCTCACCCAAATCTGCAGGCTCAGCAGATATCTCAGATGGTGCGTCCGACGCCACGGGACTGCCAGGTGGAGAATCAAACAAAAACAGGTGATCAGGTGAAACTGGCTATAACTGATGTATCGGAGAATTGGGCTCTGCAGAATGAGCTGAATATGTCGGGCTGTAAGCTGGCGAACCATTATCATCAGGCATCTCCTCCTCCTGAGGATCATCCTCCTCCTCACCCTCCTGTGGGTCATCATCCCTCTGCTCATCCTCCTGAGGGTCATCAGCCTCCTACTCACCCTCGTACTCCTCCTCCTCATCTGAGTGGTACTCCATCAATCGTTGTCTCCAAACAGGTGAACCATGAGGTGATAGGGTAGGTGATCTAGGATGACAACGGAATGATGTGGGTGGTGCATCTGACAGAAGAGCGTGAGCATCAAAGTGCATGGGTGGTGACGAACGGCGCATAGACATGCGTGCCGTAGCTCGATGGGTAAAACGTGGAGCCACACGAGCTAAAGCCTGATTAAGTGTGAGCTGTCTCGAAGTACCAGGAAGCCCTAAAGAAGATGAGGGTCCCTGAGAAGTAGGTGAAGCAGGTGGTGTAGAAGTAACTATTGTCGGTGATGAAGTAGCTGAATGCACGGCAATCCTGTAGGGATCATCAGGAGCCATGGTAATCTGTGTTGGGCGGTATGGATCAGCAAGAAGATCCTCAATAACATCGAACGTATGGGAGGCCATGGTCTGTGACAATGGCGTAGGGTAGGTGTAAGTGTTTCAAAACAACTAAACCGAGAAACTAAAAATATCGTATCAAAATCATCATAAAATCCCAATCATATAATTCCAAGAAAGATTTTTCAAATACCGTATTACTAAAAACATTTCCAAAAACAAATGAGTCATATAACTTCCCAAAAGCCATCATATCACATAATCAACATACTCATAATTCTCAAATCATCTCATATCTAATCATTATCTCATAATACCTCAATATAATCAAAGATGCTTCGGCTTGGCGGGCTGGCGGGCATTGGTCGAGGATCTTTTTCTATAAAAATTGGTTATAGTTTAGGTGTTTATTACCTAGTTCTCTATAACCTTGGCTCTGATACCAATCTGTAACACCCCCAAAATTTGGTACAGCGGAAGACTAATCAAGCTTTCGGGGTGCTACGTAGATTGGTATCCATCACAAGTCATAAAAGAACGAGATAAAGTAAACATAAGTAAAGCAAAACCAAATGGGGTTTTTAAAGTTTACATTCATCCCAAATTATTCAAAGTAAGGCCCAAATAGAGTAAACATAGGTCCACAAATACAAATCAGAGTTTGAGAAAATAGATCCTTAAACCAGGTTTCCAAGCCAAGCCTTCCAAACCATGCATCCAAAGTCATCACTTAATTACCTGAGAAAACGCGCTAAAAGTCAGCTTTCGCTGGTGAGATCATAGGTTTAAATTCTTAATTCAATCAAGTGGACATATACGCAAAACGCTTGCTAGCTAGACTAGGCCCCGAATCACTAAACCAAACCTATAGGTGCACACACTATAGTCCAAAACCAATCAAATCAATGTGCATTCGCAAGGATGCGACATGTCCAACATTCGTAAGGATACGACATGTTCATGCATTCGTAAGGATACGACATGCTCTATAACCTACCTAGTTCTATAAGCATAGCAAGTTTTAAATAAACAGCAATAATAGTCCACACAAAACAATTTGCACGTTTCTCACCCCAAGTATTGAAAACAAAGTTCAAAAGTAAAAGTGGAGCTATGACTCACCTAAAGTCCAGATATCAGCATAAAAACCGATAGAAGCAAGAAGTATCACAACGCAAAAGATGGCAACTACGGACTCGACACTTCCTAACAATATAAACTCTTCTCAGAATCATTTTCTCGAAATCAAATATTCCCAATTCCGAACGTATTCCTTTTTACTTTACAAAAATCCATTTCTCGTATTATTCTTGTATTAGTTTTGCGTTTGGTATCCATGCGAGTGGAAGGTCGACTCAAGACAAACCAAGAAATCACAACGAAAGAAATAATAATAACGATCTACAGGTCTAATATTGGCCGAATATATTATTTAAATAAATCATCTAAGTTTATCAAATCCGTCGACTTGCTAATCCTCCACAATTTATTTACCTAATATATTATTCCAAGATCATACCAAAACCTAAATCACATAGCACGTAGATCTCTATGTGGTAAGTTTTAAAGTCTAATAAGTTTCCTAAATATATCGTCAAACTTACCCAATTCGTCAATTCGGCAAACCTCATGAGATATTTAGTAATTTATTATCCCGCACTCCTACCACAACCTAAAGGCATCGTAGGATACAATACCCGTTAATAAACCCTTTTTATATAACTAAATAGGTCCCATTTAATCCGTCGATTAAATAAGTTACGTAGTTATATAAAATGAATATATTAACGTCACACATCCGTGACAAGCACAATAGTCACCAATTAAATAAGATAGCCCACTTGGATTCAAGTGCCCTCGATCTCATATAACTCGTAAGTTTCTCGTTTTATTTTCGAAAAGTGCATTTCATTTCGTAAAACATTCTACGTTATATTTATATCATTATTTATAATAGTTTATTTATAATATCGTTCCCGACATTTATTAAAATATCCTCATAGTATAATATATATCGTCACATCATTATTTTTATTACTCGTGATCACTTTATTTTTAATATATGCACTTATGTAAATAAATATATGTTTTCACATTTATATATTTATATAAATGTTTATATCGTTAATATAAGTTATTACGAGTCTTTATTATTTGGTTTAATTATAATTAGTATCGAGTTATAAAAGATGAGTCACATGTCCGAGTCATCACTCTCGGCTCATTGTCCAAATCCAAATGTTAAGGCGTTTTGCCGAAATCAATCGTTGACTAGAAAGTCAACGTGAGTTTGACTCGCACAACCATGAGTCCAAAGTAATACCGTCCAAACCACAACTCCGTCAATTGTCCCAATACACAAACTACAACAATTGGGTCCGACTACGGCACCTGACTAATCCTATCTCCATCAAACTGATTGACCGACTCACAATCGGTCCCCAAACACGTTCGACAACAACTCCACAATATAAACAAGTCCATTGCCGAGACCACAAGGTCTCAGCCTTGCAATACATCTCGGCCCAAACATAACAACAACAACAACGACAATAACAATAACACAACAACAAGGAGAATATCAAAAATAACAACTAAAATGGGTCAAACAGCGAGTCCATTTCGAACTGGTAGACCCATTTGGGTCTCGGTCCACAATTCGAGCTACAAGGATCAACCCTGAGACCTTGAGGGTCTCGGCTAGCTCCAAACCCAAGAACCAAACAAACTAAATGGACCAAGGGGGTCACGTTAGGCTTACACGAGCCATTATACCAAAACCAATCGGACCCTTAAGGTCGCTTCGAGCTCACACGAGCTAATACCACAACCAACGGACCAAGAGGGTCACGTTGAGCTCCCGAACGAGCCAAAAGTCACAATACTGAGACCACAAGGTCTCGGTTAAGCTCCATCGAGCCACAATCTCAACCAAACGCATCCAAACTATCAAATCCGAGCACCAATCAATTGTGAGTCGACACCCAAGGATACCATTTTAATTTTTTTTATCAACACCCATTTTTCATTTTTAAATCAACACCTAAATCCAAGATTAAATCCGGGTTTGACTCGGATTAGTCAAACCCGACGCGTAACACGCGTTTTTCTCACCTTCCAATCGAATGAAAACCAAGAAAATAGTAATGTGGTGGTGTGTGGTGTTTATACGCGGCGGCAACAAGAAAAACGGAGGGGGAGGGTTTTCTTTTGGGCGCGTGTATCACACAACACGAACAAGGAAAAGGTGGGGAATGTTTTAGTGGTGGTGGTGTTGCTTGGTGATCGGCGGTGGTGGTGTTTTGGGGTTTCAGCCGGCGGCGACAAAGAGAGGGGGGAGAGGGGTGTGAGTGGTGATGATACCCGAAAATTGCAACTATGGTCCCTTAAGTTTCATTTTATCAATATTAACTACAAAACTTTAGTGTTTAGGAAAAATATTATTAATCGGTTTTCCCGTAACATGATTACTTATTTTCAAAGTTATTAAATGTTGCCAAAATATATTTTTACATGTCGCCATTAATTCCCAAAGACACTTCCGGAAATATATAAGAGATAAAACGTTCATTTAACGTATAAACGCGACCGTTATCCAAATGATTTAAATTCGTTAGGTTTTCCTAGTATCGGAGTCAACGTAGTGCAACAAAAACGTCTCAACAATAATTCACAATATATATCTCATAATAAATCAATAACTCGAATTCAATATCTCATAAACTTCATAGTTTAAAACATCGGTTTAAATTTCGCAAATCCGTTACGAATAAAATTTCAATCATTTAATAAAATTTCAAACTTTTAACGTAATGCGGATTTTAAAGTCTCCTTAATTTTCCAGTTGTCACAGCATGTAAAACTATATATGAAGACAATACCTTGTGAACGGGATTTAAAGTTTCAAATTTTACAACCACATCAATAAGAATATAACTACCCAATGAACAAATATTAGCATAGGATAAATAAGAAACGTATTATATTTATTTAATTTAAATATAAACTCTTTTACGTATTTCTTGTAGGTAGTTAATTGGTATCACATATATCGTTTATGTGTTTCTGTCTTGTTAAGATATCTTATAAAAAAAATTAAGATTTGTAAATAACAAACACTAAGTTGATGAGAAGCGTTTTATTTAATATTGCAATATATATGTATTTAGTATTTTTATGCAAATTAAAAGCATTTACATTATGAAATGATTATTGTAGTTTTCAGTGAAGTGAAGTGTATATTGGTTTTTGTGTTGAAAATGTTTTAAAGCACCTTTCTAACAATTTTATAACATTAATAAAATATCATAAACCTACCAGATAATTTGTGATCATCATTATCTGTAACAAAGCATGTCTTCCATTAACAAAAGATCAAAAAGTGAAATGGATTTAAGTGAGAACAATGACCACAGTATTAAGTATAATTTGATTCATTATAGTAATTTGTTGAAAAATATTTTTTTTTGTAATGTTAATATGTTAACTAACAGTTTTGTATATATGTTTTTAGAAAACAATGTATTGAAGAAGAACAAACAAAATTAACAACGAAAACAATAGAAGGTATGTTTGTTTATTTTCTAATGAAATTTTTTTTGAAACAACATTTATGGTTTAATTTTTTAAAATGTAGAAATAATTTAAAAGAAGAACAAAATTGATACGAAAGAACATGTATGGGCTCCTGACAGTTGGTACTACCCAATCGAATTGGATCACGATAAGAGGCTTAAATCTGAAGAAGAAGAAGAAGAAGAAGAAGAAGAAGAAGAAAATAAACGGAAGAAACGCCTTCACGAAGACCATGCTAAACAACTGGCTTCAATGCCAAAAATAAATTTGTTTGAGGAACATTCATTGGATACAAGAAATGATTTAGAGAAAGAAGACATCGAAAGTTTTAGTTATGATAATTGTCATTTGGGATTGTTTTAGGATGATTTTGATTAAGACATTTACTGTTTATTTATTTTTAAGTATATGTAAATTTTAAATTTATGTAGTATGTTTATAAGCTGAATGTTTTAATTCTTGTGGGTTCAATCTAGCAACATTCATAAATAATCATATAACAAATCATAAATTTTCAATTATTGAAATAACATTCAGATTTTTTTTTTTTTTTTAAATTCAACAGTAAAAAAATAACAAAACTATCTTGAATTCATTTGTAAATATCAACAATTTTCTCTTGCAGATTTTCTCTTGTATTCATTTTACTTATGCCAATAATCATATGATTAACACATGACAACTATCGTGGACATCTATAACTATTATAATTAAAAGTCATTGCAGATGGTTTTTTATTGGAAAGTACTGATGTTAGATAGTGCATCAGAAATACAGAAATATGAATTGCATAATATAGAAGCATAGGTGGTTTTGTTGCATAGAATATATCAAAGATAATATTATATAATCATATTTAAACATTACATATTGTTAAATATGAAATTACATATATGAAACAATAAGAAGTATGTAAACTTTTCTCAATGCTTTCATAAACACCAACAATTTGACTTCTTGGTCTTTTTTGGTCATCTCTTCCAGCAAGTTGATCCGCTTGTTGAGGGACTCCACCAAGAATTTCTCGGTTCCATATTTTCCATCATGGAATTTTTCCCAAACATCTTGTGGTATGTCAAAAATTTTATATTTTTTAGGCATGGGGGTAATAGAAGTATCCTTGGATTGTTTTACTGGTTTTGAAGGAGAAGTTGAAGATGATGATGATGCCATAGGATTTTTTATAGAAATGTAGTATGTATAATGAGAATATGATAAAATTTGTTTGTGAATGGTTTGTATTTATAAGGGTTTATGTTTGTAGGGCATTAAAAGTTGCAACAGTTCCAAAAATGTAGTTAGCAAGCATGTGTTCGTTTTATTAAAATTAATTCCCACGCTTCAATTGACTTGGAAAGTTGATTTGCTTCCAAATTCATACTTCCTATTAATCTGTTTATGCATATGCATTAAATACGAATATAATTTTTTTAAAGAAATATTGTAAATATTTTCTAAATACAAATAGTAAATATCATTTTATTTATAAAATTATATCATGTTTATTATTTATTTTATAATTCATGGTTAACAGATGTGTTAAACATTTAATTAAATAGATGTAATTTTTAAATATCAAGCAACTAAAAAAATAAAACCATGTTACTTACGATTTCTTTCTCCATCACTTTCATCATTTGTCTAAGCTGACCAATATATATTATTGGTAGAAAATACCTTCTTTTTGGTTCTGATGAGGGTTGTTTTGGTGGAGAAACACTTCGTGGGTGTTTGTTTGACGATTTTGATGGTGAAAAAACTCCCGACCCATTGAGAAAATGTTTAGTTACATGAAATTATAAAAGAGTTTTAGATGTCTAATTGCCTTTCAGATCGATTAGCATTTATAGATGGCGAAAAGATGTATAATCTATAACGAATATTTTTATAATTGTAACAAAATTCGGTATACCATATATATCTAATACTATATAATAGGATATTTGTTAACAAAATATTAGCATTCGATAAGCAAAAATCTAATTTTATTACAATTGGTAAACCAAATTTATATATTTTCAAATCTTTTAAAAATTTAAAACGATTATGAGTCAACCGAATGGTTTTTATCCATAGTGATAAGCATAATTAATTATTCAGGATTTAATAACAACCGAAATACATTTTGAATAATAAAGGTTTCACCGATGAAGCAATTTATGTATTTAGTAAGATAAAAGTTCAATTTAAATGCTTTTGTGATTCATATTCTAAAACACGTGATGATTGTTGACATAAATTAATGCCTAAAAACATTATTAACATGTTATCAATATCTCTATGTTTTGATTATCACAAAATATAAACTCATAGAACTAAAACTTGTGACATAAACAAGTATTTAGTGATTAATATTTCTCTTTACATCCAAATCACTTAAGGTATGAATAAACAAAGTGTTTAGTGCAATTTATGATCAAAGGGGTATTTAATTAACTAATGCAAAGTTTATTTAATTATATAAACATATTATATATTTTTGAAAAACACTTTTGGTAATAAAGAAAAATGTTTTATTCATACTAAATATATGAATTCAAATTTTTAACCAAAAACAGTTAGTTTTTCACCAAATAAACTTTCCCCACTAAAAGACAAAGAATCTGGCCGTTTCAGCTGGGCGGCCCCCTTAATTATAAAGGGCGGTCCCCTTAATTTTAAGGGGGCCGGCCATGATTTAAGGGGACCGGCCACGCTCCTCTGTCAGATTCTTTTGCCTATAAATACCACCTTAAACCTGGATTTTTTCCTTACCTTTTGCACTCCTAAACTTTCTGTTCTAGATCCCCATTTCTATTCTCTAAATCCTTTGATCATAAATACATAATCCTTTGTTTCAAAGTGATTCTTACATCATCCTCTCAAGTGCAAGAGAAGAATACTTCTATCCTCCAAGACAAGAAGTATTACAACTTGTTGTGACCTCCACATCCAAGTTGTTGGTGCATCATCAAGAATATTTACATATATCTTTGTGTAGTGTGTTGTGAATATTTGATTGTAGATAGTTGTGTTAGGAATATAGATTGTGTGATTGGCTAGTAGAAGATAGGTGTGAACTAGATTGTAGTAAAGATAGTTGGTGTGAAGTAGTTGTGAGATAGGTGTGTAGTAGATTGGTGTGAAGTAGTTGTGAAGATAGGTGTGTAGTAGATTGGTGTGAAGTAGTTGTGAAGAAGGTGTGATTTCGTTGTGACGAAGCTTTGGTGTGTAAGTGGTGTGTATATTGGTGTGTAAGGTTTCTCCGCCATAAGGAGCTTGTTGACATAGTGAAGAAAACTCTCGAGTAGGTGACTCGAGGAGTGGAGTAGGGCAAGGAAGGTGTCCTTGTAGCCGAACCACTATAAATCCTTTGTCTCGCGGTTAGATCTTTCCATATCTTACTTATTATCTTGCTTATATCGTTATTACATTTGTAGACGTAGACGTATATATATAGTTGCTCATATAGTGTTAGTATTGATTTTACTTAAAGATCAAACGAAAGTTTCATTCACAAAACAAAGTTTTTACAATCAAACTAAAAAGGTTACATACATATAATTGATCATTTCGATCAAGTATAGTTTTTATACAAAATATAACTAAGGATTATAAAATAAACGATTACGTACTTATCTCTCGTATATAGCTATAATTGTTTATATTATGCATGTGTTGATTTCACATACTTAGCTTACATTATTATTATTGTTCATACTTAGATATACTTGTTCATATTGTTCAAGATTTGAGTTCACATAAGATTGAATCAAAGTTTTAAAAGCAAACAAGGTTTTAAAACTAAACTAAGTTTTCATAATAAAATTAAAAAGACGTAAAACTATTCAACCCCCCCTTCTAGTTTTCCACAATTGGTACCAGAGCCACGTCTAGCAAGATTTTTAAAATATATTGTATTTTAAAACTTGTAACGATCTATGGAATCTGAAAAATATTTAGAAGGGCAATCTATTCAAAGACCACCACTATTTGAAAGTGATGGATTTTTATATTGGAAAAATCGATTCGAAACTTATGTGAAATCAAAGGATCTAGATCTTTGGCATGTTATTACCTTTGGTGATTTTCCTCCTATTCAATATAATTTTGAAACTAAAAAGGATGAAATTGTATCTTTTGAAAAACAAAATGATGATTTGAAAAAGAAACTATCAAAAAATAATGAGGCTAAAATGGTTATTTATAATGCGTTACCACGCAAAGAATATGAAAGAATTTTTATGTGTAAAACCGCAAAAGAGATTTGGGATTCTTTACTAATCACTCACCAAGGTAATAGTCAAGTTAAAGATAACAAAATAGATCTTCTTGTTCAACAATATGAACAATTTACGATTCCGGAGGAGGAATCAATAGATAATGCTTTTGCTAGATTTAACACTATTATCACAAGTTTAAAAGCACTTGATGAGAATTTTTCTAGTAAGAATTTTGTTAGGAAATTTCTTAGGGCTCTTCATCCAAAATGGCGAGCTAAAGTTACGGCGATTGAAGAATCGAAGAACTTGTCAACTCTTCAACTTGATGAGTTGATCGGCAACCTGAAAGTCTATGAAGCAATAATAAAGAAAGACTCCGAGATGGTCAATGGAAAAAGAGAGCAAAGCAAGTCAATTGCGTTGAAAGCTAGGAAGGAATCTAGTAACGAGGATAGCTCAACCTCCGAAAGTGATGACGAAGAATATGCGACGGCCGTAAGAGACTTCAAGAAATTCCTCAAATGGCGAGGAAGATTGGTTAGACAACCGTATGATGAAAGGAAAGCAAACCAAAGAAATAAAGATGACAAAAATGGCAAAAGTGATAGGAAGTGCTTCAAATGTGGTGATCCAAATCATCTCATCGGAAAATGCCCAATGATGTCAAGAAATCAAAATCAAAAGGCGTTTGTTGGAGGAGCTTGGAATGATAGCGATGACGATGAGAAAGAAATCACAAATGAGGAGAAATGTCTTATGGCTAAGACATCAAGCGAGGTACGTTCCGAAACCAAATACTTTAGTGACGAAAATTTATCATTAGACGAAAAAGACCTAGATAGTGAATATAATAGGTTACGCAAATTAGGTCAAAAAGTTATAGCTAAAAATAAGTCACTAAAACATATTAACAATCTATTAGAAAATGAAATACTCGAATTAAAAATTAGACTACAACATTTGGAAAAAGGAAAAGAAGTTCTTATAGAATGTAAAACATGCATAGAGGTTAAAAATGAAAACGAAAAACTTAAAGATGAAATTTTCAAACTTGACAAGTTTAAAAATAGTAGTAACCCACTTAAGAAAATAATAAGTGTTCAAGAAACTTCGGGAGACAAAACCGGTCTAGGATTAACCTCAACTAATGTTTCAACTAGTGAAAATAAAAATATAAAGTTTGAATGTGAATCTAGTAAACAAAAACCATTAGAGTCAAAACCTAAGTATATACTTAGAGAAGATAGAAAAATACCTATTGCAAGTGATGTGGAAGTAAAAAGTTTTTATAAACCATCATTAAAAGTCAAAACCGGATTTTCTAAACCTAAATTAAGATCTAAAACTCCACCACCAAGAAAACCTAACAATCATCATCCAAGATCTAAAACACCTCAACCTAGAAGAAATCAAAATAGACAAAATTACAATAACACTAGAAATCAAATGTGGAATTATCTACCAAGTTACAATCCTTGGGAAATATTACCACCATACATGCATCCTAGCCAAATGTTAAATATGTTTGGACCAAACAACTTTGGACCAATGAGACAATGGGGACCAAGTGGCTAAGTTGTCAATCTTGGAAGAAGTTGGAATATCATCTACTAATGACTTCTATAAGTCAACATGGTCACTTGAAGTGCTTGAAGATATTCCATTGAAGACTAAAAGGTACACGTTTCTTTTAAGTTCATCACTATAATTTGCATGCTTAGATAAATGATTAGTTAGATTAATGCTTAGTACATAATTGCTTATATTCTTATAACCTAGAAACATCATTGGTTGACTTTCCTAGGAATAAGATAAAATTGTTCATTGCCGAACAAAATAGAAAATGGAAATCTTCTATATCCACTATTAGGAAACTCATGGTGATGAAGTGAAATGAGTTAAGTGGATAAATCGTTAATATAGAAGTAGGATTAGATTCCTCGCGTAAGAAAACTATGGATGAAACAAGCTCTTGTAGACTATGGCATTAAGTCAGATAAGCGTGCGAAATCAAAGGAACTATAGATGTTAGGTTATACCCCATTCAACACTCTCGCATCCTACATATTAATTTTCGTCATCACTTCCTTTAGGATCATAGGATATGTAGAAACGATAGCATGAGATAATAGTAGGCTTAACCAATCCTCTTGAGCATGAGATCTATAACAAACATCTTTTAAAATATATGATTAATGATATTTGTTGTCAAAAATCTAATATCTTTAAAAATATGCAGAAACCTCACATTTTGGAAAATAGTTTTTCAAATAACTATCCCACTTTTAAATAAGATGTTTTCACAATAAATATCCACAATTTTGTTTTGATCAAAACCAAAGATTGAGAAAATTTTATTTACCTTTCATTAACACATTTTGAAGTAAAACCGAATCTATTTTATTCAATTAACTCTCATATCTACATGAAAACCTACTTTCAAACATTGTTGAATAATGCTAAAAACGTCTCTTTAAATCATGCATGGTGATCTTATATTTGTCATCTATATTTATATAAATGACACTTATAAGTGAACTAAATCAAATCAAGAGGGCCATGGTTTATCTATTAAGACTTCGTTTGTAACAAGTCTAGAAACCCATGCTATCATAATACACATTAGGATTAATCCTCCTAGTTATGTAGTTATGAAATACTTGATGTTGCTTATTGTTTCCTAGCACTTATATTTTGCTTGCTAGATGAGTATGTTTGCATGCTAGATGAAATTGCTTGATTACTTAATCTCTTTGGTTAACATGCTTTAGCTACATAATTGCCTACATAATTAGTCTATGTTTAATTGCCTCAAAGAGTTGGACTTGTTTGAAACCAAAAACACAACCTTTCTGCAATGCACTACCAAAAACCCTTTTCTGGCAATCTGGGAATCACCAGATGGGAGGCCCCCTTAAATCATAAGGCGGCCCCCTTAATTATTAAGGGGACCGGCCTCCAATTAAGGGGACCGGCCATCTGATGGTCGAATGTGTTGTTTCCCTTTTCTATTTTTTAGCCCATTTGATCCTACACTTCCCAAAATTCACAAACCTATTCTATCCTAAACCTTCCATCAAAGTTTATCCATCCATGATCCCACCAATCCTACATTATAAACACTCTCATTCCTCTCAATCTCCACTCATCTCATCATTTCCTCTCCCATTAAACCAAAACCACCAAGAAACTTGTTTGGAGAAGAAAGCCTAACTTCCTTTAAAAATCCGTCAAACCAAATGACGTTGTCAAACATTCAACACCAAATTCCACCTATGTTTTCAAACATTACTTACCTAACACCTCACTCTCCTTCTCACGAACATTACATATCAAAAACCTTTACTCACCCATATCCTTCTCCATTACACTCAAACCTCATAATCTTTTCACAACTCAAGCGATGTTGTTCATAATCAACCAACACCTAAACCTCACTCTCACACAAATGATCCATTTAACAACAAATCATCCATTCGTGCTTCGACTAATGTTCCTTCTTATGATGAGCATGCACAATCCCAAAACAATAATCCCAACCTCATTACCAACACTTTACATGTTGCTCATTCAACAAAAACACCATCCACTCATGAAGAATGTCTTCCACCCATATCATGTTTTCATGATTACCCAAGCTCAAACATGTCTCCACCACCAAGAGTATCACCACCACATCCTACAACTTCACATGCCATTCCTATGTTGCATGTTCAAACCCTCACCCAAGACAATTATCATGCTCCACCACCATCACCTTCCTCCGAACACTTGAAGTTCGTTGAGGCGCTAAAAGAAGCCCATGAGCTTAGTGCTCTTTTAGTCTTACATCTTGCTCAACGCAATTTGGATCCACCTTCATCTAGATCACCCTCATCACCACACAACATAAATCAACTTGAGAAGCATGTCAACAATTAACCTTGTTGCATCTTTCTCCTAAAAACGATTGCATTCAATGAACACTTCACTTGGATTGAATATCTTCTCACTAGATCACATCCAATACCCTCACTTGAACAACATCCAAAACCTCAATCAACCTCTTCCGCTACAAACTCTCCACCACCAAACTATCCAACATTCATGACCCGAACATATACCTCCATTAATCCAACAACCTCCATTAATCCAACAATCTTACCCTAACTCAACCATCCTCATTCCAAACACTCCATCATCAACCATCTAAGCATACCATATGCTTATGATGTTCACTTTCAAATACGAATCAACCAACCTTTGGTTGCAAGCAAGTCCAAGTACTCTCTTAGGCAATATAGGACTATGTCTTTTCCTTTGTGTTATTTTTATCAATATGCTTCAAGCATATTGAGTGTTGTAATGCTTTTCATTTCTATAATGCTTGAATGAATCTTTGTTTAGTTGCATAATTGTTGCCTTGCATATATGTGTATCTTGCTCTCTTAAAATATTTTTGTAGCAAAGATCTCCATAGCTCGTTCCCTTGGTGCTCTCAAATGAGGGGGAGCATACATCAAGGGGGAGCATTCTACCCGTTTAAACTTCCCTCGCGAAGCTTACTCCGCTTAACCTTTTTGATTTTACAAAAAGGGGGAGAAGAGAAATGTAAACTCTATAATACTTGTCTAAAAACAAGTTTTAGATATATTGAGTTTAAGGTTTTGTAATAATCAAAAAGGGGGAGATTGTTGACATAAATTAATGCCTAAAAACATTATTAACATGTTATCAATATCTCTATGTTTTGATTATCACAAAATATAAACTCATAGAACTAAAACTTGTGACATAAACAAGTATTTAGTGATTAATATTTCTCTTTACATCCAAATCACTTAAGGTATGAATAAACAAAGTGTTTAGTGCAATTTATGATCAAAGGGGTATTTAATTAACTAATGCAAAGTTTATTTAATTATATAAACATATTATATATTTTTGAAAAACACTTTTGGTAATAAAGAAAAATGTTTTATTCATACTAAATATATGAATTCAAATTTTTAACCAAAAACAGTTAGTTTTTCACCAAATAAACTTTCCCCACTAAAAGACAAAGAATCTGGCCGTTTCAGCTGGGCGGCCCCCTTAATTATAAAGGGCGGTCCCCTTAATTTTAAGGGGGCCGGCCATGATTTAAGGGGACCGGCCACGCTCCTCTGTCAAATTCTTTTGCCTATAAATACCACCTTAAACCTGGATTTTTTCCTTACCTTTTGCACTCCTAAACTTTCTGTTCTAGATCCCCATTTCTATTCTCTAAATCCTTTGATCATAAATACATAATCCTTTGTTTCAAAGTGATTCTTACATCATCCTCTCAAGTGCAAGAGAAGAATACTTCTATCCTCCAAGACAAGAAGTATTACAACTTGTTGTGACCTCCACATCCAAGTTGTTGGTGCATCATCAAGAATATTTACATATATCTTTGTGTAGTGTGTTGTGAATATTTGATTGTAGATAGTTGTGTTAGGAATATAGATTGTGTGATTGGCTAGTAGAAGATAGGTGTGAACTAGATTGTAGTAAAGATAGTTGGTGTGAAGTAGTTGTGAGATAGGTGTGTAGTAGATTGGTGTGAAGTAGTTGCGAAGATAGGTGTGTAGTAGATTGGTGTGAAGTAGTTGTGAAGAAGGTGTGATTTCGTTGTGACGAAGCTTTGGTGTGTAAGTGGTGTGTATATTGGTGTGTAAGGTTTCTCCGCCATAAGGAGCTTGTTGACATAGTGAAGAAAACTCTCGAGTAGGTGACTCGAGGAGTGGAGTAGGGCAAGGAAGGTGTCCTTGTAGCCGAACCACTATAAATCCTTTGTCTCGCGGTTAGATCTTTCCATATCTTACTTATTATCTTGCTTATATCATTATTACATTTGTAGACGTAGACGTATATATATAGTTGCTCATATAGTGCTAGTATTGATTTTACTTAAAGATCAAACGAAAGTTTCATTCACAAAACAAAGTTTTTACAATCAAACTAAAAAGGTTACATACATATAATTGATCATTTCGATCAAGTATAGTTTTTATACAAAATATAACTAAGGATTATAAAATAAACGATTACGTACTTATCTCTCGTATATAGCTATAATTGTTTATATTATGCATGTGTTGATTTCACATACTTAGCTTACATTATTATTATTGTTCATACTTAGATATACTTGTTCATATTGTTCAAGATTTGAGTTCACATAAGATTGAATCAAAGTTTTAAAAGCAAACAAGGTTTTAAAACTAAACTAAGTTTTCATAATAAAATTAAAAAGACGTAAAACAATTCAACCCCCCCTTCTAGTTTTCCACAATGATGCTTTACCCTTTGTTGTTAGAAATAACTGAAGTTGTTACACTTGATATTCATCTGTTGTATTGCATCTTTAGTTTATGAGTTATTGGTACTAAATATATGTTAACATAGAAACATAAAAATATAAATGCTATAATAAAGTTCAAACATAATACAAAATTTTTGATATTTAAAAAACTTAATACTAATTACATATTAAGTAAAATCAACATAAACGTAAATGTCTTCTAATGAGAATGCCAAATGCATTTCATCATACGAAAAGATCTCTATATCTTTTTCTTCTTCTTCTTTTCCTTCATGCAAATTAGCATCAGCAGCTTTTTTTCCCCTATAAGCAGTTAGTTCCCGCAAGAGCTGCCTATTCTTTTTCCTACGTGATCTCTTTTTCGCTTCTTTATCTTCCTTCTCCTCCCATTTTTTTTTTTTTTTTGATAGCTGCTCTTTCTGCAGTGATCCCCTCATAAATGGATGCTATTGATTCTTCTTCAACTGCATGCATGATAAAAATCATTTCATTAAACATTGACATAATTTGTGTAGGTTAAATTTTAGAAAACTAAATGGTTGTTACCATACCAATGTTTTCATGGAGCTGAGCAATCTCGTTGTTGGCAGCCATTTTCAGTTTTCTTGAATGATGGAGTATGCGTGCAAGGAACAATAGAAGTTTTGCTAATGTGTATGGGAAATTGGAATGAAGTAACCTTAACATGTATTTAACCACGGAAAGTGGAATACAAAAAGCCTAAAATTAATTAATATCTTAAATTTACGGAATATATATCTTTTTTAAAAATATGTACATGCAATGATGGAAATAATCGTTATAAATTGTTCATAAGAGTAATTTAAATATATGATAAAGTTCTAAAATTAATTTGAATTTGAATTTAAGATATATGTATCTTTATTAAAAATATTAACATACATTCAACATTAGTAAAAATATGTTAAAGCTATATGAGGATTACGATTTTTCAAAACATTGACCTCATATTTTTTTTATATACATTTTTTTAGTTTATTTATTTTTATGCTCTTTTAATTCTTTTTATGATTTAAAATAAATTCATTATATAGTTGTATTCTTTTAGGATACATTTTTTATGATACGTGTATCTTATTAAAATGCATAAACCTATCTTTTCTTGAACTACTACGTTTGTAATTTATGGTTATAAGATACAATATTTTTAAAATTTAGAAGATATGTTAGCTTAAAAAAAATACATATACATAATATACGATAAACCTTAAATATTATCCTATAAATTCATATTGATATTTCAAATGGCGTCAAATTAGGGAGTATAAAGATAACCATTTGAATTAACTTATAAATATAGAGTACCTTATTTTATTTAAATTTGTAATATAAATAATTTAGATTATACAATTTTACACTATCTATATTTTTTTTGAACTTTATAATAGTTATAAAATTCTAAAATATATTTAAATTTTTACTTTACATTTATTTACATATGACGTGTATAATTATTTGTTTGTTATAATTATTATAGTTATAAACTAAATGCCAGAATAACCAAATCATTAAACATTGTTTATAATGTGAAAGGCATAACAATAATATGTTGAATATAAATTACTTATTTGATTGTATAAAATATTTTGGCTGAATGTATTACAATCAATGTTGCAAAAATCGTGAATCGGTCCTGAGGCTGTCGGGGGCCGAGTTGCGTATTTTAGCCGATTAATCGGCCCAAAACCTTGTAATCGCCGATTAATCGGTCGACTTCCTTGTAAATGTATCCAAGTTCCAGGGCCTTGTAGCTTGGAATCGGCGATTACAAGGCCTTGTAGGCCATTTTTTGCAACATTGATTACAATGCTGGTTATAGTTAGGTTGCGCTATGTTGTTGTGTGGTGAACGCATGATTAAAGAACCATGTTCATCAAAAGTTTTAAAATAAAGCACAAAAGATAAAAATTTAATTATCATTTTTGGTATTTAAATCTGATGTTTAACCCCAAAAGTTTATTGTGTTATGTTATTTACAGGTTTATACAAAGATTTGTCATGGTTGTATCAAATTTTGATGGTCATATTCCAGTTTTTTGGTCATTTTTTAGTTTTTTAAGCTGTTTCAAATCAGGGTTGCAATATCAGCTTGCAAATGCAGTTGCGATAGCAACTAAAAATTAAAGATGGTTGCGACCATAGTTGTTGCGGTAGTAGTTGGTTTTTGATAGTATAATAATTGCGATGCGAAGATTTACGAGATTCATGTTACCCACTATTTTACAAAAGGAAACTCAGCCAAAAGTTAAAATTACCGAATCATTAACAGTTGTAAAATATTAAATAAGGATAAATAACCATACAAAATTAGAACTGACATCTATTGTTTTTTAGTAACCATTTATATTTATAAAAATAGAAGTGTATGAATAAAACGTAAATGGAATGTTGATAAACCTGTTAAATGGGAAATTGTAAATGAATTGTTCAAATATATATTAAAAAATAAAATTAACATCCACTATCTTTGTGCTAACTAAGTTCATTATTGTCATCTGCTGGTGATTCATCCTCCAATGTCTCATAGTCTGCATCATTCAATCGATTTAAAGTATTATTTGTAGCATTAAAACATGCGGCTAGACTATCATGTGTTTTATGTTTGGATGCAACCATAATAGCCTTTGTTGATTCTTGTTACATTTTACCAAAGGAAAAAAATTGTAAAGATTGCATACTTTTAAAAAAAATAATGTAGAATACCTTGTTCATATCGTCAGATTGTTTTTCTAACTCACCATCTAAACACACAGAATCGTATTCCAAAACTTGAACATTGTCATAGTTAGCCTATTTTGATTAATGTACGACGATTAGTATATATTTGTTTATAAACATAAAGAGTTCATTAAATTGTTATATGCATTCATTAACATAAAATTCCATATTATGAACAAATTCGGCTGATATCTTTAATGAGAGACATTGTTAGGTTTCTCATAACTAATCACGATAAATTTTTAAAAACATATACTTGATAACAATGCAAAAGAACGTATAACAAATAAAACATGGTTAAAATACCTGGAGCATAACTTCTTATAGCAAACACAGGGCTTCCATTGTTTTTCTGTTGATGTGAACTCCCTCCAACAAATACACAAACATATTATCACCATGTAATTTACACAATACAATTTAATAAAATAAAAAATTAATAACCATGTTCATATAAAACATTTAGATAAATATAATGAAAAATATCTCATTCATATCATGAGATTGTTTTTCTAACTCATCATCTGAACACAAAGAATCGTATTCCAAAACTTGAACATTGTCATAGTCAACCTATTTTGGTTAATGTACAATGATTAGTATATATTTGTTTATAAACATAAACAGTTAAGTAGATTCTTATATTCATTGATAAACATAAAATTCCATATTATGAACAAAATTGACCAGATATCTTTAATGAGAGACATTGTTAGCTTTCTCACAACTAATCACGCTAAATTTTAAAAAACATATACTTGACAACAATCCAAAAGAACGTATAACAAATTAAACATGGTAAAAAAACCTGTAGCATAACTTCTGATAGCGAACACAGGGACGGAATTTGTAACGAATACAATACAATTGAATAAAATAAAAAATTATTAGATAAATATAATGTAGAATACCTCATTCATATCATCAGATTGTTTTTCTAACTCATCATCTGAACACACATAATCGTATTCCAAAACTTGTACATTATCATAGTTAGCCTATTTTGATTAATGTACAACGATTAGTATATATTTGTTTATAATCATAAACAGTGCATTAGATTGTTATGTTCATTCGTAAACATAAAATTCCATATTATGAACAAAATTGGGCTTATATATTTAATGAGAGACATTGTTCGCTTTCTCATAACTAATCAGGCTAAATTTAAAAAAAACATATACTTGATAACAATGCAAAAGAACATATAACAAATTAAACATGGTACAAATACCTGGAGCATAACTTCTTATACAAATGAGTGTATATCACGATGTTAATAGGAAATTTTAGATTCAACATCTGAGGTGATGATTACCACAATTTAGAATATATAAACATAATAAATCAATATAACCTAAACACAGTGTATACTAAACATGGTTGACAGTTATTCTACTTGGTCTATCACTTTCAATCATGGATTGATTAGTATTTGAAGGCAAAGTTTATGAAGCTTTACATGCTACAAAATCATAAACATTCATAATTAAATTATTAATAACAATGAACAATAACAACCACAACAAAAACAATATAACAATCCAATGAATCAATTATTTGTTAAAATCATACCTTCCAAAGGTGTATCGGTGTTTTTCTTCTCGGATGCTCTTGCAAGCCTTGCATAGTGTCTTTTAGGCTGCATAATGTGATTTATTCTTTTGAGCATTGTCATAGTTAGCCAAGTTTAATTAATGTACAACGATTAGTATATATTTGTTTATAAACATAAACAGTTCATTAGATTATTATATGCATTCATAAACATAAAATTTCATATTATGAACAAAATTGGGCTGATATCTTTTATGAGAGACATTGTTAGCTTTCTCATAACTAATCACGCTAAATTTTAAAAAACATATACTTGATAACAATGCAAAAGAATGTATAACATATTAAACATGTTTAAAAAACCTTGAACATTTCTTCTCGGATGCTCTTGCAAGCCTTGCATAATGTCTTTTAGGCTGCATAATGTGATTTATTCTTTTGAATATAGCTTCACGATAACTTGAACATTGTCATAGTTAGCCTATTTTGATTAATAATGTACAACGATTAGTATATATATTTGTTTATAAACATAAATAGTTCATTAGATTGTTATATGCATTCATAAACATAAAATTCCATATTATGAACAAAATTGGGCTGATATATTTAATGAGAGACATTGTTAGCTTTCTCATAACTAATCACACTAAATTTTAAAACACATACACTTGATAACAATGCAAAAAAAACGTATAACATATTAAACATTTTCAAAACACCTAGAGCATAACTTCTTATAGCGAAGACAGAGCTTCCATTGTTTTTCTATTGATGTGAAATCCCTCCTACAAATACACAAACATATTATACATGCTACAAAATCATAAACATCAATAATTAAATTACTAATAACAATGAACAATAAAAACTGTTGACATAAATAATGCATAAAAACGTTATTTATATTTTTCGATATCTCTATGTTTTGACGATCACAAAATGTAAAATCATCAAACGTAAGATTACTACGTAAACAAGTATTAAGCTAGTTTATATCATTATTTCCAACTTAATCACTAAGGTATGGATAAACAAGTACTTAATACATCTCATGATCAAAGGGGTATTTAATTTATTATTACAAAGTTTATTTAATTATATAAACATATTATATATTTTTGAAAAACACTTTTGGTAATAAAGAAAAATGTTTTAATCATACTAAATATATGAATTCAAATTTTTAACCAAAATCAGTTAGTTTTTCACCAAATAAACTTTCCCCACTAAAAGACAGATTTTCTGGCCGTTACAGCTGGGCGGCCCCCTTAATTATAAGGGGCGGTCCCCTTAAAATTAAGGGGACCGGCCAGGCTCCTGTGTTAGAATCTGTCAGAATTTTTCTCCTACAAATACCACCTTAAATCTGGTATTTTGCCTCACCTTTTGCACAAAAATTTCAGATCTAAAACTCTCTTAACATCTTCCAAAACCCTTTGATCATTTGATTACTAATCCTTGTTTCAAGTGATTCAATCCCTTCTCATCCATCCTCATCCAAAAGTGCAAAAGAAGAATACTCCTTCTACAACTAAGTTTAAGAAGTATTGTAGAGTAGTTGTGTATATTGTGTATATTATTTTTGAAGTTGTGTTGTGCTTGTAATAAGTAGTTTAGGAGAAGTAAAAGTTGTGTAGGGAGAAGAAGTTATGTAGTAGTGAATTGGTGTGAAGTAGATAGGTGTGAAGTAGTAAGTGGTGAAGTAGATTGGTGTGAAGAAGTTGTGTAGAAGTTGTGATCAGGTGTGACGAAGTTGTGGTGTGTACATTGGTGTGTAAGGTTTTCTCCGCCATAAGGGAGTTTGTTGACATAGTGAAGAAAACTCTCGAGTAGGTGACTCGGGGAGTGGAGTAGGAACAAGGAAGGTGACCTTGTAGCCGAACCACTATAAATCCTTGTATTGTAGTTTGATCTTTCCAACTCTTTTCATTACTTACTTATTTACTTATACAATATTAGTTTAGTTAGTTAGTAACTATATAATTGTTCATATAGTGCAAGTATTGAGATCACATAAACTAGAATTGAAGTTTTTAAAAAACAAATTTATTTTTATAAATTTTAAAACGGACGTAAAACTATTCAACCCCCCCCCCCCCTTCTAGTTTTCCACAAAAACCACAACAATAACAATATAATAATCCAATGAATTAATTATTTGTTAAAATCGTACCTTCCAAAGGTGTATCGGTGTTTTCTTCTCGGATGCTCTTGCAAGCCTTGCATAGTGTCTTTTAGGCTGCATAATGTGATTTATTCTTTTGAATATAGCTTGACAATAACTTGAACGTTGTCATAGTTAGCCTATTTTGATTAATGCACAACGATTAGTATATATTTGTTTACAAACATAAACAGTTCATTAGATTGTTTTATGCATTCATAAACATAAAATTCCATAATAAATCAATATAACCTAAACACAGTGTATACTAAACATGGTTGACAGTTGTTTTACCTGGTCTATCACTTTCAGACAAGGATTGATTGGAATTTGTAGGCAAAGCTTGTGAAGCTTTATATGTTACAAAATTAAAAACATTCATAATTAAATTATTAATTACAATGAACAATAACTACCACAACATTAACAATATAACAATCCAACGAATCAATTATTTGTTAAAATCGTACCTTTCAAAGGTGTATCGGTGTTTTTCTTCTCGGATGCTCTTGCAAGCCTTGCATAGTGCCTTTTAGGCTGCATAATGTGATTTATTATTTTGAATATAGCTTCAGGATAACTTGAACATTGTCATAGTTAGCCTATTTTGATTAATGTACAACGATTAGTATATATTTGTTTATAAACTTAAACAGTTCATTAGATTGTTATATGCATTCATAAACATAAAATTCCATATTATGAATAAAATTGGGCTGATATCTTTAATGAGAGACATTGTTAGCTTTCTCATAACTAATCACACTAAATTTTAAAAAACATATACTTGATAACAATGCAAAAGAACATATAATAGATTAAACATGGTCAAAAAACCTCGAGCATAACTTCTTATAGCGAACACAGAGCTTCCATTGTTTTTCTGTTGATGTGAACTCCCTCCTACAAATACACAAATATATTATCACCATGTAATTTATACAATACAATTGAATAAAATAAAAAAAATTAATAACCATGATATTGTCGATGATCCATGTCATGTGTGTTGTTTGATTAAAAAACGCTAAGCCGATCAAAAATAATACACGATCATACAAAAAACCTGCATGCAATCCACACGTAAATTAAGGACTAAACCCATAAGCTTCATATGTTTCATAGCATATCATTAAAACAGCCATTATTTTTTATGTTGATTTAGGGTTTTGTAAAAGAAGCATACCTTATAATTAACCAAGCTATATTTAAGGAATAGATATGTATCCCTAATATTCAGAAACCGATTATCTTCTAAAAGATATCTTCCAGAAAATAAAGGAAATTTTTTAAATACGTCGTATACGAATTCCTTTGAAGATTATATATATAGTTTAGGATGATATGTCTCAAAAAATAAAATGGTCTACTGGTAAAGATCCTTATCAGTAAACTAACAGATCCAAGGTTCGAATCTTGGCAATGGCATTTTTAATTCATGATTTAAAACCGAAGTTTAAAAAACAAAAAAAAAAACAAAAACAAAAACAAAAAATTAACAAATATTGCACACGTGGAAAACTAGTTAATGACATTGAATTTAAATAAATATGGCATGACGCTAATTAATGACATGGAATTTAAAAAAATGTAACATGGCAAATGAAATAAAATTAAAAACAAAATAATTAAGGTATAATGATGACATGGACATATGAATGGCGTTTCAGCCTGATTACTGGACATGGCGAATAAATGACGTCGTACGCATCCTGTTTTATATATATATATATATATATATATATATATATATATATATATATATATATATATATATATATATATATATATATTCTTTTTGAGAGAGGAGACAATTTTCGAACATTTTACTATGTATGAATTAACACGGAAAATCAAAATAACTAGTTTCAAAGGAATCATTTTCGGATTATAGAATATATTAGGCCACAATATACAAAGATTACGTAGACAACAACTCTAACGGACCATAAGCCCAAAAACGGACTTGGGTTGACTAACATAACACTGTCTAATAAACATGGCATATTTTTAGATTAGATCTAAAGTCGCTTATAATGTATTTTAAATGCATAAAAACCTCCTATAACATCTATAACGCATTAATTTTATTCCAGGTTAATTAAACATGTCAAATAAGCATGGCTTATTTTTTGATTGGATCTAAAGTCGCTTATAATGTACTCCCCCGCCCCTCCCTCTTAATATATAAACTAAAAACATGTTAACCCGCCCAATCTCTACATCAACTCGATTTATCGTGCTTCAACTAAGAAGTAAGGACTATCTACACTACTTATAATACATATTGCACCTTCACTCATATTTAATTTTTAAGATTTTCATATTTGGATTTTAAGTAAAATACAAGTGATAAAACACAAAGCACAAGTATGTAAAGCACAATACTTTAAGGTCAATATATCTGTTACACATGTACAATTAATACACCCCATCACATATTAATACAAGTCATAAAACATAAAGCACAATGATTTAAAGCATAAGTATGTACATATATAGCATTCTGTCGAGCAAAGGTGTTGTAGAAAAATGAATACAAAAACAAAAACAATTTTTTCTAAAAAAATTCATCAAATCTCCAAGGTGTTGTAGCATCAAGGAATGCATTCAGACGCAAATTACCCATTTGTCAATCAAGAGATTCATCCTATGCCAAAACATGATTTATGAAAAAATAATAATAAAATAAAATAGAAAACAAATTTTAAGATTAAAAAATAATATGAATAAAACTCGATCGGAACTCCGTAGAGGTTTGCTATCATCAACAACAAGATTTAATCATGTCTCCGGAGCAGGTATTTCCTCATAGCGATAATCAAATCAAAATTACATTTATAAAATAAAAAATTGCATAAAAAGTAAAATTTTGTTGAAAAATATTATGAAATTAAAAACGAAAGAGAAGATGAAAGGTTATGAGATGAATGATGAGTATGAGACAGATGTAGAGTTTGTAAACGGTGCTCAAAACCCTAAAATTTGATAGCTAGAATGAAGTTTTTCGGGCCTTATTTGGATCCAAGGCGCATTAAAAACTTCGTTTTTAGCAAAAGGCTCATTCAAAACTCACTGTCATATCTTTCTTTGTAATATTAATGCTTAAATAGTTACCCATAGATATGATTTACTACCTCAATTAATGTCTTTTTTAAAATTTTCTCTTTGTAAAAAATATAATTAACTAAACCTATTGTACAAACCAATCTAGCTAGAAACCATATATATGTATTAGTAAAAAAAGCATAAGGCAAACACACTTTTGGCGCTTGGACTAAAATGATACATTACTCAATAACTAGGTTAAACAAAAATTATCCAAGCTTCTGAACATTTCATCGCGATAAAATAATACAGTACTATAATAACACTGTTTACGTATAGTCATTGCTTCGCGATGCACGGGTACCTTACCATATTTATATGAGATAGTATGCGATAAAGTTATTCCCTAAAACTATCGTCATGTGTAAGTTATTATTATGAAAAATATATAACCAAATAATATTTGTTCGCCAAAAGTTTTTATTATAGGGTACCCGCCGCTGCAATGCGCAGGTACCCTGCTAGTGGAAGATGAAGCAGAAATACACTCTAACCTTCCAAACTCACAAATCTATCTAAATACAATCATCTACTTCAACACCTTACACCTCATAAAAAATGAGAATGGGTACACTCCATCTTCCTTCTCGGAATGCTGTGTTATCAACATTCTCTTAATCCTCCGATTTTGACCCCTCTAATGAGCAAAGATTCCCATCCCACATTTGATTTATGATGGGACCTAACTTATATTAAGACCTATATGGAAAATGATACCAAAAGAAATCAATTAACTAAACCAAATGTAACAAACTTAAAAAAATACACTAATAGTGAAACTGGTCAACCGATCAAACCTAGAAAACTGTCCTTGAAATATTCTCTAATAGGCCGGGCGATTCAAACATAAAAAAAACAAAATAAAAACAAAAAAAAAAAAACCTACTCAAACTGAAATGGGTCGATCATCACCATGAAAGAAAATGTAAAATCATAGACATGGAATCAAATAAACATCGTAAAAAGATGTTAAGTTTATTTGTAAAGTGCTGATTAAATAATCAATAATGTCCCCTTATAATTCTTGGAGATGAGATAACTATATGGGCTTAACCCTTAACAATAATAAACATACTAAATGGGCTAAACTATAATCGCTAATACACTATGCAGTTGGAATGGAAGGCCTTTGGTCATTCAAACTGGAGCGAAACTCAAGAAATAAAGCACTTGGAAGTCCTTTGGTAAAGAGGTTAGTGTATTGAAGACGAGATGGAACATGTAACACACGAACCTACCCAGAAGCTACAAATTCACAAACAAAATGAATGTCGATATCTATATGTTTGGTACACTTATGCTGAACCAGATTAGTAGACAAGTAAACTGTACAACGTTATCAAATAAACAAGCGTAGTAGTAAATAAAGAAGCATGAAGCTCACGCAAAAAGGTTACGCACCCAGGCTATCTCGGCAATGACATTAGTAGCACCTCTATATTCTTCCTCATCACTAGACCAAGGCAAAAGTGCCCAGCTATTTGGCAAACCAAGGCAATAAATTTTCCCACGAAGATAGAGAAGAATGCCCTTAAAAGCGGCAAGATGAGGCTCGGGAGGATAATGGATGTAAAGTCAAACTTGATGACCAACATATGAAATTTTAGGGAAGGTGAAAGTGAGATACTGAAGACCACCAGAACAGCTCCAATATAGTGTAGGATCACTAACAGGATCACCATCAGCCCTTAACTTCGACACTGTATCCACTGGAGTCCTGCATAGATTACACTTCCGCATATGGGCGCGCTCAAGAATTTCCTCAGCATACTTAGACTCTGTTGGGAATTCTGTGTAGAAAGAATTCTGCTGCTGTTTCTGCTGAAAGGATTCTGCTGAAGAGTTGGTTTCTGCTGAAGCAGTGTATCTGCTGAAGACATAGTTCAACTTTATTAGTTTCTGCGGATGTAGTATTTCCGTGTTTTATGTAATGTAGTTTGGATATGCATGAGTTTATTTAGGAAGTGATAATGCATATCTTTTAGAACTTTTTGAAGATACGTTTCTTGAGAAACGGTTTAGGGTTCCTTGAGTATAAAAGGAACACACGGTTTATGTATTGGATAACTTTTAGAAAACTCTTATTATAATTAAAAAAAAGGATCCATAGAGGATCAAGAATTCTTAGTATCAAACTTGTGTTTTGTTTCCGCTTTATAAATACAAGTTGCAGGGATTGTCTATTAGTGTGTTATTGATTACAGTGACATTACTAACAATTCTAGAGTGCTCAAGTAGATCTATCAAGGTCTATAGTTCAACAAGTGGTATCAGAGCCTCGAGAGAGTCTCTGCCATACTAAGAAAAACAAATCTTACACCTTTTCAAACAAATCAACAACCATGCCTGGATCTGATGATGATACTAAAACAACCCAAAACATTAACACCACTTCTCTTCAACAACTCAGCCTCTCTAACAGTACTGCTAAGTTTCCATACTTGAAGAATGCTGAAGAATATCACTTGTGGTCCATGAAAATGCAGAACTGGATCACAAACGTAGATTGGAATCTATGGGAGATTGTTAAGAAGGGGAATAGCTTAAAGAAGCATGTTACTGATGCTGATGGAGTTGTGACAATTGTAGCTCCCAAAACTGCTGAAGAGATTCTGGCTGTGCAGAGGGAAAGTAAAGTCAGAACTATTTTGCTCCAAGCAATACCAGATGATCATATGGGTGACTTCCATTTTATGGAGGATGCCAAGGATATTTGGATGGCTATAAAAGCAAGATTTGGTGGGAATGAGGAATCAAGAAGGTTGCAGAAGTCTTTGCTGAAGCAGAAATTCCAAGAATTTCAGATATCTGAAGAAGAGGGAATCCATAAAGGATATGACAGGTTTCATCGGATCTTGAGTCAACTTAATCAGTTGAAGGCTAGACCTGACAATGAGGACTGCAATGCTAAGTTTCTGAGATCTTTGCCACCATCCTGGTTGCAAGTCAGTATTGCTATCAAAACAAAGGGTGGCTTGGACTTAATCTCCTTTGATGATCTCTACAACAAGCTCAAATCACTTGAGCCTGATGTTAGAAGTCCTATTCGTCCATCTACTCATTCTGCATTTGTTGGTGCTTCTACAAAACCTGTGCATCAAGCTTCAAGTTCATATCCATCTGGAGCATCTTCTCAAACTCATAATCAATCTACTCCTAAATCAAGATCAAGTAATGTGTTGGAGGATCTTATTCATTCATTTGTGGCTGAATATGAACCTCAGCAGTTTATTGCTTATGAGGACTTTGAACAGGTAGATCCATTGGAAATGGAGGAGATGCACTTGAAATGGGAGCTTGCAATGATCTCAATGAACATCAGAAGGTTTGAAGCCAAGTCTGGAAGAAAGTTTGGTTTTAATGGCAAAGAAGCTGCAAGGTTTGATAGAAGGAAGGTTAAATGCTATACTTGTGGTCAGGTGGGACATTTTTCAAGGGAATGCAAAGATAGAAAGGCTGGAGATGAAGTTAGATATGGTTCTTATCCATTGGAAGCAGGGAATACCAAGACTGTACCTTCAAAGGCTATGGTGACTCTGGATCACCAAATTGATTGGGGTGATCATGAACCTGCTGGAGAGGAAGCTGCTACTTCTTCACAAGTGAATCTACTGGCATTTACCCCTTCAGAAGACAAGAAGGAGCAAGTCTCCTTGATGGGAATCTCTCAGGTACACAATTGTGTGTTTGGATGTAGTGTAAGATACAATGAACTTAAAAAGGAATTTGATGAATTGAAACCTAAGTATAATGAATGTTATATAGAGGTAGAGTCTTATAAATTGGCTTTAAAAACTCTAGAGAAACAAAAGGTATGGTTTCAAAAGAATCAAGTTAAATATGATGAAAAAATAAGAGTTCTAGAAAGTGATTTAGAAATTGCTAAGATAGAATTAAAACGTACTGAAAAAGAGAAGTCTAATTTGGAAAATGAAAACCAAAATTTACAAGTTAAATTAGACAAAGAGATAGCTAGAGGTAAACAATGGCAAATGTCAGGTGATAATCTTGCGAGGGAACTTTATGGTAGTCAAGCTGTGAACTCTAAAATAGGTTTGGGATTTCAAAAATATGTTGGTTTAGAGGCTAAGAATGACCTAGGTAAATCCACACCTGCAGGTTTAGCTAACTTTGTCAAAGAAGGTCACTTACATGCTGTCCCTGGACCTATAAGAGGGGAACATATGCCTATTGACCTATCCAAACCTAGTGACTTTGATGGATCACACCATCTCTATGGCAAAAAGTCAACTGACTTGCCAGACCCTAGTGTTAAATCTACTGACTTTGTCTCTTGTTGTGACAGTGACAAGTCTTCTGATGAAGGGTCTACCTCATTTGCCAGCTGTGATTCAAGTGAGAAGTCTGACCTGCCCAAGACCATGCCCAAGACCACACCAAAGATATCACCCAAGACTCCCCACAAGCCTTCTAGAGTTGCTGCTGATCTCAAGACAGTTTCTACTGAAGACTTGTTTTTCAATTCTTTGCATAATAATACTTTTGGCTTTGTTAAAAACAATTCTGTTTGTCATGATGATTTGAATACTTTTTCATGTTATGGAAATTCTTTTGGTTTGAATAAATCTTCTAAACAGAAGAAGTGTTTTGTGTGTGGAAGTAAATATCACTTGATTAAGGATTGTACATATCATGAGCAAAGAATGGGTGCAGGTGTTAGTCAAAGAAAATCTAGGCAATTGTGGAAGAATGTTCACGACATACCATCTTTTGTTCCACATCAGCAGAAACCTAATTCTGCTGAAACTCATTTTTCCTGGAGAAAAACCAGTACTAGACCATATGTCAGACCCACTAGTTCTTTCTTTTATAATGATTATTGGCCTAATCACTTTGACTCAATGAATAATGGTGGTGGGAAATGGAATACTGCTGTGAAGCCCTCAGCAGGTTGTTCTTGGACTAAGAAGGGACCTCATATGCATTACAGGCCCAAGAACAATGGTGGATCTAAAACATCTACATGGCCTGTTACTAATGATCCACAAGGCAGACTCAAGTCAGCAATGACTTGAGTCTCCAATGTGTACTAATATTGTAAATCTTTTGTTGTTGTTGTAGGCACATCCTTTGATAAGTACTGAAGTTGGCATCTTTGATAGTGGTTGTTCTAGAAGTATGTCTGGAAACAAGGATAAGATGCATGATTTTGAGCCCATTGAAGGAGGTGGAACTGTAACCTTTGGTGGTGGAGATGGCAAAATAACAGGGAAAGGAACCATAAAGACACCCTTGTTAGACTTTGAAAATGTTTACTATGTGGAGGAACTGGGGAATTTTAATCTTATCTCAGTATCACAAATTTGTGACTCTAAGCATAAGGTTTTCTTTTCTGAAGATGAGTGTCTTGTACTTTCCAAGGACTTCAAACTCCCAGAAGACACAACTGTATTGCTGAGAGTTCCTAGAACCTTCAACTTATACACATTCAATCTGAATGATGTTCAACCTGAAGGTGATCTAACATGTTTGGTTGCCAAAGCTTCCCTGGATGAATCTAATAAATGGCATAGAAGAATGGCACATGTGAATTATAAGACCATCAACAAGTTATCAAAACTTGGTCTTGTTCAGGGCCTTCCTTCTAAACTCTTCACCAATGAACACAACTGTATTGCTTGCAACAAGGGAAAGCAACACAGAGCCTCCTACAAAACAGTCCAGGCAGTGAGCTCCATTTCAGAACCTCTTCAGTTGCTGCACATGGATCTCTTTGGTCCAACCCCCATTAGAAGTATTGATCACAAGTACTTCTGCCTGGTTATTACAGATGATTATAGCAGGTTTTGCTGGGTGTTCTTTCTCAAAACTAAGGATGAAACAACTCCAATTCTGAAAGAATTCATTATCTTAGTTGAGAACCAGCTGAATAAAAAGGTTAAGGGAATCAGGTGTGACAATGGTACAGAATTCAAAAATGTTGTGTTTATAGAATTCTGTAAGTCTAAAGGGATTAGAAGGGACTATAGTACTCCAAGAACTCCACAACAAAATGGGGTTGCTGAAAGGAAAAATAGAACCCTCATTGAGGCAGCAAGATCAATGCTTGCAGACTCCAAACAACCCACCATGTTTTGGACTGAAGCAGTAGGTACTGCATGTCATGTCTTGAACAGGGTATCCATCACTAGACTTCATGTCAAGACACCTTATGAACTTCTCACTGGGAAAGTTCCACACATCAGTTACCTTAAGCCTTTTGGATGCAAAGTGACTATTCTGAATACTGCTGATATACTGGGTAAATTTGATGGGAAAGCTGATGAAGGTTATATAGTTGGGTACTCAGCTCATAGCAAGGCCTATAGGGTTTATAATCTGAATGCCAAAAGGATTGAAGAGACCCTTAATCTGAGGTTTCTTGAAGATCAACCTAATATTCAGGGTCAAGGCCATTCTTGGTATTTTGACCTAGACTATTTGACTGACTATTTGGGTTATACTAGGCATGCTTCTAATCCTGATGCAGGTACCAAAGCTTCAAGTTCTAACCCTGCAGGTTTCATGGATGCTGACTCAGAATGTGAGTCTGAGCCAGAAGAGAATACTTTTGTTGTACCATCTTTTCCACCTAACCATTTTGTAGGTAATCACTCTGCTGCTGAACAAGATGATGAGTCACAATATGCAGAAGATCTAGCAAGATTGCAGAAACAGGAACATGCTGCTACAAAGGAAGCTCAGAAACTCAATGATAAAGTTACACAAGAGACTGAGGCTATCCTACATCAGTCAGCACAAGCAGTCAGTGGAAACAAGGATACTGCTGAAGGCACACCTCTTCCCACTGACAATGTCAAAGATGCTGATTCTGCTGAAGTTCATTCTGCTGATTCTACTGAAGTCTCTACCGATTTTGATAAGCCCTTTACCAGATTTCCTAGTCCTTCTGACCTTGGAAATTATCAACCAATGCCTGGTTTGTTTAACTCAGCCTCTTATGACACTGAGTTTGAGCCTACACTCACCAACATTGATGCCACCATTGATGTTCCACCTACAGCTACCAAACGGATTCACAATGCTCATCCCCTATCCAAGATTATTGGTGATCCTAAAGACCCTGTTCGCACTAGAAGCACTGTCAAGAATACCAAATATGGAGAAGTTGCTTTTATCTCTTATGTCTACAATCAAAAGAAGAACAATCACACAGACTTCAAACATTGTCTGTTTGCATGCTTTCTTTCTCAAATTGAACCAACTAGTGTTCCTCAAGCACTGGCTGATTCAAGTTGGCTTGAGGCAATGCAAGAGGAGATGCTGCAATTTAAGAATCAGCAGGTTTGGATTTTAGTTCCTCTTCCTGATGGTAAGTATGCAATTGGGACAAAATGGATTCTGAAGAATAAAAGAGATGCCAGGGGTATTGTGGTGAAGAACAAAGCAAGACTAGTGGCTCAAGGTTTTAGACAAGAGGAAGGCATTGACTATGATGAGGTCTTTGCACCAGTGGCCAGAGTTGAAGCCATACGGATATTTTTGGCCTATGCCTCTTATATGGGCTTTATGGTTTATCAGATGGATGTAAAAGGTGCTTTCTTGTATGGAGAGATTGAAGAGGAGGTTTATGTGACTCAACCCAAAGGATTTGAAGACCCTGATCATCCTGAGTATGTCTACAAAGTTGTCAAAGCTCTCTATGGACTGCATCAAGCTCCCAGAGCTTGGTATGCTAGACTCTCCACATTTCTGCTGCAGAATGGATACAGAAGAGGTGCCATTGACAAGACCTTGTTTCTCAAGAAAGATTCTAGGGATATTATTCTTGTGCAGGTGTATGTGGATGATATTATCTTTGGTTCTACCAAAGAAGCCTGGTGTAGAGAGTTTGAGGATTTAATGAAGGGAGAATTTCAGATGAACATTTGCTGGAAACTACCACTGGTCTGAGGATTATCATGGATATTATTCATAAATATCCTCTGAAGGTATCTTTGATGGAGAAAATGTTGCAACAGAAGTTGGAAATTCCTCCTGATCCAGCTGGTAATACAAGATTGTTTGCTGAATCTTTGGTGAAGGTTTTCAAACAAAGGATTAAGACTTCCAGAGCAGCAGTTGAGTAGGGACATTATGTTGTATATTTTTTATTCTTAGTAAAAAAAAAAAAAAAAAAAAAAAAAAAAAAAAAAAAAAAAAAAAAAAACTAACATATTGTTATATAGTATTTGTTTGCAGGTTTGGTTATCAACTTACCTGATGTTGACTATTCCATCATAAAGTTGGCTAGTCCAAAGGGTACAGCTTTGGTAAAGACACATTAAATCTGTTGATAGCTGTAATGGTTTGCTCAAAATCATAGGGTTGTCAACTCACCAATGCTTTGTTGCTGAGTAGTTGAAATGGTTGTCAATTGACCATGGATTTTTCCTTTATGGATTCTGAATAATTGGCTAGCCCACATGTATATGGCTTGTGGTAAAGGCAGTGGAAAACCATATTTGGTAATCAGTTAACCAAGATGATTTTCATCAAGATAATTGGCTAGTCCTGAGCAAATGGCTACAGGTAAAGACATCTCAAATCCGTTTATAGCTGATGATTTGCTAAAAATCATGTGGTTATCAGTGTACCTTTGAACACTTGGCTACTCCAGTAGTGATGGCTATTGGTGAAGAGACATCAAATCCATTATTTTCAATGATTCACCTCTCACAGGAGTTAACACACCTGGAAGTGATGAGAATAGTATGAAACTAAATTGTTTTGATGTACATTAAGTCATTTGTTGCTGCAAAGAATGGAGCTTTCAAGTATATGCTGATCATAGAGATTCTGCTGATGATAATTCTTTGCTGGTGCTCTGTTACAATCCTCTTGGTATGTTACTTTAAAGATCTATCAAGAATCTTGAACTTAACTAGGTCAAATTCAAGATTAGGGGAGGATTGTTGGGAATTCTGTGTAGAAAGAATTCTGCTGCTGTTTTTGCTGAAAGGATTCTGCTGAAGAGTTGGTTTCTGCTGAAGCAGTGTATCTGCTGAAGACATAGTTCAGCTTTATTAGTTTCTGCGGATGTAGTATTTCCGTGTTTTATGTAATGTAGTTTGGATATGCATGAGTTTATTTAGGAAGTGATAATGCATATCTTTTAGAACTTTTTGAAGATACGTTTCTTGAGAAACGGTTTAGGGTTCCTTGAGTATAAAAGGAACACACGGTTTATGTATTGGATAACTTTTAGAAAACTCTTATTATAATTAAAAAAAAGGATCCATAGAGGATCAAGAATTCTTAGTATCAAACTTGTGTTTTGTTTCCGCTTTATAAATACAAGTTGCAGGGATTGTCTATTAGTGTGTTATTGATTACAGTGACATTACTAACGATTCTAGAGTGCTCAAGTAGATCTATCAAGGTCTATAGTTCAACAGACTCCAATAAGAATAAGCTCGTTGAAGATCACTGTGCAGAGATAATTAAATATGTATATGGTTTTTGTTTATTATTATTATGTTTATTTAGTCTCATAATAGGATTAAGTATCTTGTTCATCAAGATTATGTTAGCCTATAAATATAGGTTATTGTAATCTCAATTAATCACACAATCAATATATTTTGGTATTTTAAATGGTATCACAACTTTAGGTAAGATCCACCACCAAGAATTTTCTATCCTCCGGTCATCGCCTGCGCGGCGGTGATCCGGAGGTATTTGGTTTATTTGTTACTAGCAGGGTACCCGCACGATGCGGCAATGGGTATCCTGTGACTATACTTTGCGGCGAGCAAATTTTGTTCAGTTACATGTTTTTTCCTAACAATAACCGCACAAATGAATGATAATTTAAATTAAAATAACTTTAAGCCATAACAATGATATATCATTTCTTAGCATTTTCTATGAATAGTCCTAAATGCTTTATATGTTAGTAGAGATAAATAAATAATCAAAATTAAGTAATTCGGGTTATTTGGTTCGGTTTTATCAAATTTTAATTCGGTTGAGTTTTTTTTTTTTTTTTTTTTTTTTTTTTTTTTTTTTTTGCTTTTTTTACCTTTAGACCGAGCTTTATTTTTTTGGGCTTTGGGCTTATATACGGCCCGAAAAGGAACCTAAAATCTCACTAATGCTAAGCAACCTAATATTTAAGACCGGGCTTTGCGCTTAAGACTAACCCTAATGCTAAGCAACTTAATATTCTCAACCTAAAATAATATAGTCACACTTTCTTCTTTCCTAAACAATAGAGATAGTAATAACGAATTAACCTCGTAGTCATTTCTTGCAGTTACCAATCTAGCCTTTTTACAATTAAGAGTCTTGATAATGGTTTAACCCGATCCCGTAACTAAAATATAACCCCCAAAATTAGTAGTTTTTGTCATTGTGAACCCCAAATATAACAATACATCAATTAATATAAAATTTTAACCCAAATTTAGCATTTAACAATAGAGTTCACAACCCATATTCATTTGTCCAATTCAGGCCCAAATATTTTAATAAAAATTGGGATACGTACCGTTACCCGGATATCATCTCATGTTAAGATTTAGGTAACTTTGGTCCATATTTAAAACCCATTAACAACCCTAAACATTAGGACACCCTTTTCTACCATAACCCTAATTTTACTCACACAATTCAAACACTAATCTCACTCATCTTCATACGCACTCTCATATCATTTCTCTCACACTACAAACTTGACGCCACCCACCTCTTCTCAAATACAATACAAAACTCTTATACTCCTTGCTGCCTAAATCCACGAACTAAACCACATAAACTAACCATCCTTGTTTCTCCATTAAATCACAACAAGACATCAAGCTCTACATCATACTACTTTTGTTACAGTTTAGTTCGAACAACAAACAAATACAAACCATTTAAAGATGTATCGTTAGGTTAAGCTACAAGATCTCATAAGGGGTCTCGAGTAGGTCTTTATTGTTTTTTATTTTAGTTAAAACCGAATAAAAAGAGAGAATGAAACTGAGTTTTTGTTCTTTCTTAAATGTTTTAGATATTAAAGCAAGAAGTGAAGCTTCTTTATAGATCTATGATGATTTTTCTCATGTGTTCTTGAGCTTTAAAGATCTTAAGTTAATTGTGAGGCACGAAAAAGAAAAGAAAATTGAGTTCTTGTTATTTCCTTTTTATTTTTGATAGTTGGTTTTTTTGTTGAAGATATGTTAAAGCATTTTTGTTGTAGTAGTATGTTTGTGGTTGACATGATATTTTAGGACAAAGGGTTAACTTTTTCAATAATATGTGGTTTATATAAAAAAGAATATATTTCCCAGGTTTTTAGTCAATAGATTATACATCTATCACAACTTTGTCACATGGAGGTCACATGGAGGGTTTTGGGCTGATATGTGTGGAAGCAAAAGATTTCAATCTGGAATTTTGTGGATACGTATTTGTACATTGTGCCTTACATTTTGTATTAATTGGTGATGGGGTGTATTAATTGTATGTATGTAAGAAATAGTATTTGCCTAAAATCAATTGTGCTTTACATAGTTGTACATTATGTTTTATAAGTATTATTTACTTAAAATCTAATTTCAATGTGCTTTATATACTTGTGCTTTGTGTTTTATGACTTGTATTAATTGGTGATGTGGTGTATTAATTGTATGTATGTAAGAAATATTGTTGACCTTAAAATCATTGTGCTTTACATACTTGTGCTTTGTGTTTTATGACTTGTATTTACTTAAAATCTATATAAGGAAATCTTAAAAATTTAAATAAGAGAGAGGGTCTTATATGCTTTATAAGTAATATAGATTATTATTATTCTTTGTTGTTTTTGCTTAAATAGTTTTTTTTTCTTTTTCATATCCAGCATATAAAACCTATCACATAAAACGTTAGCCATGTCAATATTATCTTCTTCGTCTCTAGATATCATTGTGGTCAACGACAAAAGTTAACCACCAAATTACTGCTCACTCCTAAAAAAAGGCAAGACATGACACAAATTCTTGATGGTTCTCTTATGCTTAGTGAGATGATTAATTGGTACAAAAAATGGAAGAAAAAGATGCTCATTTTTAAAGTTGATTTTGAAAAGCCTTCAATTTTGTGAGTTGAAAATATCTGGATTTCGTGCTTTAAAAACTTTGTTTCGGTCTCACCTGGAGGTCTTGGATTAAAGCTTGCTTGGGGATATTTGATAAGAATTTATTTGGTACCTTTTTAAGGAGTCATTTAAGCCTAAAATTGAGTAAATATGCTCAAATATTGCTTTAAATCGTTTCTTTTTATATTTTAAGTACTTGGGACGAGTAATCGGGAAATCGACACTTTTTCGTATTTGAACGATAAAGTGAAGAAAATGACAGAGTCGAGAAAAATCCGTCAGAAAAGGAGTCCTGACAGTGTCACGCTTTGCATTGTGACGCCGTCACTTGTTATTTTGGAGCTAGAATAATTAACATACGTCGCTTCAGAAACAATTTGAGTACTTACACATGCCGGCGTCAGGTGTATTTTGAAGAAAGTCGTCAGACTGAAGCCGACGACGTAAGACTATAAGGCATGACGGCGTCAGAGCGACGACTTGCATAAGGCGAAACCCTAAACACGGAGGGCTGACAGCGTCAGAACCCATAAGCTGACGCCGTCAGCATTGTAAATCTATATATAGTTTTCGTTGTATTTTCATTAAGTGTGACATCTTGTGGTACAAAACCCTAAATGATTTCCAGACTTATTGTAGGGCTTTTTCAGCCTTTTTCATCCATGTTCTATTAAAGATAAGTTATCATTTTAATCATTCATTATGTCTATGTATTATTTGATTATTTGTTTATCTTTTCTTCACTTTAACATGCTAGCTGTAACAATTCGCAATTTCAGGTTAACTTTTATTCCCGAAAATTTCACTATTCCCTTTTCACTATTCACTATTCACTTTTACTATTCACATCCAAAATTTTTATTTCATATTCTCGTAAGTTAAACTATTTTAATGATAATCCGAGAATTTCACACTCGTCGGATCATTTCTGCAAAAATCACGAAGCCGTGTCCGAGATTTACTTTTAGGTTTAAACGTCATTCCAGCATCCCGATATGTCCATAAAACATTATAAACAATAGAAATATGATTTTCTCTCATTTTAGGATAATTCCAAAACTTTTGGAATTTTACGTTTTTCAGTTCAGCGTTTTACGCGAATTACGCGTTTTAGACCCGTGTTTCCAGTTTTTAGCAGGGTTTTAGCACCCAATAGAACCTACCACTCATTTTATATTTTATTATGGATTATATTGATAAGTTCTAGCATATTTATAAGTTTCATATTTTTAGGATACCCGGTTTTACGTTTCGTGACTTAAAAACTTACGGTTAGCAATTTACGGAGTCAAAACTAGCTACATACTTAGGATATTATCATCCAAAGACCATGACTACTCATCTAGTCACCCTATCCATATACAAACCGACTTAGGGGGGGGGAGTCACCATGTGTGGTTAAATCTTGACCATTGATTCTTTAGATCATTACTTAATTACAACTTTGTCACCAAGTTTATGTAATTTCCTAGTAAGCTTCCTAACCTCCTCTTCATAGTATAAATACAAGCTCATTTGCTTCCTTTCTCATCAATAAAAATGCCACAACATAAATACCTAGCACCATGATCCTTTGATCTTCAAACTACAAGTTACACTACAAAGTTCAAGGTCTTAGTATTCTCTACCTAGTTCTTAAGTTTGTTTGGTGATTCCATGGTTGAATTAGGAGCTACACAAGGTTACTAGGGCTGAAGTTAAATGGTTTTCACAAGGGTTAGATCAAGGCTAGCAAGGGTTACAAGAGTTATGGTGAAGGGTTTACAAGCTTAGGTTTAGTGTCCTAGTTCTATACTTGACTTCCTTTCTTTAGAAAGCCAAAAGTTGTAAGCCAACCCTATTACACTTTCTTGCTCAATATCATTTTCATGCTTATTATGTTTCTTTCATGCTATATATGGTCTTTGTATTGTGTTCATGATGTATAAAAACTAGTAAAACAAGTTATGTATATATATATGTTAACTTATGACAAGTAAACAAGCAAACTAGTGATATTTATGAAGAACCACGACCAAAATAGTATAACTATGATATTTGACACTTACTTACTGTTATAAAGGACTTCAAAAGGAAAACATAGCAATTTGAATCACCCAAAACGAGTACCCGTGTCAAAAGTTACGGCCATAAGAAGTTAGCGAAACCAAAACGGCAAAACTGCCTATACCCTACTGTTTTGCATTCTGTGTTTTTGAAAGTCACCCTTCTGGTCTGATTCATCAAAAAGTTAAAACACGAAAGTTGTCCGGAACGCCGTTTTCGTTCAGGAACAAAGAAGCTCGAGCCCTGAAAATGCTTTCTGAGTGATAATTTTCTTCAAATTCTTAACAGCTCATTTTTAGACCAAAGTTACTATATAATGATTATAATTAGATGAGACCAAGAGGTCTAATGACCTAAAGCCAAGACCACAACCATGGCTAAAGCCAAGGTTGAGTCTCAAGACCATGGTAACAATGACCAAGGTCACGGCAAATCCATGGCTAAAGACTATATAACTTTTAAAGATCAAAAGCTTATATATATGTTATCAAATACTACAATAGTAGGGAGCCTCATGTGAGGAGTTCATTAAGTAAGCCGTCGAGATGAGTTGTGGATTTACAAATTAAAGTGTCCTGGCTCCTCGAACGTTTACTCCATGACTTCTGAATTATGTCGGCCCGAACGGTAGTAAGAGATATACAACCTATAAATGTTTCATAAACGACTTATATTCAACGACTTACATTATATAATAAGTACTACATCATGAACTTTATGCAAGACATATATTGGCAATTCTTCGTATTCTTAGACGTTACTCCAAACCTAAGTCGCAACGTTCTATTATAGGCTGCTCTTAGAGACTTTCGCGATTCGACTACCACTTTCATTTCTCATTACATAAGCTTAAGGTGAGTCATAGCCCCTACTCTTTTCATACTTGTTTTAACTCTTGGGGGGGATACATGCTCAACTACTTGCTTACTTGTACAAATACTCAAAACATTTATACTTGATTGCTTTATACTTGATTGTGTTATACTTGATCGCATTATACTTGATTGCATTATACTTGATTGCGTTATACATGCTTGTTACACTATACTTGCTTAATTTAAATACAAGATTCGTATTTACGTGCATACATAATACTCTATTCTGTCGGAGAGGTATTGGTAGTACTCATGGGAAGATGCCCCCTACCCTTGTGTCTATACTTGACCTTGGATGTCGTAGTACTATTTGGGGAGAGGCCCCCGCCCTTGTGTCTATTCTTGACCTTGGGTGAATATAATCCGGTGCATTGTATAAACTATCTTTTAGCAGTGGGTTGTGGACACACAGGTTGCAAGTCTCTTATGGTGGGACTTGCAACTGAGTGGATTCACGATGCCTTTGCTGTGTGATCATTCTTTAAGGCTTTTCAACTGTTTTAAGACAAACTCTATGAACTCACCAACCATTGTGTTGACACTTTAGCATGTTTATCTCAGGTTAGTAAGGCGATAGCTAGTGCGTGGAACTTAGAGTCAAGCTGCATATTCTGAAGACTTACGCTTTTATCATTTACCATTCAAAACATTTTGTATACATTTATGTATCATACTTTGGAATCTCATGTTTGTAACTTTGAATTCTTTAATCGAATGGTAACTTTTCAAAACGTCTCATTTAGAGTTCGTTTTCTATAACTTGTACTTTGTATTGTGAAGTAGCACCCCAGTGACACAGTCTTCCGCTGCGGTATTTTGGGGGTGTTATAGATTGGTACCAGAGCCTTAGTTATAGAGAACTAGGTTGCATTTAGTGCCTAGACTATAACTGCTATATACGTTAAGACTCTCCTCTTCATTTGCCTTACACACACTACATACACATACGCTTTTTGGTAGTTGTTGGTTTAGTTCCACGCTGTTAGATGATGTGACTTTAGTATTATAAGGAACCCCAGAGATTAGCCGAGTCATTAAAAACATGGAGCTCAGTAATAACTAATTAGTTAACTTGATCTTGTGACAGTTCTTGTTTGATGAGACACAAGATTTGAGTTAAATAATATTATTGCTTAGCTTTAGGGATTTGATGACTTGATTATCTTACTATCGGCCTCAGAAAGCGGATTTTGTGTCGAAAATTCTTAAGTAGGATGATTTAGAATCTCCTTATTTAAATGGATTGGGACGCCTCTTCAGTTAAATAAAGAAATTGTAAATCACCGAACCATAAGTTTATGAGACCTTACTTACATAAATTTGGACGCTTCTTTATGTAAGTAATGTGTTATAAATAAGTGGGCTTAATTGTAGCCGATACAACTCCTTAACCAGAACCTTAGACGAATCAGAGTAAACACCACTATATTAGAGATCCCAAATTCTCTTAGACACACCGTAAGTAGTTAACATCAACTGAACTTCGGGACAAAGTTCTCCTTAAGGGGTAGAGACTGTAACAATTCGCAATTTCAGGTTAACTTTTATTCCCGAAAATTTCACTATTCACTTTTCACTATTCACTTTTTACTATTCACTTTTACTATTCACATCCAAAATTTTTTTTTCATATTCTCGTAAGTTAAACTATTTTAATGATAATCCGAGAATTTCACACTTGTCGGATCATTTCTGCAAAAATCACGAAGCCGTGTCCGAGATTTACTTTTAGGTTTAAACGTCATTCCAGCATCCCGATATGTCCATAAAACATTATAAACAATAGAAATATGATTTTCTCTCATTTTAGGATAATTCCAAAACTTTTGGAATTTTACGTTTTTCAGTTCAGCGTTTTACGCGAATTACGCGTTTTAGACCCGTGTTTCCAGTTTTTAGCAGGGTTTTAGCACCCAATAGAACCTACCCCTCATTTTATATTTTATTATGGAGTATATTGATAAGTTCTAGCATATTTATAAGTTTCATATTTTTAGGATACCCGGTTTTACGTTTCGTGACTTAAAAACTTACGGTTAGCAATTTACGGAGTCAAAACTTGCTACATACTTAGGATATTATCATCCAAAGACCATGACTACTCATCTAGTCACCCTATCCATATACAAACCAACTTAGGGGGGGGGGGGGAGTCACCATGTGTGGTTAAATCTTGACCATTGATTCTTTAGATCATTACTTAATTACAACTTTGTCACCAAGTTTATGTAATTTCCTAGTAAGCTTCCTAACCTCCTCTTCATAGTATAAATACAAGCTCATTTGCTTCCTTTCTCATCAATAAAAACGCCACAACATAAATACCTAGCACCATGATCCTTTGATCTTCAAACTACAAGTTACACTACAAAGTTCAAGGTCTTAGTATTCTCTACCTAGTTCTTAAGTTTGTTTGGTGATTCCATGGTTGAATTAGGAGCTACACAAGGTTACTAGGGCTGAAGTTAAATGGTTTTCACAAGGGTTAGATCAAGGCTAGCAAGGGTTACAAGAGTTATGGTGAAGGGTTTACAAGCTTAGGTTTAGTGTCCTAGTTCTATACTTGACTTCCTTTCTTTAGAAAGCCAAAAGTTGTAAGCCAACCCTATTACACTTTCTTGCTCAATATCATTTTCATGCTTATTATGTTTCTTTCATGCTATATATGGTCTTTGTATTGTGTTCATGATGTATAAAAACTAGTAAAACAAGTTATGTATATATATATGTTAACTTATGACAAGTAAACAAGCAAACTAGTGATATTTATGAAGAACCACGACCAAAATAGTATAACTATGATATTTGACACTTACTTACTGTTATAAATGACTTCAAAAGGAAAACATAGCAATTTTAATCACCCAAAACGAGTACCCGAGTCAAAAGTTACGGCCATAAGAAGTTAGCGAAACCAAAACGGCAAAACTGCCTATACCCTACAGTTTTGCATTCTGTGTTTTTGAAAGTCACCCTTCTGGTCCGATTCATCAAAAAGTTAAAACACGAAAGTTGTCCGGAACGCCGTTTTCGTTGAGGAACAAAGAAGCTCGAGCCCTGAAAATGCTTTCTGAGTGATAATTTTCTTCAAATTCTTAACAGCCCATTTTTAGACCAAAGTTACTATATAATGATTATAATTAGATGAGACCAAGAGGTCTAATGACCTAAAGCCAAGACCACAACCATGGCTAAAGCCAAGGTTGAGTCTCAAGATCATGGTAACAATGACCAAGGTCACGGCAAAGCCACGGCTAAAGACCATATAACTTTTAAAGATCAAAAGCTTATATATATGTTATCAAATACTACAATAGTAGGGAGCCTCATGTGAGGAGTTCAATAAGTAAGCCGTCGAGATGAGTTGTGGATTTACGAATTAAAGTGTCCTGGCTCCTCGAACGTTTACTCCATGACTTCTGAATTATGTCGGCCCGAACGGTAGTAAGAGATATACAACCTATACATGTTTCATAAACGACTTATATTCAACGACTTACATTATATACTAAGTACTACATCATGAACTTTATGCAAGACATATATTGGCAATTCTTCGTATTCTTAGACGTTACTCCAAACCTAAGTCGCAACGTTCTATTATAGGTTGCTCTTAGAGACTTTCGCGATTCGACTACCACTTTCATTTCTCATTACATAAGCTTAAGGTGAGTCATAGCCCCTACTCTTTTCATACTTGTTTTAACTCTTGGGGGGGATACATGCTCAACTACTTGCTTACTTGTACAAATACTCAAAACATTTATACTTGATTGCTTTATACTTGATTGTGTTATACTTGATCGCATTATACTTGATTGCATTATACTTGATTGCGTTATACATGCTTGTTACACTATACTTGCTTAATTTAAATACAAGATTCGTATTTACGTGCATACATAATACTCTATTCTGTCGGAGAGGTATTGGTAGTACTCATGGGAAGATTCCCCCTACCCTTGTGTCTATACTTGACCTTGGATGTCGTAGTACTATTTGGGGAGAGGCCCCCGCCCTTGTGTCTATTCTTGACCTTGGGTGAATATAATCCGGTGCATTGTATAAACTATCTTTTAGCAGTAGGTTGTGGACACACAGGTTGCAAGTCTCTTATGGCGGGACTTGCAACTGAGTGGATTCACGATGCCTTTGTTGTGTGATCATTCTTTAAGGCTTTTCAACTGTTTTAAGACAAACTCTATGAACTCACCAACCATTGTGTTGACACTTTAGCATGTTTATCTCAGGTTAGTAAGGCGATAGCTAGTGCGTGGAACTTAGAGTCAAGCTGCATATTCTGAAGACTTACGCTTTTATCATTTACCATTCAAAACATTTTGTATACATTTATGTATCATACTTTGGAATCTCATGTTTGTAACTTTGAATTCTTTAATCGAATGGTAACTTTTCAAAATGTCTCATTTAGAGTTCGTTTTCTATAACTTGTACTTTGTATTGTGAAGTAGCACCCCAGTGACACAGTCTTCCGCTGCGGTATTTTGGGGGTGTTACAGTAGCTTAAGTTTATTTGTGTTTGCTTAGATCTAATGAAACCTAGTTGTTGATTATTGATTTGTTGTCTGTTGTTTAGTTGATTGCTTCACGTTAGGCTAAGAAAACTTGCTGACCTCTTTTATGTAACTAGCTTGAACATCTTAAAAAACGTAATCATAACGTGCACTATTGGTTTTTCTCGTTGTATTTATTGCATGAATTGATGTTTGTGATCCTAGAATTTCTTAATAGACTTTAAGGTTTTAGGTGAAATTAATGTTCATAGAGTTGGGGAAGGTAGCACACCCCCACGACCGGTATTAAGGAATACAATGATTCAACTAAAACAAGGACGTGACAATTCAACAGATCAGTAAAAGATAAATATGGAGTAGTAGAATCTAAGTAAACACGTTTGTCTCACCAAAAGAAGTTCCCAATTTACCTTTCTTGTTATTTTTAATTTTACTTTTATAAAACTTGTCTTTTTTGTTAGTTGGATAGTAACTAATTCCGCCCTTCCCTTCAAAACCGAGATTTTACTTGCTTTATAAAAAAATATATAAAAATACAAAAAGAATTATCCCTTACCTTTAGACTTATCTCGACATACACTTCAACCTAACGACATTATTCCCCTAAAGAATGATCAATCTTCCGAATTTACCTATACTATACTATAACGATCAGGTACACTGACTAAAGGATTGCAAAATTTATTGAGATCCCTTGAGAAGTAAAACTCCTCGTAAAGTTGCAATATCACGCATCAATCTTCTAGGACTTCTATCTTGGTTAATGGAAGCCATACTTCTAAATTTCCTGTTAAGCGCGACTTAAGGCAAGGAGATCCGTTATCTCCTTTGTTATTCATCATTGTTATGGAAGGGTTTCATATGACATTAATGGAAGCGTCCCATTCTGGTTTGATTCATGGTATCAAAATTGGCTCCTTGAATATTACTTTATCGCATATATTTTACGCAGATGACGTTGTTATCACTACGGATTGTATAAGAAGTTAGAATATATACTTGAAGTAAAATTCATATATATGGATGTGAACATGGGCGGTACTATTAGTACCTTTTCAATTTTTTTACAACTGACACTACAAGAAAAACTGGATTTAGTGACAAAACGAATATGGTCACTATCAGTATAAAATCGGTCAGTAACACTGTTTTGTGACCAAAACCTGGGTGGTCACTTTTCGTCACTATAGCTCCGTCACTATTTTTATTAGAGACCAAAAATTAAAATCCGTCTCTAACGAATGACCATGTGATGAGGCGAAAAATGATCCGTTTTTAGGGGGTCATTTAAGCCCGAATTCGAATTTATTTGATCAAATATTGCCCTAAATCGTTGCTTTTATGATTTTAGGTACTTTGGGAGTGAAATCTGGAAAAGGAAGCAATTCGGACGTTTTTGGAGCATAAAAGTGAAGAAAACGCCAAAGTCTTATTTTTCCATGCTGGGAACAGTAGGTGACGGCGTCAAGAGTAACTCCCTGACGGCGTCAAGAGCAGAATTCCATGACGACCCAGTACAGATTTGACGGTGTCACGAAGGTAGGGCGTCAAGAGTAAAAGTCATGACGGCCTGGAAATGATTAAGTCTTGACGGCGTCAAATGTAGATCAAGGCAGTCCGAGAATAGTTTTGGCGGCAAGGTGACGGCATCACAAGGTTGGTCTTGACGCCGTCAGACCTCTTTTCCTATATATAGTTTTCTAATTTTCACATTAAAAAGAGAGAAGTTTTGGAGAAACCCTAAGTACGATTTTGGTGCGAATTTTACAGGTTTTTCAAGGGTTCCAAACCCTTGATACCTTTCATGTGTAATTGAGATAAGTGTTCTTTTAATTCAATCAATATGTCTATGTGTTGGTTGTCTTTATCTTGTTCTTGTCTTAATTCCATCATGCTAGGCTAAATCTATCTTGTGTTTGCTTGGATCTAATGAAACCTAGATGTTAATTATGTGTTGATTACTTGTTTATACTTGTATTGGATGAATGATTTATATGTTAGGCTTAAGAAAACTGGCAGATCTCCAATTGGTAACATGCTTGAACGTCTTAAGAAACATGAACCGACGCGCACTAGGTCTTTATTGGTTGTATTTAATGCATGAGCCACTGTTTACAATCCCTATAGTTGTGCTGGGCATGGTGTAGGAGGAGATAAGAGCTCATAGAATTGGGGAGTTAAGTGTGCCACTCCATGAATGGTATTAAGGAATACGATCCGTCATCCATGCAATTATAACAAGTAATTAACGTGTAAAAGATGTCTAGGGAGTAGTGAAATCTAAGTAAACACATTTTCTCCACTTATTGCTCACAACTTTAGTATAATTTAGTTTATTTTCATTTCTAGTATTTTATTTTGATTGCATCTTTAGTATTGGGTTAGTTGATTAGCAACTAATTCCGCCCAAATCCTTCAAACCCGAGATTTTTACTTGCTTTCTAAAAAATATAAAAATACAAAAAATAATCATCCCTCACCCTTAGAACTAGTATTTAGGCTTTTTAATCCTAGCAACACTATTCCTAAGCTGAACGATCAATCCCCCGGTACTTGTCACTATACTATACTACAACGATCAGGTACACTGCCTGGTGGGGGTTGTAAGCTTCTCGAGATCCCTTGAGAGGTAAAGCCTGGTGCAATCCCTACGCATCACCATGATACAGTGGTCACTATATTTGTGACCATATATTCGGTCACTAATTTTGGTCACTAAGAGGTGAAGGTGGTCACTAAATTGATAGATAGTGACCAATAACGGTTGTCATAAAAGTGGTCACTGTTTTTTTTAAAGATAACGGGCCTGTTAACACACCGTTAACACCCATCAGTGACCATATGTGTGGTCACTTCGTATTAATTTAGAGACCAACCAGTGGTCACCAACTATTTAGTTTTAAAAGCAAAAAGTGGTCACTTACTCAAACAAATTTACAAAACGATTTAGCAATTTCACAAAATACATATCTGCACTAAAATTAAAACCAAAGAATTTGAACAAAGATATCAAATATTACTTATGACTACATAAGATTCTTTTTAACATATATAATTTTTGAACAACAAAGGAAACAAATATAACCACAAAAGAAAAAAATAATAATAAATAAAAAAAACCTAACATTCAAGTGTTTAACATCTTGTTTATTAGCAATAAAACATGTCTAGCTTGAATCATATCCACCCTCAATGAATGACAATTGAACAAAACTCAGTACCAAACGACCCTTGTATCCAACTCAGTACCAAACAGCCCTTGCATCCAACTCGCCCTAATAAGCAACTAATAAGTAATCCGTAATCCTAATAAGCAACCCCTAATCTTAAAAGAGCAGGGATAAGTAATTACCATCAGTAAGTAATTTCTAATCTTAATAAGCAAGTCCTAAACAGCCCTATATCAAACAAATAGCCAATATTAACGTCAGATTCAGTATATTATGTTAACTTACAGAATTTTGAGATACCAATCCAGACAAACGCTTTATCTCTTCCATCATTAATCCCATATTCTTCTTCATTTCGTCTTGCTCCAATTTAAAGCTAGCTTGCTCCTTTTGATGTTTGACTTGCTCCTCTTTGAGTACTCGTACCTCTTCCTCTAAAGCTGCTGATTTCTTCTTTTCTAACTCGACAGTTGTCCTTAAATTTTCCATTGCCAGAATCTCTTTCTTTGGAGCTGAACGTCCTCTTAGATGTCCCGGAACATGCTTCAGCACTTTCAAACATATTTCCACTGGTGTACCCGAACCAGCAGCTTCTTCACTTCGTAAATTTTTTTGTATATAATATCTATTTATTAGTGAAAACAAGTAAAGATACTTCTCTACAACACCATTGTCACATTCTGATAACTAGTATTGACAAATGTATCTATGTAACCCACTGTTTTACCCACATCACTCAGGTCACTTTAACTATTACAGTAGTTAAAGTTTATAAAATTTAATTGCCCTTTTCAAATTTTAAACAAAGTACATAGTAGCAGAGCATACCAAAACCGCATCAGCTTCCTCATTAACCATTTTTTTCATCTCACAATAATGTTCAATTTGAAAGCCATCAATTGCAGTCACTTCTTTCCCTTCTCTCCTTCTCTGTTACATATAGAAACCATAATTCAGATATATATATATATATATATATATATATATATATATATATATATATATATATATATATATATATATATATATATATAATAAAGTTTTATAGACCATAATTCACTATATTGACTCACTGACTTTGACGGTCCACGCGATAAGAGACGAATTTCAGTTGCAAATGATTGTGGGCAACGATTCACCTAAATTATAAGAAAATGTCTAAATTATCGATTTAACTGAATTTGAAATATTACATCAAAATTTTAAGAACAATCTTACAGACTTAGACGTTGTCGGATCCATGAAGAAAATTGTTTGTCATGAACTTCGTTTACATCATCATAGTTTTGTTCCTCAAGTTCAACTTTATGTGTGCTACATAAAGTAAAAGACTATGAACATTCATCTTAAAAACCAAAAAAATATAAATTATCATAAATTGATAAAGCACTTACGTTATTAGCTCCTCCAATTAATGGCAATTATTTAAAATGTATGTATGGATCTTCTTCAACTCCGTTTCACCAATATCATGTAATTTGGGACCGCCTAAGGGACGCCCTTTACATGAGAAAACAGAAATTTCACTATCATTTTTTGTCATTTCATTGTTACGCTCAACCTTATTGAAGGTGGTCTCAACATTGTTCAAATACATGGAACAAAAAGTTAGACATTCACTTTCTATGTATCGCTCAGCAATACATCCTTCAGGGCGAGCTTGGTTTTGAACATATCCCTTTAAAGTACGCATTTTCCTATAAATATGACAAGTAGTTAGTATCATAACATATTAGATGTTAGTCTCGATATGAAGAATGATGTCGGGAATATAACTACCTCTCAAATGGGAACATCCATCGATATTGAGGCGGACTAGCTATCTTTGCCTCGTATGGCAAATGGATCAAAAGATGAACCATGATGTCAAAGAATGATGGAGGAAATATCCGCTCCAAGTTACACAAGATAAGAATAATTCTTTCCTCTTCTTTATCAAGAACGTCTAGGTACATATTTCTTGCGCATAAAATTCAGAAAAACTCACTTAGCTCGTACAACAAAAGGCAAACTTCTTTTGGCAAGCAGCCCCTAATTGATAAAGGTAACACTCTTCGGATGAAAACATAGAAGTCGTGACTTTTCATGCGAGACAACTTGAATTCTCCTCCCACTATACATCTAGATATATTAGAGGCATATCCATATGGGAATTTTAGTGAGTTCAAGAAACCTAGTATTTTTTGTTTCTCATCTTTTGTCAAATGGTAGCAAGCCATAGGCATTATGAATGAGCGACCATTTGATTGTGGTTGCAGGTGTAAGCTTTTCTTCAACCTTTAATCCATCAAATCTCTACGAGATTTCCATGTGTCCTTGGTTTTACTCTTAATGTTGAATAATGTGGCAGTCAAACTTTCTGTCACATTCTTAAAAACATGCATGATATCTATATTATGTCTCAATTTTAGTTTAGCCCAATTCTCAAGCTGGAAGAACACGCTCTTTTTTTTCCAACCCCGATTATCCTTTAAAGACTTACTCTTTCTCGTGTTAAGAGAATAATAAATTTCTTTCAGTATTTCATTTCCAGACTTATGTGCGACTGGTTCCCTATAATCCACTTTCCCATCAAAATTCTTCTTATCCCTTCGCCATTGATTTGAAGCCGGCAGAAACCTTCGATGGCCCATATAGCATATTTTTTTTACTATGATGCAAGTAACGAGACGAAGTTTCATTCATACATGTTGGACAAGCATCGTAGTCCTTGCCAACCCAACCAGATAGCATACTATATGCAGGGAAATCATTTATCATCCATAACAAAGCTGCACATAGTTTGAAGTGTTCTTTTTTGTGTGAATCATAAGCTTTTATACCAACCCACAAATCTTTTAGTTCATCTACGAAAGGTTGTAAATAAACATCAATATCTATTCCGGGTGAACTCGGGCCAGGAATCAAGATCGACATGAACATGTATGGATCTTTCATACATTTCCATGGTGGCAGGTTATACGGGACAACAAATACCGGCCAAATACTATACGGATTATTTAGGTTACCAAACGGATTAAATGCATCTGTTGCTAACCCTAAACGTATATTACACGGATCACTAGCGAATGACGAGTCCACTCTATCAAGGTGTTTCCAAGCTTCACTATCCGCGGGATGTCTAATTATGTTATCATCATTAACCCGCTTCTCTTTATGCCACCTCATGTCACAAGCAACTTGTTTATCAATGAACAATCTTTGTAGTCTAGGTTTGAGAGGAAAATATCGAACATTTGGGCACTGGGTATGAGATTTGTACTTACCTCGATAAGGAATACAACCATTAACGCATGCATGAATTTTTTCTCCATAAAACCCTAAATCACATACATAGTTTTTGGCTTCATAAAAGTTTTTCGGAACTAATGATGGAGCTGGCAAGGCTTTTCTAAAGACATCGAGCATTAAATCAAATGATTTGGTAGTCCAACCACTTTTTGTCTTTAAATGTAATATGGTAACAATAAACGGAAATTTTGAAAAAGTTTGACATCCCGTATAGAGTTCTTGGTGTGATTCAGCTAATAAGAGTCGAAGGGTTTCAACATCTTTATTAAAGGTACTTGAAGATTCACCATCACTTTGCCAATTAGTACCTCCTCTACTTTTACCTATGTTATTTAACATCTCACCAAGGTCTTCATCATCATCCATATCATTATCACCATCACTACCTTCACTAACTGCCATATCGTCATCACTATCATCTAAATCTTCATATGGCTCGCCATGATGAACCCAATTCTCATAACCAACACTAATTCCTCTTTTCATTAAATGGTCAAATATTTTAGCTCTACGACGTTTGCGATAATTGTTGAAGTCTTTACAAGGGCAAGGCACTTTTGATGACACTTGTTTGTTACGGTATGCAAAATCAAGAAACTCATTTACACCTAACTCATATCTTGGGTCACTTGTCCTATGAGCTATGTTCATCCATGACTTGTCCATATTCACTCGTACAATAAAATCAATTCATGTAGAAAATCACATTTGTAAATCTATTCATATTTGCTATCGTTTAAGAAAATTAACAAATAAATGCAGTATATCGTATCATGCATACACCAATATATCGTATTATGCATACACCAAAACAAAACATGACTTTATTTCGAATCATTTCACACAATTACTTATACACATCAAACTCAAACTATTTCACGACTACTTGTATATAGATAGTATTCAAGTTATTTCACGACCGCTTCTATAAAACGGAAGACTTAAACAAAATCACCAATCTAAAGTACTAGTTAGCAGCTTAAGGCAACGCACGAACTAGTTCATAACTACACAATACGCATAATACACAAACAATAAATTACTAAAAAAATATACATAACTAAGTCAGGCATTTCGTCAAACACTTGATCTGCACATCCAATTCACAATACTTTTAGCAAAAAAAATACACACAACTAAGTCAGGCATTTCGTCGAACAGTTATTCAGCACAAACAAAAAATTACTAATGATAAATTTGACAGCTAAACTACATGATAAACAGAAATTGAACTTGAATTTGAAAACTAAACTTAAATTACATGATAAATTTGACGAAATAAAATACCTCAAATCGATAGCGGTTGTGGTGGTGAGAGGCGCGGTTGAGGTGGTGAGATGTTGTGGTGAGCGACGACGGTTGAGGCGCGGTTGAATTTGACAGCTAAACTTAAATTACTGATTCATATAAACGGTGGTTGAGGTGGTGAAAGACGGTGGTGAGAGACGGTAGTGAGAGGCGCTAATACTGATTCATATAGTTTGGGGTGGTGAGTTGTGGTGACTGGTGAGGTTTGTTTGTTTGAATGAATTAAATTTATGCAAAGTTATTTAAATAAGTATGGTAAATTTAAGTATTTGTTTGTTTAAATTAAATGTAAATATTTAAGTGTAAATTTAATCAAAGTTATTTAGATAAAATAAAAATGTACATAATATAATAAAATCTTGTGAGTAATGAGTATACCTTAAATTGTTAGCGTATCACCTTACCGTTTTTTTTATTACTGATGCATTGTCATTTTAGTTATTCACCTTGCCGATATTTTAAAAAATCTCGATCTGTTCGACTTGTGATATTGCGTAAATTTAATAATTTAATGAACACTAATTTTAGTTTCTAATATATATTTAGGGTTTTAGTTTAGGGGTTACGGGTTATGTGATTATTCTTTTTGTCTCAATATTTTGTAAATCAGTGACCACCAAACTTTGTCTCTAATTTGAAAAACTAGTGACCACTAATATTTGGTCTTTAAAATTTAGGGGTTAGAGTTTTAATTTAGGGGTTAAGGTTTATATGACCACTCTCGTTGTCTCAATATTTTGTAAATCAGTGACCACCAACCTTGGTCTCTAATTTTAAAAACTAGTGACCACTAATATTTGGTCTTTAAAGTTTAGGGGTTAGGGTTTATATGACCACTCTGCCTGTCTCAATATTTTGTAAATCAGTGACCACAAACCTTGGTCTCTAATTTTAAAAACTAGTGACCACTAATATTTGGTCTTTAAAGTTTAGGGGTTACGATTTATGTGACCACTCTTTTTGTCTCAATATTTTGTAAATCAGTGATCACCAACCTTGGTCTCTAATTTGAAAAACTAGTGACCACTAATATTTGGTCTTTAAAATTTAGTTGTTAGGGTTAAAGTTTAGGGGATAGGGTTTTAGTTTAAGGATTACTGTTTGTGTGACCACTCTTTTTGTCTCAATATTTTGTAAATCAGTGACCACCAACCTTGGTCTCTAATTTGATAAACTAGTGACCACTAATACTTGGTCTTTAAACTTAATTAGTATACTTTTTTCGGCAGTGACCACCACTTTTGGTCTCTAGTCTAACTCGGCAACTTAATATTTCATTGAAAATATTATATTCATGGTTTAGGGACTATATGACCATTATTTGTCGTGTCTAATACTTGTCATTTGTGACAACTTAGTGACCACATTTTGTAACGGTCACTAATTCTATGCCAATGACGGAAATGCAGTGACGATAAATATATTGGTGACTAATCCATGATAATAGAGACCAAATCATGAGTGGTCACAAAAAAATTCGTCACTAAAAGCACTTTTTCTTGTAGTGTGATATCCTTTTAGTACCTGCTTTATTGAAAGAAAATACAAATTTTTAATGTTTTTTATTTTGTATTTTTTGACTTTTATTATTTTTAACTTGTCAAACTTTAGAATTTTTGTTCCGCACTTTTTTTTGCAGTTTTACCCACTTTATTAATAAGACAATGCAATTTTTTATTGTTTTATACTACGTACTTTGTATTTTTTTGTATTTAATTATTTTTAACTTATCAAACTTTATATTTTATGTCTTTTTTGATTTCACAGTTTTATAATATAAAAGAAATTATTAAAATAAAATAAATATATTTAAAAAAAAGTTAAAAATATTACTTCCAGTTTAGAGATACCGATAAGTAACCTTATGAACAATTGTTTACAACATCATGGGCGTTTTTGCCCATGTCAAAATGAATTTTGTCCAGATGTAGAGGTACATGAATGACACCATAACTTTCATTACTTTAAATCACTGTAACAATATTTTTTTAATCCCATATAAACAGACATAAAACTTTCATATAACATAACATGACCGACAAACTTTAATCGTCTTTTGGTAACTATAATTTTTAATATTTTGGCCGATTAACTCAAGCTTAGCTCTTCTCTTCGGAAAGGTTGGTGCGACTATATCAAACTGTGTAAGCAAAACATAATTTGAACATCAAGTCTTTCGTATTTTAGAGATAGTTTTTCCTACTTGGCCGGTTGGTTTATATTTACTCGTACTAGCAAGTATACACGATTCTCATTAAAATCTAACACTAGCTTAAAAGAACTATTACGGTGATACTATATGACGCCGGTATTATGGCATAATTATATTACTACTGTACTTGAATGATAAGCCAACCCTTGGCATAAATATATCTCTATTCAAAGAATTTTCAGAATATCAAAGTTGTTTTCTTCTGTGTAGGCATTAAATAACTATTCATGGGTTGCATGCTAAACAACGTAATAACTAGCTAGCCTTTAACATGTTTAAGAAATTGCATCACATTTCATATATATCATAGATAAGGAATATGAACTCATTATATTTGCATATTTATTTTGTTTGTTGAACGCATTTGAATGGACCAAAAGCCTTATTTTCCACCAGGCTATTTCTCTAGCTAGTCATATAATTAGATGGTAAAAGCGCATGTCTTGATGATAATTAAAGCATATTTGAAATCATGAGATGATTAAAGTATAATGATTATGTTTTAAACTGGAATTCAGATAAATACGATGCTTGTGATCTAATGTTAATTTAATAAATTTGTTGGACTTAATTTCTTAAAGGGTTATCTTATTAAGACCCCCTATGATGTAACAATATATAAGGAGTTTTGGTCAAAAAAACCACGATACATACCGTATAAACCCGCAATGCACAGGGCCCCACGAAACCCCTATGAGAGGGTTCGTATAAACTCATCCTTTCTTAAATAGTTACTTTATTATAGAGCATTCACATTGATGATTTGTGAAAAAGTTTATAAAAATATGAATAGGTCAAAAAAGCGTGCAAACCATAGCGGATGTAAAGCTTATGTAGCATGAATCTGTATAGAATTTTGAAATGACCCAATATTAATCTTTTGAAAGTGTTGATTATTTTTTTTGGTTTGAAAAGCCTTATAAATAGGTTTATCTATACTGAAAATGTTTATAAATTAATGATGTTTTAATTGTATATACCTTTTTAAAAATACATCATAGTAGATGCTCTTAACTTAAAGTGATCTAGTACTTGATATACCTTACTAGTTTTAATAGATCTTGTACGCATACGGATTTTTATAAATATAAGTCACACTAACGGAGTTATAACATAAATCTTATTTATTCATATGTGTATTCTTATTTAAAAATCCATATAAATAATTTAGAATGATCATTATAAATAGTTTATAATGATCATCTTCATCATTAATGTTTTTTATATCGATTAATATTTTGTATAGTTTTTTTGCTGGACAAAGGATTTGACATTATTTAGCTGGCACTTTGTTGAAGTTGACGCTGTTGTTTCCTGATATTCTTATTCAAACTTTAAAGAGGAATTACATGATCTCTTCCATTTATTTTCATAACATATATTCTTGTTAACAATAATATCTGCCATATGTAATATTTAAACTTGTTTATATCTATATACCCGTTAACAATAATATCAACTATATGTAATATTTAAACTCGTATACGCACGGGTTGAACTAATTAAGAAGAATAACATGAGTCATATTGAACACGAATAGTAAAACAAAAAAATAGCTTTCTAGATATCCTTATTAAACTCATAAATAATAATGACATGAATCGTTAGTATATGTATAATCTCATGTATTCATTTACATATCAATGTAACTCGCTCTTTCATTTTGATGTATATAATTCCGTACGTATACATTAATTTAATCTATATTGATAATATTATATATATATATATATATATATATATATATATATATATATATATATATATATATATATATATATATATATATATAAAACAACAAAATATATGATATTGTTTTTAATAAAACTATAAAGTCTGAGGGGTAAAAAGTTTATGGGGGTATTTGTAAAATTTATAAAGTTATTAAAACATTTGATAAGTTAACTTATATCTAAAGTTTTATTACACTTTTTTTTTTTTCTTTTTTTTTTTTTTTTTTTAGTTTTTGTCTTCACAAATTTGACGCTTACTTTTTTTTCTCTGCCTGATTTCTGTAACAAATTTATCAAAGTTTGAATAATATTTTTCAATTTTGACTCTCAATTGAATAATAAGAATCATTAATTTCGTTTACGTGGTAAAATCAAGCTCTCCCATTGATACAATTAAAAACTCTTAAAAATGTAATTATCCATTTTGTATCTTATATATTATATAAGAGATATATACGTAAACACTCACAGCATATCTGAATAAATGTAACCAAACGATCCTGCCGAAAAAAAGATAACAACGGAGACGAAAATATGAAGCATCAATTGCTAATAGGTGGTTTAGAATGAGCTAGCAAAGCCTAATATGTTTTGAGTTAGTTGCTTGCATACATATACTATCGAAACATATCTTTAATCATAATCAAGAAAGCTAGTGAAATTTCACCTTATTCCCAGATCTAATTACCATACGAGACATGGTCAAATTATCTAAAACCCAACATACTTCTACCATTCTACCACACTCTTAACGAACATATAGCCTAATGATCCTCACCCTTGCTAAGCTTCATGCCATACCCATCCCACATATTCTGCGGATTCCCCATCAGGAATCGATAACTAGCATTATTGTGTTGATTATTTGATGCAACCAGTCGTTCGTTGGCTTGTCCATAGCTTCCCACCTGATGATTAAACATATGAGGCAGGGATTCATTGTTGTTATTGTGAGAGTATGAGTTTGAGCTTCTTGTATTATCTTTTGGCTTCTTGGTTCTCATTAGGAACTCATTTATGCTATCCCACTTTGTCTTGCATGCTACACTGTTCCGGTTGTATCCAAGACACGCCATTTTTGATGCGATTTCCTCCCATAGAAGCTCGTCCATATACCCACCTTGTTCAAATCTTGTTTCCATGCTCGTTCGTAGCTGTATTAGTCGAGTGATCTCATTTTCACCCCAACTATTCCCATTGTTATGATGTAGGTTTTGATCATGAGGAGACTTAGAATCTGATTCTTTCCCGTTTAATTTTTGCAAAGCTTCCATCAAAGCGGAATCTCGTGACTCCATCCATGCTCGCTCATTTTCCCAAAACTTGTGCTCTTTCTCGAACCTAGCAACTTCTTCTTTCCTCCATTGTTCTTCTCTTAAAACCCGCTCCTGTTCCTTCTGCTCAATGGACTTCATCATCTTGTCCATCCACTCCTCTTGTTTTTCCATAATCTTCTTCATTTGGGCATCAATGAAAACCTTAATCTTCATCTTCCAACCTCGGGTTCCCAGTCTGTTCTTGCTATTTGTCCTATCCACGCCATCTGTGTTGTCCATGAATGCATTAGGGTTACTGTATCCCGACGAAGAAGTTTCAAAAGCAGAAGAATTGTTGGAGAGGCTAGGACTATCACACAGCCTAGAGGAGGCAGGTTGGTAACTATTTTTTGGGTGTTGATGAGCTAGAAAAGTACTAGTTTCAGTGTTAAGATTATGAGAATCCAAAAAGGAGGACTGGTTAGGGTTAGAGTTAGGATGAAGACTAGTGTCGCCATAGAGAGCTTCTAGTTGACGAAAAAATCGGTAATGTTTCCCGTCTTGTCTTCCTGCTTTCCCTTCTTTAGTTTTCTTGTAATACTTGTACAAGTTCTCAAACTTTTCTCGGCATTTTTTCCCACTTCTTTGATAACCATGTTCCTCAGACATTAACCTGTAAGGAGACAGATAAAAGGCAAAATAAATAACTTATGTTATTTAATTGGTTGATCAGAAAAGTTGATGACAAAAAAGCTGAAAAGATTGAAGTGAGAGTGATCTTTGCCAAGGAGTACAAGTTTCATGTGGTTTCTTGGTAGTATTCACCCAAAAACTTTCACTAAGGTGAATTTTTAAGGTTTTTTATATGTTGAACAACTACATGAGTAACTGAAACAAGTGCAAAGTCTGTAAAATTCTAGCCACAAAACCCATTAATTAATTCAGTTAAAGAAATCATTAACTAGTAGTTAAGCCTTACATAAAACTTGGAATTTAATAAATGGAAGCAAATGCAGAAAATAAATAAGAATGAAAGTAAGTAATAATGCTCACAAGAGTTAAGGAACTATACACTGAAATATGACCCTCTAAATAGGGTATTTCACAAACATAAATATAAATATTTATAAGTGATCATGATGATGATGATTGTTGTTGTCATGATGATGAACAAGAAAGAGTTCTACTGGTAGTTATTAAAGAGAGAGTGAGAAAGAAAAAGACCTAGCAACTTCATCCCACAAGGGACCTTTCTGATTAGCTTCTTTAAACTTAGAATCAAGTCTTGATCTGACTTCCAAAAGTGTCAAAGTTTCTTGCCTTGGCCACCTACCATTTCCACCACCAATTTCCTTATCTAAACCACCACCAATTTCCATCTCTAACCCACCACCAGCACTAAGACTAGCAGTAGTCGAGCCCGTGCCAGCGTTCGAATCAGATCGAAACATCATCCCACCTCCACCACCTCCTCCCATGGTCACCATTTCGTACTGAAGATCATGGGGTTGGGTTTGTGGTATAGCACTGAACATTGGTCTTCCATTCATGTAGTGAGTCAGATCCGTTATCCCATACTGTTCCTCCATTTTAGTTTATTGATATGATTAACAAATTCTACAAGATAAGATCTCTATCTATAGAGAGAGAGAAAAAAAAGAGAGAGAGAAGGCAATTGTGAAAAAGAAGAAGTAGCGGCAGACCCGGATGGTGTCTCACATGACAAAAGGTCTAAATTTATGTAGAGTACGTACCATAATTTTGGACACATCTTAATGTGTTAAAAAAGAATATGCAAATGTTTTTATGCTTGATTTTTTTTGCATAATGCACCTATTAAGTAGTGAATCTATTTTTAATGATGAAACTATTATGGGATGATATACATGATCTTTTTTATTCATGTATGGATACATACATTATGGAGTTATAGATTGATTTTATGGGCTTTATAAACCATATATCATCTGCTTCACATATCTATTGTAACCTCTCTAGCATTTCAATAGTTTTAACATAATCGCGATTAATCCAATTTTACTCACAAGGAACAGCATGCACAGAGCTAATAACAAAACTCTAGTCCTTCGTAGGGCCATTCATAATGGAGCAATTTTGATGTGTCGTGCTTGGTACTTCACACACGGAACACCATTAAGCAACCCTATAATTCACGCATTGTGAGTGTATAATTAATGTAGGTGCTTTGGTCATAAACTTCACCGAACCAATTTTCTTTGGTTGTGCGTGTGAATGTATTGTGAGGTATATTTGTAGTTAACTAGTGTATGTTTTATGATGGGTTTGGGAAAACCGCTCGGTTGGTTTTGTGATGAGACTGAATATTGATATGACGGTGAGAGATTAATCGCCACTGCATCTAGTCTACGAAGAGATAAAATAGGACGTACACAGGATTATACATACGAGATTTAAATATGTGAAATATTTTAAAACATGCAAAAATGGAAGTAAAAAAGTTGTGTAGGTAAATGAAGTTAGGTTTGGATGGTGGGGTGGTAAGTAGCATCTAGCTAATGGAAGTATAGGGTTGTATTAAATTAATAAAAAAGCAAAGTATATACGATGAGGAGGAAGAAATATACTGATAGTTGCCATTTAGAGAGAAAACTGCTTTTAACTAAGAGACAAATAAAGAGTTTCCAGTTTGGGGATTCTGAGAAGAGTGAGTGAGTGGTAATACCATGACACAGTTTTTGTTTTTCACCCTCAGCTCATTTACTCGTCAAATCAATTTGCATTAATAAACAATACTTAAACGCTGTACACTCCAGATTCCCACAGATATAATTCATTCTTTAGTCTTTGTTGTCGTACTTCACATTGGTTAACGGTAATAAATTGGTCAGAACCTGTCGGTACGATTTCAAAGTCCTTTAATGAAGGTTTCAACCCACAAGGGTTCGAATCTGGAGAAGGCAGGGTTTACTTCAATTTAAGTGTCGTGCCTTCGGGCGGCTTAAGTTGAAGATTTTCCCCCCATCGGGTTTCATATTGGACATGGTTTTCCCTTAAAAGAAAGTAACCGTTCAAAAAAAAAAGGTTGTCACTTTTAGTTAAAATTTTGTTAAAAGTTTGGAAATATATGGCCATTTTGTAGACAGATTTAACATTTTCGTGACAGATTATGTACGTTATGCTTTGCGTGTTAGAAAAATACCTAAACTAGTGATAGTTTTGTCACATTTATATATACCAAAGTTTAAAAAAAAAAAAAAAAAAAAAAAAAAAAAAAAAAAAAAAATTTAAGACAACTGGAAAATGTCCGAGATTAAGAGTGTGAAGATCAATTAAAGTTTAGAGAATTTGAAGCCTTATCTAACAAAGTTCTATGCGAAAAAATTTTGCTGATTAGAAGTACGCATTTCTTAATCATGGACGCATAATTTTGTTTTAGAAAGACAACATATATTAAGGAAACCAACAAAGTACATCGTGGACACCTAATGGTTCTCTACATTTTCAAAATATAAGATCGTGATGGCATGGTGGAATATGGCAACGACTAACCCATGGACTTGGCAAATGTACTATATGGTGGGGCGGGCATCTGGTAAACCTCAACAAAACGGCTAAAGCTTGTCTTGATGGGTTTTTGTTGGAACAACCAATTGGATGTGCGGACAAGGTTGCATACATTGGCTTAGAGATATATATTTGATAAATTTGATCTAAATATTTGTGTTATTTTGAAACGGAAAATACACAAACATTATTGTTAATTGAACACACATTGTCTTGGTTACAAACTAGGGTTAGATCAGATATGGTAGTATAAAATTTTTTGGAATGTCAGTTTATTTAACACCTAGCACCGAGCTAAGATAATGCTGATAGTGTTCATAGGAAATTGATAATTATCCAATCCAGCTGCCAGTGAAAAAGGAAGCACAACTTGGCCAAATGGTACAGATTTCTAGGTTTACATATTTCAAAATTACATACCTTTTACATTGTTTTACATGGCCAACTACATTTTATATGGAAAGATATTTATTTGTCTTGGAAACAATATTTAGGATTCATAAAAAAACTTGGTTTGGAAGGTCACCCCCAGGCCCCAACACGAGTTCTCCACGCTAATAAACTGGTTTTTTCTTTTTCTTTTTTTTTAACCACGTAATTGTACTAGAACCTAGAAAAGTTCTAGCAAAGAGTTGCAAAACAAAGAATTAAAGTTGATGGATACTTTTAAGCCTTTTTTTGGGCTAAAAAGTAGTTTAGTAACCCAATATCTTACCTTAACCTATTTGTCATGCAAGGATTTTACACCAATAGCTTAGCTCGAACCTTACTAGTCTTTTGGATCAATAAGCAACAACTCTGCTTCATTAAATTTTGATGAAATAAGTAAATACTTAAAAGCTACAAGAAAATAAGAGCCATAAGTAATGGAAAGAAAGTGAAGTGAACAGAGGAAGGCATAGAAGAAGAAAGACTGAAAAGAGAAGAGCCAAGGAGCATCTGGTGGAAGAAGCAATTTTTGGTAATGATGTTGACACTAAACTGTTGTTTTATTTTGTTTTTAGTCTGGGTTAGTCTTCCAAGAAAGGGAAGCTTCTTAAGAACTCCATCAGGGTTGACAGTTTTTGTCTATGATTTATTTATGCATGACACATCATCTTACATCATTATGGTGCCTTTTCCCTCTATCCATCCTCTCCGTACTCCTCCATTTTCATTTTCATTTCCTTACTTTTCATACTACTTTAAGTCGATATTTTGTTGATTTAAACGATCCAAACAAACAACATAACACTAGCGAATGGAGAAATATGTGGTTCACATGATCGACTCATTCTGCTACCTTCAAGTAATGTGATGTGCCCTTGGGCTCCCTGTATCATGGTAACAAGTTCAATTCAGAAAACCATTAGTTTCTATAACCCAACTTATTTTAGATGCTTCAAAGATATATAAATGATCGTCTTTTAATAATTAGTTTGTGGCACTTACAGTAAGATAATTAATTGTCAGTAAGTATTTCCGATCTAAGGTAGCGAGCTATCAAATGGGCTCGACCATTAATTTCATGTTTAAGTACTATTGAGTATCCCTTGCACACGAATAAATTAATTAACTCTTGGACGAAAGACTGTTTGGTTTTACAATTCGAGTATATTAGGAATTGAAAGATGCTAGCTTTAACATATATAATTATTTCAAAGAAAGACGAACCCTATAAAAATACCCGAAGCTATATCTATAGTTAAATTCATGAACCATCATACATATAATTGTTGGTGTACTTTTAGCATATTTATTTGTTCAACTAATTGCTACATATCACTTCAAATTGTTCTGACTTGTACATCTTTGATGAAATTGTAGCAACACATGGTGTAAATATCATTCATAAATGTGTTCATGATTTCATGTCATCTTATCATCAAAAGTATGTAGTAATATATGACGCCCTATATACCTATTACACATTTAGGTTTACAATTACTTCATGAAGTAACATCTCTCTCACAAAAGGACTTGTGGTCTAGTGGGTGGGGCTTAACTTGTTAAGCGAGCCACAAGTGGGAGTAGTACCGGGTGGGTGACCACCCGGGAAGTCCTCACTTGTGATCCACTTCTAGACCATATTGTTCCGGAGATATATTGCAATGATAGATTTGAACCTTCAAGCCACTCGTTGCGGGGGTTCAAATCTTGAGCATGGCCCAGTTTTCATCCGGCTGTTTCTCCAGCAAGGTAAACTTGTGTGGAGGCAGCCCAGTTTTCGGGGGAAACCCGTTACCACCTGACATCAGCGTGGACCCGGTTAAGACAACATAGTCTGGCGGGGTGGCGATGAAGTCTTCGCTGTCCGTGAAGGTGGTCGTTTCTAAGTTGAAATTTTACCTTTCAAAAAAAAAAAAAAAAAATGTAACTTCTCTCTCCTTAAACATGGAAACGAGAAACTTGTCAATATAAACTGGTTTTGTTATCAAATTATAGCACCATCATAGTACCATATAGTTTATGACTAAAGATCATTTGAGGACCAAACTTTTTTTACATATCAAGGGACTAATCTCCACCCTCCATCTTCCCTCCATCTTTATTTGATCTAATGGATGAGATTAATCCCAACAATTTAAAAAACCCACTTTCATCCATTTTTTCAAATATTAATATCTTTCAAACCGTTAATCGTTAAGCGAAAAAAAATATACCGTTACGACGAGCATTTAATTATCTTTCTATAGATAGGCTAATTGATATATTTTCGACAAATTTTTTTTTTTTCGTTTTTTTCACCTTTTTTTGTGGCCGAAAAAATCATATATGATATTGCATATCATATATGATATGCAATATCATATATGATATTACATATAATATCATATATTATATCATATATGATATTATATGTAAAATCATATATGATATTGCATATCATATATGATATGATTTTACATATAATATCATATATGATATTACATATCATATATGATATGTAATATCATATATGATTTTTTTTTCGGCCAGGAAAAAAAAGGTGAAAAAAACGATTTTTTTTTTCGAAAGTATATCAAAGTGCCCGTCTATAGAAAGATAATTAAATGCCCGTCGCGATGGTGTAATTATTTTTGCTTAACGATTAACGGTTTAAGAGATATTTAAATTATAAAAAATGGGTGAAATAATAAAATCCTTTTAATCTCAACCATTGATTTCCTTTTTAGATGGATGGTGGGGATGAGTCCCTTGGTATGTGAGGAATGTTTGGTTTGTAATATAACTCGACTCATAGTTTATCTATTTATATTTTATTACTCTAATTAAGAATGTAGCAAGGCTGAGGAGTTTCAACATCGTAAATTAAGCGTCACATTATTTTCTTTCTTTTTCACCTTCTCACCACCTTTATTCTTGAAACAGTCACCATTTACTTATACTTAAACACGCATATATAATCACAAAACCCACACACACTACTAGATAAACCAAAACCTATTGCGACTGCTTGTAGTCTCCATAAATGCCGTCTCATTAAATTTGTTGCTAAAAGTTTTAGCGACTACATTTTTACTTTTAGCGACTACACTACAGGTGTGATCTAACTTTTTTTCACTTTTGAATTGTTGGGTTTTTGAATTTCGGCTAAATTTTTTGTCAAAACCTTTAGCGCCTACATGTAGTCGCTATAAGTTCGTTGACTTATTGACCAAAATCGTTAGCGACTACTTGTAGCAACTACATGTGGTCACTAAAAGTCCTTGACTTGTTTCACTAAAATCTTTAGCGACTACATGTGGTCGCTAAAGATACTTGACCATTTGACCAAGCAAAAAATGGCAACCACCTTTAACGCCCAAGAGTGGTCGCTAAAGGTGTCTACAAACTTTTAAACCGAAGGTTGTTTCCAGCTATTTCCCAGGTCTTCCAACCCATTTCAACAACCAATTTTCTAAAATTTCCACAATTTCCAAATCACCACAAACTATAACTAATACATACGAATCACATTCCAATTTGATAAATGTTTAAAATCGTTGTTCAACATTCGTCACACACAAAGTTAAAAAAACATAAATTGTTCAACGACTAAATTCAAAACAATAAATTGTTCAACAAACCAACCTAAACAAACACATCCCGGCCTACTCATCTCTAGGGGCGTCAGCATCATTTTAACATCATTGATGAACTGAGTGGGGTCGAGCATGGCAGGCAGGCAGGCACATATTAATGTTATTATCCCTCAACTGTTGATATAAGTAACAGCTAAAGCCAAATAATCAAGATGCACTCATTTTGTCATCTAGCTAACCTTTAGTGGCGACAGTGTAGTCGCTAAAGGTTCCAGTGTAGTCGTTAAAATTTTGGGTCAAAGACAGTGCCAAAAAGTCGACTTTTTGTTGTTTAGTGGACTTATAGTGACGACATCCGTCGTCACTATAAGTACCCATCGCGAGAATTCCAAATTGGGGTAGTGATACAAAATATATAATCACTATGTCCCTTTCAAATGTTGTTCGGCACCACCTTATCCCCTTTTTTTCTTCTCCTTCAAGCATGAAACCCCACCCCTGGTAACAATCTTCCACGCTTGGTGTAGTCTTTACATGTGTTGGAAGACAGCACTATGGCTAACTCTAAGACGTCATGTACTTGTGCAACTGGTTTATATTTATAGGGCTGTGTTATTAATATCTCCGACCCCCATGTTTTGTACTTTCAACAACTTCCACCCACCCCTGCCTATTTGACCACCTGTTTACAGTAGTACACAATTTTTATCAGTTTCTATTTCACATTTTTCGCAAGTTTAATACTTTTGAATTATTAAACTTTATATTTTCTCTTCCGCAATTTTCGTTTCACGGTTTTATAATATAAACAAAATTAAAAAATTTAAAAAAAAAGTAATTAAAAAAACACAAAAGGGGGGGGGGGGTGCTGAGACGAAAAGTGTACTGCTTTTGGGGGTCATTTAAGCCCAAAGTCGAGATTATTTGATCAAATATTGCCCTAAATCGTTCCTTTTGTCATTTTAGGTACTTTTGAAAGGAAATTTAGAAAAGGAAGTATTTTGGACGTTTTTGAAGCGAAAAAGTAAAGAAAACGACAAAGTCTCAAAATCATGCTAAAGATTGTACCTGACGGCGTCAAGGATTACTAGTGACGGCGTCAAGACTTGACAAATAGGTGGATAAATCAAGTTACACGTGACGCGCCAGAGAGGTTTTTGAAGAATTGTACATGACGGCGTCACCAAGGCCATCAAGAGTAATTTACACATGACGGCCAAGACCAAGTTTACACATGACGACGTCGGAAGTGGATTTAGGCAATACGAGTATTATTTTGGCGGCGAGTTGACGGCGTCACAAGTATAACGTGACGCCGTCAGAGTGTAAAATCTATATATACTTTTCTAGTTTTCATTCATTGTGTGCAACTTTGAAGGGATAAAACCGTAAACGAATTTTACTACCTTTTTTAGGGTTTCAAACCCTTGTTTCATCCATGCTTAATTGAAGATAAGTTTTCCAACAATCATTCAATATGTCTATGTGTTATTTGATTATATCTTATGCTTGTCTTCTCTTTAACATGCTAGGCTAGGTTTTCTTTGTGTTTGCTTAGATGTAATGAAACTTAGATATTGATTATTGGTTGGTTGTTTGTTTATAATTGTTGTGGATGAATGATTTCGATGTTAGGCTTAAGAAAACTGGCAGACTTCCAATTGGTAACTTGCTTGAACGTCTTAAGAAACATGATCGGAGGTGTACTATAATAAATTGGTTATATTTAATGCATAGGTAACTACTAATGAGGCCATGTTAGGAGCTAGTAGTCGGCTCGAGATAGGAAGAGGTAGAAGCTTATAGAGTTAGGGAAGACCGTACACGGCCCTACGAATGGTATTCAGGAATATAACCCGTCATCCATGCAATTGTAACAAACTAATCAACAGGTAAAAGATAGCTAGGGAGTAGTGAAATCTAAGTAAACACATTTTCTCTTATTATTGTTTTCGCCACATTTACTTTAAGTTTATTTTATTTTGTTTGCATTTGTAGTTATTTGGGTTAGTTGATTAGCAACTAATTCCGCCGACTCCTTCAAAACCCGAGATTTTTACTTGCTTTCCTTAAAATACAAAAATACAAAAAGAATCTTCCCTCATCACTAGACCTAGTTTAATTGAGTTTTAACCCTAGCGAACACTATTCTTTGAGTTGAACGATCAATCCCCCGGTACTTGTCACTATACTATACTACAACGGTCAGGTGCACTGCCTGGTGGGGATTGCAAGCCTCTTGAGGTCCCTTGAGAGGTAAAACCTTTTGCGAGGGCGCAATTTCACGCATCAGGGGTTATTACATGTAAATATAAGGGGACCAAATAACCATACCAACTAGTAAATAAAGGTTTAGAGAGATAGAGATAGTAGAGAGAGAAAGAGATGGTAGAGAGAGGATGGAGAACTTGGAGAATACTCTTATGAATTTCACATAGTAAAATGAGCACTCACCACCCTCAAATGAAGAGGGTGGACCGGTGGACATTCATATACAAGGGGAGGAGCCTTCATGGGCCTTTGGTGAGCTTGGACTTGGGCTTGGATTGGAGGATATAACATGAACTAAGCTAGGAACCCTTGCAAACTCTCTCTGGCCAAAAAGAGAAAAACAATACCGCTGAAAATTTTACTTGTTTTTCATTGCATTCTTCATTCGCATTAAGCAACTGACTTTATTTATTTAATTGCTATTCATTTGTTGATTGCTACTTTCGTTTGTTTGTAGGTGCTTCCCTATAACCAACCGACCATAGCTTTTAATAATCGATTATTAATGCTTTTGTAGTCGGTTTGTGCAATTGATTATTTAATCCATAAAAACATTTGATACATCATATATTTAATATCAATAACGTTTGTGTGAAATTTAATATTGAAGATTCAATGGAGGTCGGTTCATGAATGAGTCTTAGCGCTTAAAACCCTAACTTTTGTTAGGGTTTTCTTTTGTTCGATTTTTGATTTCTGCACGCTGTGTCTACTTTTTCTTGGTGGTTGTAGATTGTTTGTGGTGAGTGTTAGTGGGTTTTGAGAGATGGAAAAGCATTTTTTGATTAATAATAGTGCGAGCAAAGTTACGAAAATGGTTGGTAATCGTGATATGAACATGATTGGTAGTGGTATTAATGATGTTGGTACCGATCCAAATGTGAATGTTGGGACGAGTGTTGGTAGGGGTGCTACTGATTCGTAGGGTCCTATTCGTATGTCTAGTGATAGTGGTATTGGTGGGGATTGTGAATCATTGGCTACTAATTTGGAGACTTCTGATCCTAAAGCTGCTTGTGCTTCAAGTGGTGGTACTGAATCATTTAATGATAAGGCTACTAATGATGGTAGTCTTAAACCTAATGTGGGTTCAGGGTCGGCTCCAAAAGTAGATCATTCTACTTCTTTTGCCAAAATTATGAATCAAGGTCACACTTCGAAGAAAGTTAATTTTAGGCCTTTATTAAATGAGAATTGTGTTGACAACCATGATACGTTGTTACCTAAGGCTGCTATGGAGAGCATTTTGAGCAGGTATGATATTACTCTTGTTGGTTACGTCGTAGGCAATACAATTGAATTTCCCAATGCTCAAAATTATGTTACCAATAGATGGGGTAAGTTTGGCTTGAAAAAGCATATGAAGAATGATGCTGGTGTGTACCTCTTTAAGTTTGATTCTAAAGATGGTGTTAAATATAATGTTTTTGTCGTAAAATGACACTTTTCATAACTTGAAAATATGACCAAAATGGTCTCACAAAACTAGTCGCGAAATAATGAATATTAAGAGTTAGGAAAGAAGCTCAGTAGTTTTAGGAAGCTTTTCACATTATCTAAAAGTCGTAACACTGAAATTTTGTCCATACGGGTCTTGATCATAAAGAAAAATAGCCGTGAAGTGAGGTGTTTGGGCTGTTTTGGTAGATTCTGGGCAGTTTTCGGGAAAGTTTGGAAGGCCATATGTTATTCATTGTTAATCCTTTTGACAAACAGTTGGATGTTTTGAAAACTATGCTGGGTGAGCTAACTTCTTGTTAGAGATATAAATTTTCTAGAAATGGGTTTATCAATGAGAAAAGTGGTGCCGAACATGGTCACCCGGCGAAATGATTAATACTTGAAAATGCTTGTATATTTTTCGTTAATAGCTCGTTTTCTACGATCTTTATATCCACGGTTTCGTATTAATATATACTAATATATTTTTAGTAAGTCGGCTCCCCTAGATTACGTCTAACGCCTCGTTTTGCCCGTTGAAATTCGTGCATCAGCACATATATTTTCAGAAAATAGTTTTGCGTCGTTAAACATGGAAAAATCATATCTCCTTCGTTATAAACTCGTTTTAATCCATTCTTTCGCCCATAGCTTCGTTTTTTGAATGTATTTTCTGAATCTCTTGCCCAATGTTACCCGGAAACCCCTGAGTTTTCTATATTTTGCAGAAATGGACAACAACTTTCTAATAATGTTTAAAATTCATTTTCTTGGTTCTAAACTTGTTCAAAACTTAACCAAACTATTTCAAATCAACTCCACAAGTACTCAATCCTACCATACACCTTCTTAGGGTGTCATGGGGTCCTAAACATCACCAATCTTGGTGGATCTCTTGAAGTTACTAATAAAAATTATAGATCTAAGATTAAAGAGTATTATTGTATAAAGTGGTATATATAACATATATATTTGCATGATCTACTACTATGACTTGAAAATACATCAAATGAAAGTATAAAAGATTATAAAATTTTTGTAGACACTTACTTGAAGTGTTGATGATTTGTGAGCAAGAAAACTTAATAATCTTGAGGTTTTTGTTTCAAAATATTAAATAGATTAATACTAAAACTTGATTAACACTTGATTCTTGAAATTTCCATGGTTTCTTCTTGATCACTTCTTGTTTCCATGGTTATAGAGAGAAAAAGAAAGATAGATTGTGAAGATTTTATGAAATAAGAGCTAATGATTTCCTTTTATAGTTAAAGGGTAGTTTGGTAAATTTAATGCAATGGCATAATGGTAATTTCAATTGTTAAAGAAATATCTTGGATATTTACTAATAATATCTAGATATTTAGAGAGTAGTTTAATTAGGAGTATCAGGTACAATGTTCATGTGTAAAAAAAATCGTAATTACGTAAATCGTCGTAATTATAAACTTTTAACGATACATATATCAAATAAATTCAAAACGTCGGATAAATTAATAATATAATTTTTATATCATTATAATGTGTGTGAAAATATGTTATGATGATAGTCGGGAGTATTGGGTATACATTCGTAGTAAAAAATGAGTGGTAACATTAATTACAAATTAAGCATACGTAAATGGAAATAATGCATATCCGTGCATGATCTAAAGTGCTGATGACGTTACTGATGATATGTAGACTTCTCCGGTCTATATGACGTGTCCCTACTGATGATGCATGAATTCGCAGCTAAACCTAACTGGTTACGCGAATTTGAATACCCGTAAACTAGGTTTACGGGAAGATGCATGATGATCATGAATAGTGTTTTCCTTCCGGAATGAATAGTGTCATGTGAATAGTAAAATTTTGAAACACTTCTCAGAATCTCAAACTGACTCCGAAAACGATGAATAGTAAATGATGAATAGTAACTAATGAATAGTAACCTTTCGAGATGAATAATGAAATTTAGACGTTTAAAAAAGACATGAAATTACGAGTTGTGACAGTCTTCCCCTCTAACAGGAACTTCATCCCGAAGTTCAGTTTGTGTTGGTCTCTAGAGTAGTATTGGTGAAAAGATGATGTGTTAGGAATACAAATATTCCTGTAAAAGTCTCGGTCACCTGATTATTGTAATAGCATTAAGTTAGCTCATAGTTAGTTTATATATTAGTTTGTAAGTATTAGTTTAGGTAACACCGTGGAAGAAGGATGGGTCTTTACCCACTGTATGCCTGATTCACAGCCCGGGTGTGGGCGTTTTGTAGGAAACTTTAAATACCCCTCTCCACATGTGGAGAGGGTTAGAGCTTCTATTTCACTTAATCTAATCTTCCACATTTTCTCTCACTTTCTCTCTCTAGGAATCCCTCCCAACTCACTTTCTCTCTCTAAAATCTCTTCTTCTTTATTCTTGAATTTATCCAACCACAAAACCATACATGTTATGATTATTGATATTCTACAATTGGTATCAAGAGCCAAGGTTTCATCTTTGGGGCTTGGAATACTCTAATTTTAGTGTGGTTTTTGTGGCTTCTTGTTTGGTTCGAATTGTATTAATTGAAAATACCTTTGTGTGACTTTGTGTGAGGGTTAATTCGTCATATCCTTGTACTTTAATGATTAGAAATTATATATGAGCTAAGATTAGTACTTGGTTTTTTCTTATTTCACATTTAAAGTTGGTTTGTTTTTCAATTCGTGAGGTGTGTTCTTGCTAGCGGTTAGTGGCTGGTTTGCTTGTTTATTTCTAGTGTTTAAGTATTGTTTTGGGAAAAGGACATATAACTGGATTGGGACTTGTTTGTTTTGTTGTGCCTGCGTTTATCTTTTTCTGTAAATGGACAATATAACTAAGTGAATTGTGGTCCATTGTTGCGTTTAACATCAGTCCACATTTGCGTTTACCAGACTTCATATGTTTGCAGTTACCTCTCTACTAATCTAGCGTCTACCTCAGTTCATTATTGCGGTTAACTCTTTACGTTGCGGTTAGCTCATAATTTTGCGGTTAGCTCTTGGTTTCTAGGTAGCGGTTAGTTTGAGATCTGTCACTCACTTTTCCTTGGTTCGTTAATTATTATATCTCTTTGAAATCTTAGATTGGTGTTTGCTACAACAAATCTTTAAAAGACTTTAAACACCATATCATCACAGACTCTTAATCACTACCAGTCAACAACCAATCAAATACTAATAGGAAAACAACAAACCAACAACTGTTATCATACAACTTCATCTGAACTGTTAGCCTTAAAGTTTTGTTATATTCGGGAATTGCATTAGTCTTTAACTACAAGGACTAGTCTTGCCATTAGTGTATAGATTACCTTGTATTCTTTGTATAAATACCCCTCCTAGTCCCAACTAGGAGGGTGGATGTCTCACTTTGTATCATAGGTGTGTGTGTGTTTTTCCTTCTTCTCTCTAAAATACACACACATCTTCCCTTTCATTCTTATTAATAATATCATGTCTTTCCTTTACTTTGAGCTTCCCCGACCCCCCGAACCACATAAATCAATAGTATTTTCGGTCCTACAATTGGTATCGGAGCTCATGGTGTTATTTTCATTGATTTTTTGTGGTTCGTATACTGTTTTTGAAGCTGCTTTGCACTATTTTTTTGGGATCTGGAAAATTTTTTCAACAGCTTCTAAACAAGTTATTTGTATCTTTTTTGGTCAAAATAGTCTCGTTTCACAGTTTTCAAAAACTGGATTGTGTCATCTTTATGTCCAATCAGTTTTTTTTGTATATCTTATGGCTATCTTTGCACCTTAACCGTGAAATAAAGTGGTCAAATTGGTCGGAAAACTCGAAACTCATCGGAAACTGGAAATCATCGCCGGAATTAGATCGGAATTTCTTGTATAAGAAGTTCTCGATATGTACTGTTTTTGAGAACAAGTGGTTTTCGAGAACACAATACCCTGTTTTGCCGAAAACATGTTCTCGATAAATCATGTTCTCGATAACTGAGGATCTCGATAAATTTCAAAGAATAGTTTCGAAAATTAAAGATTTCCAAAATGTTTCAAAAACAGAAGTAAGATAAAGGAGAGATGAGACCAAGACCGTTTTGACCAAATCAAAAATACAACTCAACTCGACCTCAGGTGTTAACCATCATCAGTCCACGCATCAATACCGAAAGTAAAAACACAACAGATCCATATCACTACTTCTACTGCTCTACTCCTTGCCAACATCAATTAACATCCATCTCAAACAAGTCTCACTCTATCCTAAACCCATCCCATATACACAACTCGAACCAAACAAAGACAACATACGATGATCTCAGATTCATCAACTTATTGTAAAAATCATAAGATTTTACAAGTTGGGATACTCATCATCGATCCTAATTTTTTTTGAAGCCTAACTTCATTAATTATCCGAAACAAAAGATAAGGAAAATAACAAGTATGTTATTCCCTTTTCTTGGTTCGTTCAAAACTGTCAAACAACACAAGCAAATAAACCTACCAGAGACCCACAAATGAATCTTGAAGACGTAAGCTCTTTTCTTGATTCGTATGGAGAAGTAAACGTAGACAAAGGTACGGTTGAGATTTTGTGTTTGTGATTGTGATTCAGGCACTCAGATTAAATCGGTGTTGATGGAAAACTGAGATTGAAATAGAGTTGTTGATGGTTTGTGTGATTAGATAGGATTTGGATGAGATATGATAACAATTAGGTGAGTGGAGATGTGTGGTAGGCGGAGTATAATATGATGTATGTATGTGTAGGGTTGAATAATATGTGAGATTAGGGTAAGTAAATATTATAACCGAATATGGAGTATGTTGCATCGGGGTATACATATTGGTATTGGATCAGTTTTTTCTCAATTCCTTAAACGGGCTTTACTTTGTTTTGAGACATATCCGGTCTGGGCTTGCATCACTCAATTCGAAAATGGTTATGCACTGGGCTGAATATAATTGAACTATCAAAAGTGTTATTCAAAATTTATTTTTTTTGATGCACTATTTGACAATATTTGGTTGATTGAGTGGTATTTTGGTCGTATTAATTTTCACGAGGATACATATTGCACGGCTAAAAGTTTCGATGATTATCAAATGTGACTACGGGGATAATTCATTATTATTTATTTGGGTTTGAAGTAATGTTTGACGGGCGTGTGCACTTATTTCGTCTTCTTTCTTTCTTCCCTTCCGTGAAGATGACTTGTTTGGGCATATATTAATAGTGACGAAGACTTGGATATCTAGTTACTTTTGTGATTCTCTCTCTCTATACTCACAAAGTAACTATCACTTTAAGGAGTTACGTTGTAGTGCTCAGTGTCTCACGTTGTTGAGGATATGTCAAGATGGATTGTGCTTATTACACTTCTTTAGGAGTATAAGGTACACCGTTCTTAGTCACAAGGATAGTACAAGCTTAAGTCACATGTCGGGGGGATTTTACTTCACTCTCAAGTTCGTCATATCGGCTTATCTTCATATGTGGTTACTACAAAAAGCCGTTGTTTGATACAGGGGGTTGGTAAAGAGTTAGACAACATCAAATGGTATTATTAGTAGATTGGGTTTATCGACATCTTCTCACGGGCTGATATGATTAATGACAGAGTGCTTCCAGTTAATGCTTCACGTACACGTTATTATGCTGATTCCGATAAATCGTAACCATCAGGGGAGAGAAATGTGTACATCGAGGACGCACAACAAGTTCACGTGATCGGGTTTAATGATTTATGAAATGACTTTTGTCGGAGATTGGCTGATTCTATATCCTTATTTTCTAATCTTATTCTACGTACTTCTACCTTATCCACCTTCACCAATTTCGGGCAACTAATTCAAGATGATCGGTGTCTCAACTTGTAACTTCGGTGTTATCATTTCATGTGTACGTTATGGGCTGATTTGCTTTATGCTAGATAACTGGAATGCATTTGATGAGATGAAGATGTTGATATTTTGTTCCCCCGAATCGACAATCTTGAAGAAGGTCAAGTCTACAGTCTGTTCTACATTTTCCGCTGCGTGTTAGAAGACTAAAGACGGTTTGCATTTAATTATCAAAAGACTTCTTCATATTCAGGGCATTCATCAGAAAGGTTGTCAGTTTGGGGGAGAGCACTAATTAGGGGAGAGTGATAAGTCATACTTAATCCCTAATTAGATTTGCTCACATTGTTCTTCTGCAAGTAAAGAGATGGCAGCTGAGAAGATTCAGGAAGCTGAATGAAGCAATGAAGTTTGAAGATCACTCTCGGAGCTGCTGCACATATGTTTTGTATTTAATTTTACTTGTAGGGAACATTGTAAGCAATTCCCATATAACATCACTTTGGGGAGAGATTGTTAGCCTTAAAGTTTTGTTATATTCGGGAATTGCATTAGTCTTTAACTACAAGGACTAGTCTTGCCATTAGTGTATAGATTACCTTGTATTCTTTGTATAAATACCCCTCCTAGTCCCAACTAGGAGGGTGGATGTCTCACTTTGTATCATAGGTGTGTGTGTGTTTTTCCTTCTTCTCTCTAAAATACACACACATCTTCCCTTTCATTCTTATTAATAATATCATGTCTTTCCTTTACTTTGAGCTTCCCCGACCCCCCGAACCACATAAATCAATAGTATTTTCGGTCCTACATGAACATTTTCAGACCTTTAAAGATACGAACAAGACCATTAACGACAATGAAACAAAGATCTCATAGTGGTTTTCTTTAACATCCCTTCAGAGATTTCAAGATCTTTTAAGACCTCTACATAAGAACACCAATTCATTATATATCTTTTGAAGCACACCTCTTGCTAATCGATACTTCACTTAGTCAAGTAAACGAAGACAAGTAAAAGAAATCATCAACGAGCTCAATATATCTCAATCCGAAATTAATGCTTCGTTATTAAAACGTGTATAAAAGAGATTTACATCATTGATCATTTTGAGAAACCTTGTTTCATTTTCATTATTCAAAACACAAAGAAAGAACAACACCACTTCGTGCCTCATATTTTTCTTTCGGTTCAAGTACATAAACAAGTCTTAACAAACCAACCTTTGATCTTTATCACGAGCTTGATGCCACGAAGAAAGTAACCTTGTGCTCGGATCAGATTTTTTTGTTGGATAAGATAAGGGACGATTTGCTTGTGTTTGTGTGTTGATCAGGATCTATCAAAAACCACACGAAACCCAGATGTTATTGTTTGAGATCAGATTTGAGACTGAGTGTAATTGTGACTGCGTTTTTTTGTGAGAGATATTAGGGTTACTTGATTTTGGATTAAGTATGATTTTGTGGGTGCCTTATATACCGATTATTAAGGTAAGGGATTAGTTTTGTGGGATGCGTTTTATGTTATATTAGTCTTGGACTTCGTAGTGTGTTGGATCTACGAACTGGGCCAATAATTCCACAAGAACCAGATTGCTTTTTTTTTTTGGCTAAGACTTTAAATTGTCTCACAAGTTTCAAGTTACTAGCTAAACATTGGGTATAATTTTGGACTACGGTTTTGATTGAGTTTCAAAGTACGAGATTGAGTAGTATTTTGGACTGTGAATTATTCGGCTTTGTTGGATATACTGTTGGACCACGATTTCGATTGAGCTTCAAGAATCTGATTGTGTGAATTATTTTGGGTTTACATCTCTTTCGGGTTTATTGGACATAACTAAAGGTTTATTCGATGGTGTGACTCGAACGGTGTCTGAAACTCGCTATCATTGGTTTCCTTTACTATTCCAACAGTCATCATAACAAATTCTACCAATCATCATGTCACGTTTTTTCTTGACTTTGTAAAATCCCGCAAAAGATTCTATTTTTCGGTTTAAGTCATAGAATTGTAAAATCCCGTGAACGATCACAACATGTCAAAATTTTCCAACCTTGTACAACAAATAAAGGTGTTTGATTCTAGTATTGCTAATATGGAATCTTTGTGCTCTAATTCGCAAGGGAGAGAGTTGCTTCAGCCACAACAAGTGCTTCACAATGCAAATGAAAGCTGCATAGAATGTTTTCGACAACTTCATTCATATCTCTCGGTACTTTTAGAGGGAACGGGATTCAAGATGGGATTCGAACGTGCATTTGCAACACTATTTTGTTAAGATGTTCAGACCTTCACATGCACAATGATTCTTAACTTAGATCAACTACAACAACAACTTGACCAAGGAGAATTTTCCAAAATGGGATCCATGGCTGCCCTTTGTGTGATCAACAAACAACTCCAAGTGTTCTTTGATTTGAAATTCACTCTGGAGTATGACCATTATAGCAAGATGACGAAAAAGTGCTTTGCTGATCACACGGGAATTGAGGTTGACACGTTCAGAGACACACTTGTCCAGCTTATGGATAAAGTGAAAAGATTCATTAACGAAAAGGCACTGCATATACCTGCATATGATGACAAGGTGAAGGCATGTAGGGTACAATCATGTGATGGTGTTGGTGACTCGGGTATAGCATCGGATGTTGGGTCAGGTGTCACGATATGCAAAGAATCAGAGACTGATAAGCTTGACACACCCTACAACTCAGTGACTAGTGATACTCCAGACTTGGGCACTGAATTAAGACCAATAAAAGAACAAGTGTCATGTGCTGAGGTACCCCTAACTGAACATCATAATGTGCTTTCTGATGAACGACTACATACTGATCAAGTGATGCCCAATTATGACACATATTTGTTGAAAAAGACTGATAGCAATACCATTTCTGAGTTAACAAATATGAATCATAAAGGGGGAGAAAGTGATCAGGATGCTGAACGTGATGATGAGTCAAGTTCTTTGTTTACAGCTGAGTCTTTTAAATCAAATGATGTAGTTGATAGAGAAGTTTTTAATGAACATTCAAACAAATTTGCACAACTTGAAAAACATTGTATTTCACTTGAAATTGCAATGCACCAAAAGGAAGAAAGTTTTCAAACTAATCAACCGTGTAAAAATCCGGAACTTCCTAAATTCCGTGAATTCTTTATGATTAATGATTTGAAAGCTCGGCTAGAAACAAAGAACTTGGCAATCAACAGCCTGAAAAAACGTATTACTGAGATGTGTGGTATGTGTAATGAAGTTAAGGCTAAACATGTCAGTTATGAGATTGCAACTAGAAATTTTGAACTAAAAGTGGCTGAATTACTTTTGGAAAATGAGTCTTTGAAAAAGCATTGTAAAAACCTGAATGAGTCAATCAAAGAAACGAGAACTAAGTCGATAGAACAAACAACCTCTTTGATTGCCAAAAATGATGAATTCAAAGCTCAACTTCTTGAAAAGGGGTTCACAATAACCGCATTAAAGAACAAGCTAAGAAAAGCAATAGGGGATAGTGTGAACACTAAGTTTGCAAAACCATCAGTCTTGGGGAAACCAGGTTTTCAATCAAATAGAAACCATTCTGTTGTTAGGCGACCGACTGCGTTTAGATCTGAACGACTAAAATTTTCAAAAACACGGTTTACCTCCCAAGTTGATGCGGAACAAGTTTTGTCGAAACCAGTCACGCCACATTATTTGCCTAAGATAATTGCTTCTAGTTCTATTAATCCTCAACATGAAACTACTCCTACTCCCAACTCCTCTAGGATTAGTTCGAGAACAGTGTCGAAACCGAGCATTAAGATTCAAAACTCTTATGATATTAATGACTTGTACAAGAACTATGATCTAGAAAAGGCTAGAAAAAGGGCATTACTTCATAAGGATGGCATATTAGGTTCACACCCTCGTATGATGCCTCCTTGTTTATTGAGGAACATTGCTAAGAATCAACCGGTGAACTCTAGGATTTGTAGTAAGTCATCTACCATGCATAAGAAGCAGAACAAACCTAAAACTTCTCCTAGGTGGATACAAACTGCCAAATCATTGGAGACTAGGAATAACGTTAAGTCTTCCAGTATGCATGATAAGCTTAGCAAACCTAGACCTTGCCATAAGTGGATTCCAACTGGTAGAATTTTTAAGGATGTCGGACTTAAGTGGATACCTACCGGAAAGTTGCTCACTGATGGCAATACCATGGTTGAACGTGAAACCCCTAAGGGTTTGGATACTGCTGTTACTAACTCATATATATGCAATCAAGTCTGTAATGTTAGAGAAGGTAGTCCTTACTCAGTTGCTGGTACATCAATCATTCGCTACATGAGAAGACTCAAAGTCTGGAGGCCTAAAGCAAGCATATCTCCTTCTTCAGGAGGTCTGAAAAGTCAATGTTGATGTATACATGCCTATGACGTCTGAATACTTAAGTTCAGGCCTCGTTCTTCATCGACTATGACGTTTGAACAATTCAGTTCAAGCCTCGTTTCTCAATGTCATCATTATGGTGTCTGCTGACAACACTTCAGGCCCCGTTCATCAAAGAAAAGAAAGGTGTACGATTCAGTGCGCCTTATCTTCAGAAGAAGAGAAATCTTCTTAGTCTTGACCATTCTCAACAAAGTGCTTCATGCTTTCTCCATGCTCATTCAGTCATCAAGTGGATTTACTCATCTTGGCTCGTATTCGTATTCACTTGCTCTTTCAAAAATGGCAAACTTCGTATGCAATTTTTGAGGGGGAGAAGGGTGAATAAACTACATGATTGAGTGTATTCTTATTCACATGCTCAATCAAAAATGGCAACCTCGTATGCAATTTTTGAGGGGGAGAAGTGTGAATAAAATACATGATTAATTATATTGTTATTCACTTGCTCAATCAAAAATGGCATACCTCGCTTGAAATTTTTGAGGGGGAGAAGTGTGAATATACCACATGGTGATTAATGATTGTAGAACGGTCATACAACTCTCCTCCAACACCTAATGTTCCATTAACTAAGGATGACTGGGATTTATGTTTGATGATTACTTCCAAGCTTCAACGAATGATGATTGATCAAGATGCACCATCTAGAAGTATTATGAATGATGATTGATCACTTGCTCAAGTAATCCAATCTCTAGTTATTCCTCAAGGTGTTGATGATGACTATCATGATTATGAAGTTGCACACATGAATAATGATCCATCTTGTCGTTCTTATATCAAGGATTTTTGTTCCTACCATTGTGCACTTTGTAAATCAACCCGAAGAACATTATGGAAAATGTTGGTTAAAATGTCTAAACGGCTAACAATTTGGAAATGAAATGTCAAGTGACCACGGAGTTCATTTGTCATCCCTTAATTGAGATTGAAGAGTATTTTACGAAGGCGTCTACTTATTTCATCATCGAAACTTCATGTATTGATTGATGACTTGCGTGAACTCTTAAAGTTTATGATTGGGACTTGGATTATCTAGTTATACCCGATGGAAGGAGTTACTTTGTAGTACTCACGGGTTATGGCTATAAATTCAAGGAGTTACATTGTAGTGCTCAGTGTCACACACAAATGCGAATGTGGATAGTCTCAAGAGGTGTTGTACTTATTCTTCTACATCGTTCTTTAATCAACAACAGTGCAAGCTTAAGTTACGGACTTGGGGAATTCTTCTTCAGTTTCAACTTTGGTATATCGGGTTTACTTCATCAGTGGTCACTTCAAATAGCCTACATAAGGGTTGGTAATGATAGTATAGAGAGTTTCTACAGCAGTTGATTCTCACAGGATATATCTGAGCAAATGATGTTCTTCTAATATATGTTGCTGATTCTGAAGTATCTAAACCAACAAGGGGGAAGGAGACATACATCTGAATGCATTAAGAGTACACGTGATGAACTTAATCCTTCTTCTTTGAAGTTATCCCGGGAAGACAAATGTCACAACCGCAGAGAATATCAGTGTATTAACTTGTGGCGTTTGGTGTACCATTCCAACTACGTGGGGGAAGGGGTCTTTTGATACTTGTGGTATGTATTACTTCAGCTTTCAATAGAAAGAATTATGAGAAGAACAGTTGGTGCGTGGGATGATATTGCTTATCGACATCTTCATTCGTGCTGATATGATTTATGGCAAAGTGCTTCTGGTTAATGCTTCATGTACACAATGTTATGATGATCCGATGAGATCGCAACCATCAGGGGAGAGATTTGTGTACATTAAGGATGCGCAACAGGTTCACGTGATCGGGCTTAATCACATATTCCGGAGGTGATATCCGCAGAGATGATCAGTGCTTCAACCTGTTACTTTGGTGTCATCGTTCTCTTCTTCTGTTGGATAAATGCGTACATGGATTGAGTTGGTATGTGTAAGATAACTGGAAAGCATTTGGTGAAATGAATATGTTGATATCTTATTCCCCCGAATAGACAAATGCTCTAAACCGCAAAGTAATGTGTACATTGGGGACGCACAACAAGGTCATGTGATCGGGCTTCATCATACATTCCGGGATTGATAACCGCAGAGATGATCCATGGTTCACCTTGTTACTTCGGTGCTATCATTTCCTTTAGGTCTTTGAGCGTCATACAATGAGACTTTTTGCATCACTTCAACTACTAGGGGAAGTGGTCTCATGTAAGTGATTGTCGGTTTGGGGGGAAACTACCAAAGCTTCACATTGAGGAGGCAATAAAAATTCATCGATTTGGTGGGTGTCTAGCGATTAACTCATTTGTGAGATTCTAGTGATTTGTGAACTACTTATGTTTGGTGAATTGTTGTGACTAAAGTCGTTTCGATTAGTCTGATTGTAATTTGACGTTGTGAGTTAATCTTTACGACTTGACTTATTACAATCGGATCTATTGTAACTTGACTTGTCGCGACTTGACACTTAATGCTAATTGTCACTTATCAAAGATCTCTCTCTAAGTTTAACTCGCATATTACATCTTTCGGTTTCTTTTGTTCACTTTAGTAAAATCCCGGGAAAGATTTGACCTCTCGGTTTAAGTCACAAGAGTTGTAAAATCCCGTTTAAGATTATGTCATGGCATCTACCGCTTCAGACAATTATTCTGGAGCCTCGAAAGCTTTGGTGGTGAAAGTTTAAGAGATGTTGACTACTAACTTCTACAACGAGCCGAACGATACTATCATTTTGGTACTCATATCAACATCTTCTTAAACTGATTAGTATCCTTTGTACATATATTATACTAAATTGTATATAGAAAAATTTAAAACCTATAAAAATCATAAAAATCTGAAAAATCATAAAAAAATCCAAAAATATTCTTCTCACGACATGTCTCTTGTGTAATCAATATTATGTACGATTCTAGAAATGTCATTCAATAATGACACGGAATCATACATATGCTTGAGCAAGAGTTTTTCGGTCTCAAAAAAAGTTTTGTTTCTAAAACATGTCGTATCTAAAAATATTCTTTAAACTAATGGCTTGCAGTCATTTCAGGTTGTAACCCCGACTTCAAAAATGGCTTGTAGTCATTTAAGGCTACAACCCGAACTTAAAATAATGGCTTTCTATTACTTCAGATAGCAACCCGGTTTTCAAAATGAGGAAAACACGTTGCCAAAAAGACGGTTGTTCCTTGTAAAGGGTGCCGTTCATCCGAGCGTGAATTACTTTACATTCAAGCACCCTCGATCTAATGTACGGTTCAGTGCATTATTTCTTGATAAAGAAGAGAAATCTTCTTTTTATCGCCAAATATTTTCCCTTCTATGATTTTTTCGGAAAATATTTGTGCAAAACCTGGTTGTACCATGAGATTTTGTTTGGAAATCAATTTGAACTCAAACTTTGATAAATTTTTTCACTCAATCAATGACATAACTTATTTATATTTTAAACATCCGTCATTGATTGAGGGGGAGAGTGATTTCTCAAAATTTTATGTATCATCAAAACTCTCCACACTTTGTACAAAACTAAAGCAACAAAACAATTTGTGATGGGTATGTGTCAGAGTGAGTACATTTTCAAAGTGTTTTCGTTAAAACTTCAAATCTTTTGTAAACTCTTCAAATCCTACACATAACAACCTCCCTCACAGATTGAGGGGGAGCAAGAAAAAGTTCCTTTTAAATCAGAACATATAAAAATTTACCGCATTTCTCTCCCAAACATTTTCTAAACTTATTTAAATCAATTGAGATAAAAAATCTCGAAAGATTTGAAATTTTTGATTGGGGGAGAGAATGTGATTTAAATATGAAATCTGATAATCAAACGTGATCTTTGGACTCAATAAATGTGCTCCCACAGATGTGCTAAACTCTTTCGAATATCAATGCACATATTGAGGGGGAGCAAAAGGCGTTTGTGGAAGTAATACCAAAGACCGACCATTTATCTTTATGCATGGAGTGATAAGGATGGTTAAGGTTAGGTATGAATTCCCATGATCCACCAGAACCGGAAGGATCTTCCCAGGGACAATCCTCTAGATAGATTAGAAGTCCTTAGGAATAATTGAAAAAGGAGTATAGTGAGAAAGGGAAGAGTGCGGACTGAGATAGAGCTAGGACTGGAACAAACCCAACAAGGTTCTAGTGGTGAATTCTCAGTAAGCACTGAAGGGGTTGAAGAATGAAAAAGAAATGAAATGAGAAAGGGTGAAAAGAAATAGCCCTCCATATATTCAACCTTAGGGCAGAAACCGGGTTCAATTCATAATCTACTGGCGGTTACTAAGGTAACACCGGTATTGAAGACAAGACGTCATGGACCCAGTGACGCACTGCACTAAACTTCCCAACCACTCAAGTTCTCTTAAAAGAGCTTGTTTCATTCTCACGGGGAACCCTGTGCAATGTATCGATCGCTCATTAGGAGCTATGTTGATACCTAAACAGGAGACGCCTCCCCAGTCTCCAGGTGCGGATCAAAACGCACTATTGAGTCTAGAGCCAAAGAGATCATTCATAAATCTCGTTAGGACACACTTCCAAATATGCTTATGGTTTCACACAATATGGAAAATAAGATAAAATATTTAGAGTCCTACGCATTATCCTTGTAGTATTGCCAGAACATCCGAGTGATATGAAAATATTCACAATGACGATGGAAATCCTTCTAGAGCGAACATCTTTCAAGCTCTTGGTAGGTGACATGTGAGATCCATCTTGGATCAATGATCAAGTGACAACTGGAAAGCAACAATGGTGCGATTCAACATTGAATCAAACTTGTTCCAGGATATGGATTGACGGATACTTTTGCAAAAACCTTTCAGTGTGCTCACAAACTAATTCTCGAGCACATTGATTGTGTACAATACTTCAAACAAAAGTATTTTTGATGGAAATATGATTCAAAGCTTAAAACTCTCGCCGTGTCTCAAAATGTTTATCATATGACACGCGAGTGATTTCTATAAATCAATTTCTCATCAATCCGTGAATATTTATTCACCGATTCACTCTATCGTGTTGTCTGCTTTAAGACGTTCCGGTATGAGAACATGCTAAGTATGAAGATTCCGAAGTGGATTCTTTGGAAAATTCATTACTACAAGCTGGAAATTCCTATCAAGAAGAGTCTTCTTTAAAAGAGACTCTATCTGATCACATGTCGGTTTTCACAAAATAGGAGGGTAGTCCGTCCTCGCAGAACGAATGACAAAGCCATATTCGTTCTCTAGCTTTATTGCTAACTGTTTTATTTCAGGGACACATATAAAGATGGCATTAATGGCTCCTATTTCCAGCTGAATCGGGTCAATCCATACCTCATGCTCACTCACCCTACTCACTATCAATGACTAAGAGAGACTTACTACAACAAATGTTGAGAGACTACCAACAACGTTTCCGCAACTCCGATGAAAATGTCTCCTGATCCACAACTCTGATGTTAAGTCTCCAGATACAAAAGGGTGTGAGCATGATGGTCCTTAAGTCACTACATCACATGAAGGCAATACTGCTATGGATGAGCTTGGAGATTTACTATGGCTGATGATCTCAAAGAAGCTCAACGATCACATATCACTAAGGAATTCAAATCACAATTTCGTTTGCTTGAAGTACAAAGTGTGCATAAAAGTGAAGAATCAAAACCTACGAGCTACAAAGACTAAAGAATGCTTAAAGACCAAAGAGCTTAATTTCAAAGGTGACCTCGCTTAGGGGGAGATTGTTAGGAATACAAATATTCCTGTAAAAGTCTCAGTCACCTGATTATTGTAATAGCATTAAGTTAGCTCGTAGTTAGTTTATATATTAGTTAATAAGTATTAGTTTAGGTAACACCGTGGAAGAAGGATGGGTCTTTACCCACTGTATGCCTGATCCACAACCCGGGTGTGGGCATTTTGTAGGAAACTATAAATACCCCTCTCCACATGTGGAGAGGGTTGGAGCTTCCATTTCACTTAATCTAATCTTCCACATTTTCTCTCACTTTCTCTCTCTAGGAATCCCTCCCAACTCACTTTCTCTCTCTAAAATCTCTTCTTCTTTATTCTTGAATTTATCCAACCACAAAACCATACATGTTATGATTATTGATATTCTACATGATGATATTTATCGTGTAAACTACTGAGCTCTAATGGGAGCTCAAGTCTGTAGGCCACTAGGCTCATTCTGTTTGAAATATTGAATAGCCCAATGCATCTCGGGTTTATCTCTCCATGTTTGTGAATTGTGTCTCAATGATGTTGTCCTTGGGATCGTGTGATATCTATTGTTGTAAGTAAATCCAATTTATAGCAAATGGTCAGCCCAACCATTTCCAGAATCAATCACACCCGATTTGGGCATATCTCCCTATGTTTGAATCATTCTCTAATTCTGACCATTGGTCTGAAGATGATAGGTGGTGTGGTTCCAAAGGAATCTTAATGAAATTTGCCAGAAGTTTGAGGTGAATCAAATTCCTTTATTATGAATAATGGAAATGGGTATCATGAATCTTGTGAAAAAAAATCTTACAAGGTTAAGTCCGTCAAAGGGTGTTATTAGAAAGATTAGGTTAGGATAAGGTTGTGATCCTCCGCAGGAATGTCATGAATTGGGTCTCTCTCCACCTACGATGCTTAGTCTCCATTACTAAGATTTTCCCTAAGCTCTATGTCATCAAATCACAAAATCCTAAATGTATAAGTGATGTAATATAGTGATTGATTTTTCAAAGTTTGTTTTGAGATTGTGTGTTTTGTTCATAAACCTTTCCTGAATAAATGAATTTACAACCTTAAGCAAACGAATTTCTACGTAACACTTTTCTTGATGTTTCAAAATTTAGTAGTTATGCACGATAGGACTATTTTCAACATGAGGTGGATAATATGGTTTACCAAAGATCGATGTTTAAAATTTCTTAACATCCAATAGTTTTGTAGAGATTAACCAAAAGAAATTTGCTTGTCAAAATAAGTGCCTCAGAAAAGTATTTCTTACAAGATATATGCTTTGTATAACTGTAGTTTGGAGAAAAATCCATTTAAAAGTGAAAGTATCAAGAGGATAAAATAGTTGGGTAGGTATGTCTGCACAAATGCAAGGGTGCCTAACATGTTTGAATAATGTCTATTGGTGAGGTCATGTTCAATTGAATGTTCTATAGTCTTGGTTAGAAGGTTGGATTTATCTCTATGGTGTTGCTTAGTGAGCACTCGTATATAAACGAATCTTGTAACTCAATCAAGCCAATACTTTCTAGATGGTAGAATTTATTTATTTATTTATTATTTTTTTTGGCGATCAGTCCAGTGATAGTCGTTCGAATTGTTTTGTGATATCTTGAGATTTCTGTTGAGTTTTGAATGGTCTTAATGTACCGAGGGATCCTCCTCATAGATGGTATGGAAAGTCTTTCCTAGGAAGGTCATTGATAATATCCACTTATCAATATTGGGAGTAGTGAGTGATGAGTGACATAGGAATCTATAGAGTGTCACCTAATTCCTTATATATATTTCATGGGGAAGAGAAATGATAATGATGGTGGGAAGGGAAATGATTGTGTCAGCTGCGACACAATGAGATTGTGATGAAAGAATATGATGTAAAATGAAATATTTGGAAATTGGGTAGAGAATTCAATCCAGACAAAATTTTATTATAACCATTCTTAGTGTTGCAAAACTCATCTCTGAGTCAGACATAGGTGGTCAGCCTATATCCCACTATTCCGGGTCGAATGTAGATTACCAGTATACATTCCACCGAGGTTCCATGAATTTTGAAATACCCAGTTCAGTTGTACTAAAACTATGTCCTTCACAAATACAAAGACGTTCTGAAAGACTAAGGCAAGTGACCAAACTCGAGGTCGAATGATGAAACTATGCAAGGAGAAGGCGTAACAATGAGACACATAAGTTATGTAAGCATACTAATAGGGAAGACAATTATAGTAATCAACTAGAATAAATGAGTATGATATATCTAATAATGATGTACAAATCCCATTAAATATGTCAGCAACAAACCACAAATGAGGCATCATCTTGGCAGGCAGGCACGTGGCGGTTATAGGTTTAAGTTTTCGTGAAAGTAGATATAGTCTAGGTTTTAAAAACACTCAGTTCTCTATAGCCAAAGCTCTGATACCAATCTGTCACACCCCCAAAATCGGGTCCAACGGAAGCTTACATGTAGCTGGGGTGTAACTTAATTGGTATCACAAAACAAGTGCAAAAATGGTTTTCACTTCAATCATTTAGAAAATATGACCAAAATGGTAACATATCCTCGTTTGGTGTTTTATCAAATGAACCGATCCTCGTTTGGTGTTTTATCAGAAAATATAATGTTTTCGTCGTAAAATGACACTTTTCATAACTTGAAAATATGACCAAAATGGTCTCGCAAAACTAGTCGCGAAATAGTGAATATTAAGAGTTAGGAAAGAAACTCAGTAGTTTTAGGAAGCTTTTCACATTATCTAAAAGTCGTAACACTGAAATTTTGTCCATACGGGTCTTGATCATAAAGAAAAATAGCCGTGAAGTGAGGTGTTTGGACTCAAGTTTATGTAACTTATAATAAATACTAGTTTGCATTTGAAGCTCGATTACAATTATAAAAAAAATTTATAATGCTTAAACTTAAGTTTATGTAACTTATAATAAATACTAGTTTGCATTTGAAGCAAAATAGTGTATAACAATTATACTTATATTTTTTATAATTGCAAGTAGATGTAGTTTTTTACAAAAAAATGAAGTGGGTCTTTATTTTATAGTGTCCATCTCTCTTCACTTTTCTTATTATTTCCAATGTGGGATACTTTTCATCTTTTTTCTTTAATTAGACAATATATAACTATTACATAAAATTTTCAAAACATAAATTTTATATTGTTACATTTTCTATTATAATTATTCTTAATTAAAAATATGATATTTATCATTAACTTATGCTAACAAATTTACTAATTAAACTAAATAACAAAGTTAATACACTTGATTTATAATAGAAAAGAAAAAAATTGATGCTCAAAGAATAAAATAAATGATTAATTAAGGTTCATAGATAGCACATAATTGATATATTTGTATCATCTATGTTTCCCTAGTATAAATTATTTAATGAGCTCAAGTAATTGTGAATTGTTTGAGTCGTGAACAAAATCAGTTATGTGTATATAGGGTTGTAAATAACCGGACAAGCACGAATAAAGTCTTGTTCATGTTCGTTCATTTAATTTTATACGGAGACGAACGCTTAAACGGATGAATTTTCATGTTCATGTTCGTTTATTAAGAAAATAAGTTGTTCATGTTTGTTTATGCTCGTTTATTAAGATACTAAACGAATGCTAAACAAAACATAAACGAACTTTGACCGAACGGTTCATCAAATGTTCATTTAACGTTTAATTCATTTACAGTCCTATGTGTATGTGTATGTGTATTTATGTATCTTCATGTGTCTCTTATAAATGCATGTATGTATCAAATGTAAGAATGTATGCAAGTGTTTGTATGTATAAATGCTCATATGAGAGATATTGTATGCATATGCACAAACATGTTTGTATTCACATGTAATGGATTATAATTAATAAACCATTATCATAATCATCTTAACTAGTTAACTTGATTTAAAAGAGTGTAAGAGTTAGTTAGTTAAACTCAGAAAGTTTCTACAATAATATTACTAACAACAATCTTCTGTGTTTCATCATCAGATTGATCAAAGATGATGACGTTGTTTATGTTCTATTGTCCAAGAACCATAGATAACGTTGTTTATGTTCTATCATTTAAGAACCATGGACCAATTGTTTTTAGCAACCTCACAATGAGTTTATGCATATGTATATGTCATATGTGTGTCTTTATATGTAAATGTTAGTCGCACTTATTTATTTCATACGTGTGTGTTCATACATATTTGGCTTTTATACGTACGTGTCATATGTGTCTATACATATTTGAGTATCATATATATACGTGTCACATGTCATAACACATATTTAAATTTCATTGTATGTGTCTTTTGTGTGTGTAAGCGTGAAAATTATAAAATTGAATTGTTTTTATACAGTATACATACATATGTCGTATTTCTATCATAAAAACGTCGATATAACTCTCAACATCACATGAACCATACGAGCGAGATTCGTTGAAATCATCTAATGATTTATAAATCTTATTTAGTGTTATTAATTAAACATATTAGTTACTTCTTTATAAAATACTTAACTAGTATAAAACTAATAGTAATAATTATATGATCAATGAATATATATGAGTAACAATTTATTTAACACATTTAACTTGTTCATACATATTAAGAATCCAAGTAATAATTGTAAGCTTGAATGAAAAGAAGAAAAGAAAAAAGATCCAATTTCACATCCCACATCGGATGAGTGAAACAAAAGGAATGGAATGTGGGTTCTATAAAAACAAAAGCCCAAGCTTACTAGTTTATGTTTATATTTTACAAATAAACTAAAGTGTAGATTTTTGATGTAATTGAAGATTAACATATTATTAGTTTTGGTTTTAAGTTTAACCTATAATACTAATAGTAATTAAAAAATTTCAATTAAAATATTTTGAAACTACATAATTAGCTCGATTAGCTCGTTCGGCTCGTTTAGCTCGAGTAGCTCGTTTGGCTCGAATAACTAAACGAGCTTTCGAACGAGCCGAGCTAAATACAAGTTTTAAAAGCTCGGCTCGTGAAATTATTCGAGATCTACATTTTGTTTGAGCTCGACTCGAGCTCGAAAATTATCAAGCCCGACTCGAGTTAAACGAGCTCGAGCTCGAGTAACTCGTTGAAAATACATCAAATGAAAGTATAAAAGATTTGAAAATTTGTATAGACACTTACTTGAAGAGTTGATGATTTGTGAGCAAGAAAACTTAATAATCTTGAGGTTTTTATTTCAAAACCTTAACTAGATTAATACTAAAACTTGATTAACACTTGATTCTTGAAATTTCCATGGTTTCTTCTTGATCTCTTGTTGTTGCCGTGGTTATAGAGAGAAAAAGAAAGATAGATTGTGAAGATTTTATGAAATAAGAGCAAGTGGTTTCCTTTTATAGTCCAAGGGTAGTTTGGTAAATTTAATGCAATGGCATAATGGTAATTTCAATTATTGAGGAAATATCTTGGATATTTACTAATAATATCTAGATATTTAGAGAGTAGTTTAATTAGGAGTATCGGGTACAATGTTCATGTATAAAAAAAATCGTAATTACGTAAATCGTCGTAATTATAAACTTTTAACGATACATATACCAAATAAATTCAAAACGTCAGGTAAATTAATAATATAATTTTCATATCATTATAATGAGTGTGAAAATATGTTAGGATCATAGTCGGGAGTACTGGGTATACATTCGTAGTAAAAACTGAGTGGTAACGTTAATTACAAATTAAGCATATGTAAATGGAAATAATGCATATCCGTGCATGATATAAAGTGCTGATGACGTTACTGATGATATGTAGACTACTCCAGTCTATATGACGTGTCCCTACTGATGATGCATGAATTCGCAGCTAAACCTAATTGGTTACGCGAATTTGAATACCCGTAAACTAAGTTTACGGGAAGATGCATGATGATCATGAATAGTGTTTTCCTTCCGGAAATGAATAGTGTCACGTGAATATTAAAATTTTGAAACACTTCTCAGAATCTCAAACTGACTCCGAAAACGATGAATAGTAAAATTATGAATAGTGATTGATGAATAGTAACTGATGAATAGTAACTTTTCGAGATGAATAATGAAATTTAGACGTTTGAAAAGGACCTGAAATTACGAGTTGTGACACACTGCAATGTGTACATTTACATCTCCGTGTCATTATTGAATGACATTTCTAAAGACGTAAATAATATCAATTATACGGGAGACATTTCATTGAAGAATATTTTTGGATTTAGAGTTTTATAAAAAAATTGAAACATGGTTTTGGTTTTTATAGAATAAATATTTACAGAGAAGGTTTTACATAGAAATTAAAAATAGAAGTTTGAAAGAATATTATTCGAAATGTTAGAAGCATGATTGGTTTTAAATCAAATATAGTATATAGTATAGAGTATTTATATTTCTCCAAAGGATTTGAAGGAAATACAAATCCCGAGATCGTAGTCCGTGTGAAGGTGTGAATGGAATTTGAAATTCCCGGTTCGTGAAAAGTGTCGTGAAAGTGGGAAAAAGTGATTTAATGAGAATTACACTAATGAATATGAAAATGAAGCACAATTAACCAATTAAGCAAGTAATTCAAATTACCAAACCTAAAACGTAATGTAGAATCAAAAACGCAAAATAAACGTAAACGCGCGAATTAAAAAGTGAATTTGAAGTTAGGCTAATCCTACGGGTTTGAAAATAATTTTCCTAAGTTAAAAATGATAAAAGAAAATTTTGAGAAAAAGAAAAATATTTTTTTGACTTTTTATTTAATTTTTATGAACTAAAAACTAATTTAACTAATTAAAAATTAAAAGAAAATGGAAATTAAATGAGAACATTTTAAAATTAATTTTGAAAAATCTAAAATAATTAAAACCTATTTTATAAAAATTTTTGGGATTTTTTTATGCTTTTTCTGATTTGTATTTGATTTTTCTTTAATAAAAGTAATTAAAATTTGATTAAAAATTAAAATAAACTAAGAAAAATAGCAAAACAACTCAGAAAAATCTGAAAATTTTAGGGAAATTCTAAAATATTATATAAAACCTAGGAAAAATTTAAAAACTGAAAAATAAGCTGAAGAAGTGCTTAATGCTTTGAAAACTACTTATTTAGAGTGCTTATTAATAAGCACAAGTGACCAAAATGTACCAAACTTCTACCAAAGGTGATTTTGACACAAATAAATTTAAATGTACTGAGATTAGACTAATAAGTACACAGAAACACAGCAAGAGACCAAAATTAGTTAGAAATAAGCACAAATGATAAGCAGTTGGCAAACATATGAAGCTAAAGGTTCCAACTTAATGAAATAAGCAACTACAAGGTCTGAGAAACTTAAATGAACCACAAATCTTAAGTTACAAGCAATCAATCACACTTGCAGGCCTACTCTTGAAATCAACAACTTAAAAAAAAATCCTTCTACTTCTCAGATCTAAAAAGCAGTCCTAATAAGCTGATACTTGTGAACTTTTGGGGGCAAAAACCTTATGAACCTACTAAGACTCTAAAAACACCACAATCCTTATCGCTACTATACAATTACTAGCCTAAATTAACCCTAGAAATCTGGTAGAGCCTAATGGTGCAGGGGAGTACTTAGGCGAAACAGGCAATTTGGATCCAAAAATTTAATAAGTAAATGATATTCAAACTCAGATTTTCTTTTTGATTAAGATTCCCAAGCTACTGAACTCTACAAATCAGCAAACAAAACTTATTTCTAATCAATATTGAACCCTACAAATGCTTACTAAAACATGACCAAATTCTTAGTCTATAACTATTTTGACTTTTTGATTTTTAATATAAGTTTGACTAAAATGAAATTAGACTGATCTGAATTTACTTGTACTGATATAATAAGCTAATATAAACCTAACTTAAGCTAAATGGACTACTAATGTAACTATTCTAGTAATTACACAATCTAAATTTCTTAAATACTAACTGATATGAATTATAAAAAGCTAAGTTGACTTTATACTATTATAACTACCAAAGTGATGAACTAACTAACCTATATATGGCTTGTTTATCCTACTTATGCAATGAATAACACAATTGAGCCTCAATATTACCTAATGTAACGTATACCAAACACCCCTTTTGTATATGTTGTGGATTTATGTGTAACAACTGTGAGAAATAAACCACTAATCCACCACACAATCTGCGATTATGATCAAATAGAACAGTAGAAGCTCACAAATACAGAACATAAACACAAAATCACACAGATCTCAATTATGCATCAAATGATAGATGATAAACAACAACAGAACTCAAAACAACTTAAACTAAACTAAAATGATTACAACTACTATTATAAAAGCTTAACAACAACTAATGAACAGAAATAAACAATTAGAAAAAGGTCTATGCTACTACAACTTAATTTGAAATTTATAAGGAAATTTGTATAAGAAACTTACAAGGTTAATCCCCCTCAATTCAAACAGAGGGGGTTCATTATGCTTGTCTGTCTTTGGACAAGCCAATGGCTTCCCTTTCTTCCAATTGGTCTATCAAATTACCCCTACTACTTATTTGAATAAGCAGTTTGACCTTGGTTGACTTTTTGGAATTTGGACAGTAAAACAGTAAAGGAGTTCACACTAAGGTATTTTGAGCTTAAATGAACTTAGTGAAACAGAAATAAGCTTATTGAAGCTTGAATGAAAATTTATTTTTGTATTTTTTAGATTTTTTTGGTTTATCAATATAACATAAACAACAATGAAATGAAGACTTTGAATAAACTAATAATGATTAATTTGAACTAATAATCAGACAATAAGTTACAAACCAAACTAAATAAAACACTAAAACAATAAGCTAATTTGCAATAAAACTAATATTTCATTAAAATGGAAACTGAGTACAAATTTAGAATTGATTACAAAGAAAGCAGTAAATTAAACTAGAAATTACATAAGACCCACGAACTGCTAATGAAGGAGGAGGGGAGTATTTATAGCCGATTGAGGAGGAGGTGCTCTTGGATCCTTTTAGTATTCCAGCTCACCAATCCTTGTGCATATGTGCTTCTTTGAGTCCCTAATAGCCATTGGATCACTTTCAGACGTTTCCCATCAATAACATCCCTTGGATTGAATTTTGTGACATGACGTATCCTGCGTGTGTGCTCTCATTGGTCCACGTGTGCCTCTGGATGCTTCCTGACATTCTATGTCCTTGCTGTCAGCTTATAGAACCCTTATGATTGGGTGATTATTGTTATGATGGGGTAATTTGTACATGTGGTGATTTAGGGTTCTAGGCACAGTAACAATCCTGGGTAAGTGTGATTGAGCCTAAATGGTCAACCTAAATTAACCAAGTGAATGGTCAACAAGTCAAACAACCTAGACCAATGCTTTCGGATAGTACAGAGTGTTTCCCCGGGTCGTTGTGTCCCGACGAGGTGTGATGGTATCAAAAACGGGATTGTGATCGGGTGAATTTGGACAGAAAGGGGTTATGATTCATTACACTACTGAAATATGAAAAGAAATAGCTTAAATAAGCTATATTAACAAGATTGTGAAATTAGAAAACCCAGAAACGTTTAAAACCTAAAAACGCGTACGTTAGATTTAAATTTACGTGAACGTACCAAATAAAACGCGAGTTTTAAGAAATAAAATACTTACGGATATGAAAATTACATTTTTATAATCCTAATGATATAAGAAAATTTTTGGAAAAAGAAAATTAATTTTTACACTATTTAATTAATTATTATTAATTAAAAACTATTTATTATATATTTAAACTAATTTAAATTACACTAAAATACAAATAATTATGAATTTAACTTAGAAAAATAAAATTTAAACTTGGAAAAATCTAAAATAATGTAAAACTAATTTTAAAACAAAAAATAATTTTTTTAGACTTTTTTAAATAATTATTATTAATTAAAACTATTTATTAATTAATAAAAACTAAATTAAATTATAAAAAGTACTAAACGAAAAGCGAAAAATCTGAGAAAATTACTAAAAATATTACAAGATATGAGGAACCTAGGAAAATTATAAAAAAGAAAATAGCTTATTGAATAAGCTAAAAATAAGCTTATGAGCTTAAATAGAAGCTATCACTTAATTTAGTTTTGACTTTTCTGGATTTTCTTTTTACAAAACTATTTAAACACTTGAAATAACCAACTTTAGTAAAGGTACTATGGATGAATCACAAAAATAAGCACATTGGATGCTTATTGAGCTTGACAGATGGGAATTTAAAGCTTATTAGGATTTGAATCTTGAATAAGCTTATAAAAAGCCACACAACACAAGCCAAAGCTAAAATTAGCTAGAATGAAGTTGAGTGTACAGAAAATAAGCATAAACAAGCAATGAGGGACACTAAATAAGCCAATTAAGCCAAATAAGCAAATCCAAACTAACCATAGACCACACAAGCCAAATGTGGTCACTTATCAGGCCTGTGGGGTCCATTACAGTGATTGGAAGCCTAAACAAAAAACTATTCCTAAAAGCTGAGCTTAAAGCCTTTCTAAAAAGCTAAGGCTCACCCACTGGGTCCCACAAATAAACACAGGGGAGGGCATGAAACTTGGGCATGTTATGCTGATAACTCAGCATGGGTGTGAAATGGAACAAGGTTAAAGGGACATGCAGCCATACCTATTATGCTACAAAGCTTAAAATAAGCTATGAGCCTTGAAGAGGAGCTTATTGGCTTCCTAAAAAGCCAATAAGCACCATCTGGGGCCCACTAATGAACAGTATATGGTACAATGAAAATGGGTGAAAACTGGGGTGCCCTGATGCAGGGGAGTGAAGTGGCCTGTAGGCCACTTTGAGCCCTTTAATAAGCTACCACAAAAATTCTTAAAAATAAGGTGTTAGTGGGATTCTAAAGATTAGGTGGGGGACTTCAACATGTTAAAAGCTCAGGGTCTGAATCTCAACACAAAAATCAAAACAATTCCTACAAAAAGTGGATTTTCTCCACAAGATGAAATTTTGACTTTTTATATAAACTTGAAACTTTGACTTATTTGCACTTCCTACTCTACTGATTGGTTATGTTATATTCAGCTATAAGTAACTTAAATTAGGCTTAAATATCTACTTATGCATTGAAATGGTGAGATGACCACTCCTAAACCTTGACAGTTAGCAATTTAAAAGGCATCAAAGGTGGATTTTGACTTTTGTTAAAAGGGACTAGTGTTTTTTGATTATACTGAGATAATATGACCTCAAGTATCCTGAGTGAACCACTAGTAACATCAATTGCCTACTTGAGCAATGAAATCAAGCTTAATCCAAACACCCTTTATCTTAACTGTTTTGAAAGATTTGAGAGGCCAATGGTGAACTTCCTACTGATGCTAGCTAATGGTATGAGCTATGGGGACTAGATACAAGCTATATAGAATAGAAAACAAGCATAACAATAAGCACAAGCACAAATAGGTAATTGAAACTAGTATGTGAACCACAAGAGTGATTTATGACGGAAATTAAGGATACACACCTCAAATCAGAAGCATGAAGCTCATAGGAGCTTATCACCAAGCTAGTTGACCAAGAAAACAACCACAAACACACTTCTGAATCACCTTACCACAATAATGCACTCCTGTTGACTTTTGTTAACTTGTGGATTTTTTTTATAACAAAGTAATATTTTTAACACAATTAAGCTCACAACAAACTATGATTAGCTTGAATGAGCTTAGTAAACAGAAGTTGAAGCTTATGAGAGCTATTTAAACACAATTGAGTTTTTAGTCTAAATCATAAACATGGACTGTGAATGAATTCCAAAAAGAAACTGAATTTATTTTGTTATAAAGTTAAATTTATTACTGACAAAGAGTTTACAAGACTAAATTAGAAATATTACACTAATTTAAATTACATTCGACCCTAAATTATACTAGGAATAAAAACTAACTAACTAACAACTTCCTTCTGTCTCTTTCTTCACTTATATAGATTTAGGAGTGTTTCTGAGTAGTTCCCACTTAGAATATAGACAATTGGATGAGTACAACTAATCTTGGCCGTTTGATTTATTTTTGGCGGGAACTGTGTTTTGCAATTGGGAGGGTTACTTGGAGATATTTGTGAGCATTAAATGTGCTTTAGATGGTTGTGGTGGCTAGGGGAACAAAGGATGGGTAGTAGCAGGGATAGTTGGTGAAGGATGGAGTGTTGGGTGAGTTTGCAGGCTTCAAGTGGGAGGGATAAGGAGGTGATCAAACGTTTGTTTGACCTGGGGAATAAATATAACGGGGTGGGTGTTTGTTTTGGTTATGGACTGGAAGTGAAATGGGCATGAGGTTTAGTGGATTAGGATTTGGTGTTTGGATTGGGGTGTTGGGTGGGTTTATTAATAAAGGGTCCGTTTGGTTGTAGATAACAAAAACACAAGGACCATTGTTGTAATTGCTGAAAGTTAGGGGCTGGTTATGTAACTTTCCCAAAGCACTCATAAGGGCCTTTCTTTCCATGTTGAATAACCCAAGGACCATTTTTGAAATTTTCCATATCCAGGGGTATTTTCTGCCAATCTTTCAAACTAGAGGGACTAGTTCTGCCAAAACTTCAAAATTAAACTACAAGGGCCAGAGTTGTCATTTTATGATTCTGACAATTTCTAAAAGTCCAGTGACCCTTTCTGATGTTGACTTTTCTTCAAAATATTTCTCCCAAGGACCATTTCTGATAATTTCTAAAAGTCCAGCGACTGATTCTGCCAACTGTGAAACTTCAAGGACCAAAATTGTAAATTCTCCAAACTTTTTACCCAAGGATTATTTTTGCCAAAGTTTACTAACACAAGGACCATAATTGATAATTTCCAAAAATTTTAATCTCAGGGACTAATTTGATAAGTGTTGAAAGTTGAGGGACTGAAACTGCTCATTATGCAAACTTTGTTCGCTTTTTAATCTGTTTTCAATCATTTTACATCTGAAACATATAAAACATAATCCTGGGATATTTTCTGTATTTTGATGCATATCTTGAGTGTTTTTAAATGTTTTTGCAGTTCAGATTGACCAAAAATGATGAGTATTTACACACTTATCAAAGTGTTAATTGGGGGGCGGGAATAATGAATTGGGTGTTTTAATTAGTGGGTTAACCGGGTGTGGGTATAGTTTGACTCGGGTTAAATGGTTGGGTTTTTAGGATGGATCGGGTGAGGGTAGGAAGGGTGTTGGGCCTTTGTGATTGTTTGGGCTTTGGTATTGTTTTGGGTTTAAGGATATTAGTGGATCCGGTTTTAGTAGTTAAGGTTTATTAAGATATTAATGATAAGGACCAAAAATGTATAATCTGAAATTGTAGGGACCAAAGCTGTTAATTTCCAAAAATTCTTTCCAAGGGCCTTTGTTGTCACTTTCTGAATTATGGAGGACAAAGCTTGACTTTCCTTCAAATATTTATTCAAGGGACCAATTTTGGCATTTTGTGAAAGTACAGGGACTAATGTTGCTAAACTCTTTAAACTTTGACCAGGGACTATTCTTGCAACTTTATGAATCTCTGAGGACTTTCTTTAACATTTTGAGCTTTCTTTGATCATTAAGCTTCCCCGGCTCCGGCTTTTGACCTTTTTCCATTCTCGTGCTCGTTTTTGTCGATTTTGCTTTGTTTTTTTTACCATTTTTCACATATCCGTACCTGCACATACCCAAATACAAAAATACACATTTTCTTGACGTATTTGGTTAGTATTTGGTATATTTGGTCTAATTTTGGGTCTAAAAAGGATATGTGAAAAAGCACACATCAAAACTCCCCTAGACGAAGGTATTACCGTGCCCTCATGCAATGTCATCACCTCACGCTTAAGAGATAAATAATTTCAAAACCTCTTTTTACTGACTTTGGAAAGTAGCAAGGATGTTTGAAAGAGATCTCAAAATCATTTATTCCCAAAAACTCCCCGTTTTTCCGATTTTCATGAATGACACCTATCACTACTATTTTTGTACTTTTTCATTTTTATATATGTGACGGTTTGCTTGACTTTCATCATCTTTAGATAATTTTTAGGGTCAAATAGTAGAAACACTTCTCATGGAGAAGAGACCATATGGATAAAAATCGTCATCCTTGATTTTTCACGAGCCCCCAAACTAAGCATAAAAACGAGATCACAACTTATCTACAAGTTAAATGCTAACACTACCCGTAAGAGTTACTTGTGAAAACTTCTTACTCCCATTTCCTAAATATTTTTATCTCAAGATTGTATTTTTGTGAGAAATGAATTGCTTCATATTTTCTCGTTTCAATAACTTTTTAATCCGATAGAGATACCAAGTTTAAAACGCTAAGTAGTTTTTCATTTTCTCTCAAGAACCGCTGCTTTAGAAATTCGGTCCACATCAAGGATTTTGGGTACATACAATCTCATATATAAGTTGCAGATTACTACACGTGCACCTCATGTGACTAATTCAGAATTATCCACATGCACCTCACGCGCCGAAAACTTTTATACACTTAAGCTCTAATTCGATACAACTTTCACTTTTCAATTTTTTTCTTTCTTTCACTTTTTTTTCATCATACTTTTTTCTTTTCTTTTATTTATTTTTTTTCATTTTTTATCAATGGAAGCTTATCGGGTAGCTTCAAAACCACATACATATCAACTTTTGATTTTTTTTCATTTTTGCTTTTGATGTGTCCTTGATATGTACCCAACTTCTAAAGCAAAGATTCTTCTAAGAAAATAAGAAACTAAATATTGCCCAAACCTAAATACCACTAATTAACCTAATATATCTATTATATATTGGTGAAACAATTTTGTGGGAGCAAAAAGTCACAAGTACCTTCCATGAGCTCTAAAGAGAACCAACTACTCCACGTTTAGCATTAAACTTCTAAATAAGCTCTATCATTTCTCACTCTTCGCAATTTAAGATCCCAAATAATGAAACCAGCGAATGCTTAGCTGATAATCAGCCACGCATATCTAAAGTCAGTTACGGAAACTTGCAAATTCTAGAAGAAGAATTCGCGTTTTATAGCTCCTTATGTAAAAGATTAGTGAAGGCTTTTAAGTTGCGCATATATAAAGTCAAGTACGGGAACTTGCAGATTCTTAAGAAAGAATTCGCATTTTATAGCTCCTGGTGTACAAGACTAGCACAAGCTTATGTGATTATCATTGGTTAAGGGAGACAAGCTAGAGCTCAACACGCTCGGTCAAGTTGGAACATTTATTTCTACTCTCACTAGTAGGAAAGTCAAACAAGGTGTCTAATCTTATTATTATATCATATATCATCATTTTTTTTTTTTAATTTTTTTTTGCTGAAAAGGTGAGAAAAATTTTAAAATTTTGGTGGAAAAACGGAGTTGCGCAAGTAAACAGCTCAAACTAAAGTGTCAGGTCAAATCGAATCGAAGATTCACCCCCCAGACTAAAGTGAAACATTGCCCTCAATGTTTTAAGGGTACGGGTTAGCCTACAAAATATCTAAGGCCATTTATTAAGTATGCAAGAGATAAATGTTAGTCGATAAGATTTTGGATATGGTGAATTTCCGAAAGAGCAGCGAAGAATGAGACTCGAGTGGAGAGAATGACAAAACACGAGCACGTGAGTCCTCAATCTTTGGGGAAATTCCTGGACATTCACAAACAACCATGAAAACACGAGTTTGGAAAGGGTCGCCCCCCTCACGTCACGTTACTAAAGAAAATAGAAAATTAAGAAGATGAAAAATGATAAGCATGGGGTGCCTCCCACGAAGCGCTTGTTTTTGTTCATCGAGTCACATGAGCTTGACTCGGTCCCCGAATTTAATTGTCCTTGGGGAAAGTTTGGAGATCCGGGACAACCATGGGTGGTATGTCCCCTCCGAAATAGTATTTGAGACGATGACCATTCACCTTAAAGTTGGGACCATCGGGTTGAGAAAACTCGATGGTGCCATAAGGGAAAACTTGTGTAATGGTGAATGATCCAGACCAACGGGTTTTTAACTTGCTCGAGAATATCTTCAATCGAGAATTGAAAAGAAGGACTCGATCACCAATGTTGAAAATGCGATCTTTAATCTTAGCATCATGAATCCTATTCGTTTTCTCTTTGTAGATCAAAGAATTCTCATAGGCTTGATCACGAAGCTCAGTTAATTCATTTAATTGAACTTCACGATGATCACCCGTGGTTTTGAGATCAAAATTAGCATGTTTCAAGGCCCAGTAGGCCTTGTGCTCAAGTTCAAACGGAAAATGGCAGGCCTTCCCATAAACCAGCTTGTAAGGAGTACACCCAATAGGTGTTTTGTAAGCGGTCCGGAAAGCCCATAATGCATCATCTAACTTATCAGCCCATGAAGCACGATGTTCTCCTATGATCCTTTCTAATATATGTTTCAAGCCACGATTGGACACCTCAACTTGACCGCTCGTTTGCGGATGATATGCAATAGAAAGACGATGTGTGACACCATATTTGAGCATAACTTTAGCAAATTGATCGTTACAGAAATGGGTCCCACGATCACTTATAATGGCACGAGGTGCACCAAATCAGGCGAAGAAACTTTTGAGAAATTTTACGACAACTTGGGCGTCATTGGTGGGGAGCACCTTTGTTTCAACCTATTTTGACAAGTAATCGACAGCCACGGGTATATATCTTTTTCCTCTAGAAGACGGGAACAGTCCCATGAAATCAATACCCCAGACGTAAAAAATCTCACAAACTTGAATAGCATTTTGAGGCATTTCATCTTTTTGAGAGATTTTTCCTTGACGCTGGCAAGAATCACATGATTTAACCAATTCATGGGCATCCCGGCATATCGTCGGCCAGTAGAAGCCGGAATCGAAAACTTTTTTAGCGGTGAAGTTGGCACCATGATTTCCCCCCGTGGGTCCATTGTTGCATGCCATAAGAATTTCAACGGCTTCCTTGCCATGAACGCACCACCGGATCACTTGATCCGCACAAACTTTGAACAAGTAGGGGTCGTCCCAGAAATAATGCCTAACATCATTGAAGAATTTCTTCTTTTGTTGGAACGACATCCCTTTTCTTATGAAATTCCCCGCATGGTAATTCGCAAAGTCGGCGAACCATGGGGTATGATGTTCTCACGGTGTGTACAAGTTTTAAATTTATAAACACGATTACCGGATCTAGAAATAACACATACGAGCAAGTGAACTCGTCCGTTATAGCAAGATTGGGTTGGTAAGTCGGGATCATTCGCAGGGATTTGTGAGTGAATCTAAGCATAAGTTTAAAAAGTAAATCTCTAATACTAGCAACAATGATTATAAGATAATTCAAATGATTAAAAAATACACTTGCTTAGACTAGTTAACTACTCATATGAAAATAATGATTGTGATAACTTCCTTAACACGTTGGTAATCAAAATAAGTTGGTGTTCTAATATATTGTTTCTACAAGTTAAACCTTCGTCAAGATTTTAGTTAATAAAAATAAGCATTAGGTTTAGACCAATCAATTCCAGATCAATTCAAGGTTCATAAAGTTGAATTAACAACCTTAAACACAAAAATAGTTTCTTGTTTAATCAAATACTCTTAAGAAATGGTCAATACAAAAGGTAACCTCACCATAGACAAGTAGGCTACAATTGATTATAAACTACTAAAACTTTCGACCAATTAGGCGTTTACAACCAATCCGATTTGATTAACAAAAAGTATTCTCATTACAATTATACCTTAGTTCCTTTGTTTAGTCAAGAATAATTATGGTAAAAAACAATCTTTCATAGACAAAAGATTATAACTAGTTGAATGATAACAACCCTTTAGGCCAATGATATTATAAGCAACTAGTTAAACTTGACTCAACAAATGTCACTATGAAACTTTAGTCTAATTGGATTTTAGAATTGACTTGAAATTGAATTAAAACATGTTATCACAATCATAGACTAATCATTAAGTAATTAACATCATCTAAGCAAATGCAAAAGGTTACTAGCCACTCATAGCAAACATGAACATAAACTCAGAATATTGAACATTAGAAATCATAATTAAAGTCTTACAAATGTTTAGAATATGATTACAAATGAGTAGGAAATGATTTCCTAAGTGTTGGTGTTGACTTCTTGAGAATTTGACCTTCGGATGTTGACTTTTTGGACCTCCAATGCTTCCTGAACTTTTATGGATGAATTTGAGAACTTTGAGACTAGTAAAGAACTGCTTGATGATTGCTTTTTTGTTGTATGTTGATGGTGTGAATTTTGTGTTGAGTTGTGTGTTGAAATGAGATTACAAAGCCTCTATTTATTCTGCTCCTCAAGCCTAGTATCATTAATGCAGCAACTTGGGCTCCAAGGTGAATAGAAGGACCTAGAATACCAGAAAGAATGGCCTAGAATAGGGTAGAATGAAGTAGAAAACTCTTTGCAAAACTTTTACGAACTGGCCAACCGATCGGTATCGTGTGCTCACCGATCGGTTGGATGAGACCTCTGCGTCTAACCGGTCGGTTGGATTCCAACCGATCGGTTACTTGTGACATTTTCTTCTAACCGGTCGATTGGATAAATGAACGATTGGTTGGATGAGTTCTGACAGCTAAAACTTTATCTTTAACTTGACTCTTCGTTCTTTGTCAAAACTTGATTATTTCTTGTCAACGAACCTTGGAATGATGAAAACTTGGATTCTTTTTTGTGAAATGCTTGAACGAATTGAATCTCGAGTTGGTAATGGCATATCCTTCATTTCCTTCAATTTTTCTTCCTTTTTCCTGTTTTTGGCTTCAAATGCTTGCAAACATACTTTGATACGATTATGTGACAAAAGCATATAAAAATAACAGAAAAACATACGAATAATGCCACTAAAAACATGCACAATTTGAGCGTTATCAAATCCCCCACACTTGAACTTTGCTTGCCCTCAAGCAAATCGAGAAATAAAACATCATCCAAATGGTACTTCAAAGATGTTTTGGAAAAATGTGATGCAAATCTTCCAAGTACAAGTACAAGTTAGATTCATCATTTTGAGCTTTAATGGTTGAAACATTGAGATGTTTGACAATACCCAAATGATTTTCTTGCTAGATAAACATTACTAATCACCTCACGAAAAAGGAATAAGATTTAATTCACTCTAAACACTCATTTTTGTGTGAAGTATAAGAGAAATCACACTCATTGCTCAGTCATGATTTAAATATTACCATAGGCTTGTACAAGAAACATAACTACACTGTCAAGGCGTAAGCACCAAGTATTCATATCAAAGAGGGCTTTTATTCGGGTTTAAGGCTAAAATGGGATAATAAGGACTTTCGTTCAACTATCTTATGTAAAACAGAATAGATCGCTGGCGCAAATTCTTGTATCAAAACAACGGATGGTCACTAAGGATATCCTTAGATCGCTAGCGCGTTGTTATCACCTCAAGAAATCGGATGGTCGCTATATGTCATACACTTGATAATTTCACTTGAGTCAAGGGTAGGAATAAGACATGGGATAAATTTAGAGAGTGTAAATGATAAAGAATATACAAAATAGTCAAAGTCTACAAACTGAATGTTGCTAGCTATCTTGAACCATTATCATGTACTCTTTAGACCTCCATTCTTGAGCGAACAATACTTAACACTATAGCTCATTGGCTAATTTATTCGATATATAATTTTTTTTAACATAACATGGACATAAAATCACTTGTAATCATTATACTTTGATGACTTATTCTCAACTTTGCTTTGATCACTACTTCCGGAATTACTACTTTCTTTATACTTCATAATTTCCCACATAACATCCAACTTGTCATACAGCTTGCAACCAACTAAGACTTGACTAAGGGTAAGGCTAGGCTAAAAAGTGTAAAATCTTTTTGTATTTTTCTGAATTTAATCAAAAGAAAAGATAGGCTTAGAAGGTGTAACTAGGGGTATCTTGCGTTAAAAATGAACGCTAACAAAAAGGGTTATGTTGGTGGTTAACTAGTCAATGAAACTAGCTAAAAATTTATATGAAGGCTAATTGGGTTAGATCCTAAAATTGCCTCTTATCACATATGCATACTTATATCATACAAGAAATGTGATCTCACAACGGTCTCGAACTGATTTACAAGCACAAGTTCTATAATAAATAAAATCACCGGCACACTCATAACAAAAGATTTAAGCATCAAATAATGTATGTTTCATAAGAAATGGGCTCAAATCCTCACAATTTAGTGGAAAGGGTTACAATATGTGCTAGCTAATGTTATCGATCCCAGAATGGATTGCAATATTAATCATGACACATCTCAAATTTCAAGAGTTACAGTTTTTACCAGTGGATGGATCCAGTTATTCTAATATATTATCCTAAAAGCGTGAAAACAACTAGATCACAAGGGCAGCAAAATTTAAAATTAAGCTCAAAATTTACGGATTATTCTTATTTACCCATTCACCCCCCCCCCCCACACACTTAAGTTAAGTATTGTCCTAAATGTGATAAACGAACTTCAAAGTATGAAAATAGGGAAATAAGAAAATGAACCGTATTTTCCTTTGTGATTCTTTATTCCAAGTGTCTAAGTTTCTTCATCATTTCCTGTATCAATCTTAAAACAAACAAACACAAGACTATATGTTTTATTAAAATTACTGAAACACCCCCACACTTAAGTTTTACAAAGTGATTTTAAACTTTGGGGTATAATCACTGAAAATAAACTAAGAATTAAAAATAGCAAACACACGGGTTGCCTCCCGAGAAGCGCTTGTTTTATTTACGAGTCATCAGCCTGACTCAAATTTTGCAAGAACTACGTTGATGCGGTTTGAGGTTTCCTCTTAGGATATTTTAGTACGAACAATACGTTTTCTACCACAATTCCTTCTCCAGTTTCATCCATATCTTCCAATACGACTTTTTCCCATGCTCTAGGAAGAGCATCATAGATAAAACCTTTTTCATGTGCCCATCGTATATTTTCCATATGAGGTGCTATGAATGTGATAGCTTTGTATTCAGATTCGGGTGGATATTCAATAGAAATTTTGCTCATTTGCTCCTTATCATAATACAACTTAATGCGGTGACCATTAACAATGAAACTTCCACCATGCTTGTCATAGAGTTCGACATATCCAGATGGAAATCCATATTTCACTATATAAGGTCCCATCAATTTGGGTTTGAGCTTAGGAGCTTTGAACTTGTATTTCATATTGAAAAGCAAAACTTTATCCCCAGCTTTGAATTCTTTTCTAATTCTAAGCTTTTGGTCATGTTAAGCTTTGGTTCTAGCTTTGTATAGCTTGGATTTTTCGTAGGTTTGGAGCCTCAATTCATCGAGTTCATGCAATTGCAAAAATCTTTTCTCTCCAGCTATTTTCAGATCAGGGTTACAATTTCGTAATGCCCAGTAAGCACGATGTTCGATTTCGAATGGCAAATGACATGTTTTTCCGTACAAGAGTCTGTATGGTGTTGTGCCAATTGGAGTTTTATAAGATGTATGAAAGGCCCATAGAGCGTCATCGAGTTTTCTCAACCAAACGGAAGGATTTTCTTTGACCGTTTTTTCGAGTATTCTTTTTAATGTTCTATTAGTATTTTCGACTTGTCCACTAGTTTGTGGATGATATGCTATAGCAAAACGATGATGAACTCCATATCGTTTCATGATTTTCACCATTTGTTTATTACAGAAATGGGTTCCTCTATCACTTATTAAAGCTTTAGGGATTCCATAGCAAGCAAAAAGCGTTTTGAGAAAATTGACAACAACTCGTGCATCGTTAGTGGGTAAGGCTTCAGCTTCAGCCCATTTGGAAACGTAATCAATTGCAACGAGAATATATTCGTATTTGTGGGATATAAGAAATGGTCCCATAAAATCGATACCTCAAATATCGAATATTTCACAGACTTGAATGCTCTTCTGAGGCATTGCATCTCTACGAGAAAGACTACCGGATTTTTGGCATGCATCGCAGTTTTGAACAAGAGTATGAGTTTCTTTGAAAATTGTTGGCCAATAGAATCTAGCATCAAAAACTTTTTTAGCTGTGGTGGTAGGACCGTAATGTCCCCCTGTTGGGCCATGATGGAATTCATCAAGAATTTTTCTTGTTTCTGCTTCAGAAACACAATTTGGATCATTCCATCGGGACACATTTTGATAAGAAAAGGTTCTTCCCAATAATAGTTTTTTTAATCCGAAAAGAATTTACTTCGTTGAGCATGAGTTAATCCTTTCTTGAGAATATTTCCACCAAAATAATTTGCAAAATCTATAAACCACGGTATTTCCTCTTCATCAACTTTATCGATGGTTATAAGAGTTTCATCGGGGAAATAATCATCAATTTTGTCTTCCTTTAATTCTTCCAAATTTGGGTTCTCAAGATGAGAAAAATGATCGGCAGCAAGATTTTCTGCTCCTTTCTTATCTTTTATTTCGATATCGAATTCTTGGAGTAGTAAAATCCAGCGGATAAGACGCGGTTTTGCATTTTGTTTGGCAAACAAATATTTGAGCGCTGAGTGATCGGTGAAAACGATTGTTTTGGAAAGCACGATATAAGATCTGAATTTGTCAAAAGCAAAAACTACGGCTAACAATTCTTTCTCCATAACCATATAATTTTGTTGGGCGTTGTTAAGTGTTTTTCTAGCGAAGTATATAGGACGAAAATGTTTTCCTTCACGTTGTCCTAAAACAGCTCGAACAGCAAAATCGCTTGCGTCGCACATATGTTTGAATGGTAGTGACCAATTAGGTGAAACCATAATCGGGGCACTAGTCAATTGACTCTTTAGTGTCTCAAAAGCTTTAATGCAATCTGCATTGAAATAAAAAACAAAATCTTTTTCAAGAAGTTTTGTCATAGGATGAGATATTTTGGAAAAATCCTTTATGAAACGACGGTAGAAACTGGCATGTCCTAGAAAACTTCTAACGGCTTTAATGTTAGTTGGAGGTGGTAATTTGGTGATAACATCAATTTTTGCTTTATCAACTTCCATTCTTGAACTTGAGATTTTGTGTCCAAGCACAATTCCTTCGGTTACCATGAAATGGCATTTTTCCCAATTGAGAACAAGATATGTAGCTTCACATCTTTCAAGCATTTTATCTAGATTTGAAAGACAAACTTCAAGAATCTCCAAATACTGAAAAATCATCCATGAAAAGTTCCATAGATGTTTCAAGTATATCTTGGAATATAGCAATCATAAACCTTTGAAAAGTGGCAGGTGCATAACAAAGACCAAAACGCATACGCCGATAAGCATAGGTTCCAAAAGGACATGTGAATGTGGTCTTTTCTTGATCAGAAGGATCAATGGGAATTTGGAAATACCCTGAAAAACCATCGAGGAAACAAAAGTATTCATTTCCTGCTAATCTTTCGAGCATTTGATCCATGAATGGAAGAGAAAAATGATCTTTCCTGGTGGCTTTGTTTAATTTTCTATAATCAATACATACTCGCCACCCAGTGACTGTTCTAGTAGGAACTAATTCATTCTGTTCGTTGGTCACTATAGTCATTCCTCCTTTCTTGGGAACACAATGAACAGGAGTCACCCAAGGACTATCTTCAATGGGATATATGATTTCAGCGTCAAGAAGTTTAATGATTTCTTTCTTGACAACTTCTTTCATGTTGGGATTGAGTCGACGCTGTCTTTCAACAATAGGTTTAGCACCTTCTTTGAAATTGATTTTGTGTTTACAGAAATCAGGGCTAATTCCTGGGATGTCAGAAGTTTTCCACTCAAAAGCGCGTTTATGCTTCTTAAGAACTGAAATGAGTTTTTCTTTTTGATCATCCTTGAGCAACGAAGATATGACTACAGGAAGAAGTGAATTCTCCTCCAAGTAAACATATTCAAGATTATTTGGAAGTGGTTTAAGCTCAATATCGGTGGGTGGTTCTTGAAGAGATGTCTTGATCCTCATTTGATCATTAAAGGTAATTTCTTCGAAATTCTCTTCAACTATTGCTCCTTCCTCAACTTTTTCAAATTTAACTTCCATAAATTCAGTGAACTCTTTATCAAGATTCGTTTCATTTATTTTCTCAGAAGTGGTTGTGAAAGGATCATAATCGTCAAGTAATGCATCCAACTCTTCCTCAGTGACTTCATCGATTACATCGATGTTAAAACAAGTGTCATCACTGGTATATGGATATTTCATTGCTTTGTCAATTAGAAAGGTAATTCTATCTTCTCCAACTCCTAGATTGAGTTCTTTACCTTTAACTTTGATTATGGCATCAGCGGTGTTTAGGAAAGGTCTTCCTAAGATTAAAGGTACTTGTCTATCTTCCTCTATTTCTAAGATTACAAAATCCACGGGAAAAACAAATTTACCAACTTGGACAAGCATGTTTTCAGCAACCCCAACATGATATTGATATGTATGGTTGGCTAAGCGAATACTCATCTTTGTAGGTTTCAAAGTATTGATGGAAAGTTTAGAATATAATGAATAGGGCATCAAATTAATACTTGCACCGAGATCGGCTAAAGCATCACATGTGATGTTGTTTCCTAACATGCATGGGATTAGAAAACTTTCGGGAACTCCGAGTCTTGGTGGAATTTTGTTTTCAATAATGGTTGAACATTCTTCATTGAGGAAAGCAGTAGATATTTGCTCTAACTTATTTATGTTATTAAGAAGTTCTTTAAAAAATTTCCCATATTTGGGCATTCCGGCTAGAACATCAATGAGGGGTATATTGAGTCTAATTTCTTTGATCATCTCAAGAAACTTCTTATAATGTTCCTCTTTTTTCTCTTTTCTAAGAGCTTGTGGGTACGAAATTTTTTGAGTGTATGCTTTGAGTGGTTGGGTTGTTTCTTTGGTTGGTGTTTCATGAATATCTTTCTTTTCTGCTTCAGCTTCTTCTTCACTATCATCATCGATGATTTGAGTTTCATTGGGATTGGATGGTGGATCATAAGAAAGACCACTTCTTGTGAATACAACATTGATATGCTCATTTCTTGTTTGTGGTAGACGATAAGTTTTGTCATTTGATCCAGAAGGCTTTGGGTTGGATTGGGTATTGCCTTGTAATGTTCCAGGTGGTCGTGAAAAAAATTGATCAGAGAGTCTACCAAATTTTTGTCCAAGATATTGGATAGAAGCTTGATGATTTTTCTGACCTTGCTCAACTTTGGTTTTGAGATTGAAAAATTGGGTTTTAACAAATTCATTTGTGGATCTTTGAGCAGTCACGAAATCTCGCATCATTTTTTCAAAATCAGTTTCTTCTGGTTTTTTGTCAGAGTTTGGTGGAGTTGGATTGTCTACTCATGGTTGATAATCACGGTTGTTATCCCTTTGGCGATCTTGCCAATTTCCAGAATTTCTTCCGTAATAATTACCACAAAAACCGCCTCCACGGTATCCTCCTTGGACATAATTGGCTTTCCCTTCTTTGGGTCCAACCATGGGTTGGTCGTCACATTCGGATGAACTGTGATTACCTCCACAGTTGTTGCAACCTTCTCGCATTTCTTTCATTTCTCCTTTGATATCTTTGTATTGCGAGTCGATTTTGGAAGTTAAGGCTTCCATTTTCTCCATGAGTTTAGAGGTATCAGAACTTTCGGCAAAAGCAATGGTTTTTCGTAAAGGTTTGGTTTTGGAATCTTTTGACCAATCGAGGTTAAGGAGCACTCGATCTTCGAGCAATTGATATGCCTCGTTGGGAGTTTTGTAGAGAAAAATTCCTCCAGCATCAAGAATTCCTTGAGATGTTTCATCAAGTCCATGGTAGAAGATTTGGATAATGGTTCCTCGTCCTAAACCAAGTCCATGATAACTACGAAGTAAATCTTTCATACGAAGCCAAGCTTCGACAAGAGATTCATTGGGGTTTTGTGCGAAAGCACGGATTTCTCCCATGAGACGATCAAACATGGCAGGTGGAAAGAATCGGCTTACAAAAGCTTGCCTCATCTCCTCCCAAGTATTGATAGTTCCTAGGGTTAATTCGTTATACCACACTTTGGCATCTCCGGCGAGTGATGATGGGAAAAGTTTGAGTTTAATGGCATCGACATCGGTGTCGCCATATCAAAACATGCCGCAAATTTATATGCATTCGGCAATGTGTTTGTGTAGATCGACCCTCGAATTGACGGTCTTTGATCATAGAAAGATGGTGTCCCTTCACGGTGAAGTTGTCACCAAGGTTAACAGCAACAATAGCAGCTCCAGGAGTGGGTGCTACGGTTCGGTTTGTGGCCCACATGGGTTGGTCATCGGCCATTGGAAATGGTTGATTGGTGAATGGGTTATAAACAACTAAGGCTTCGGAAAGGTTATCAAACGGTGAGTTTGGTACTCTTGGTACACGGTTGGTTGGTGGAAAAAAAGGTATTCTTCTTCTTCTTGGTATACGAATCAGACTTTCGGGATTGGAAAGAGGTGAAATTGGTTCTACTCCGGTTGATAGAGTGTTCATACAATTACCGAGGGAATCTCAGAAACTTTGGAACAAACGCGCAAAGAATGTAATCAATTTGAAAAATTAGGAAAAGTAACCGTTCGGTTAGAATGAATACCGAACGGTTGGATTGGACAATTTTGAAATACCGATCGGTTGGAATGGATACCGATCGGATAGATGGCTCGGATTTTTTTTTTAAGAAAACGAGCTAGAAAAGAAATGGAACTTTAAAACTTACAGAAAACACAATCAAAATCCCCGGCAGCGACGCCAAAAACTTGATGTGCTCTCGGTGTGTACAGGTTTTAAATTTATAAACACGATTACCGATTCTAGAAATAACACATACGAGCAAGTGAACTCGTACGTTATAGCAAGATTGGGTTTGTAAGTCGGGATCGTTCGCAGGGATTTGTGAGTGAATCTAAGCGTAAGTTAAAAAACTAAATCTCTAATACTAGCAATAATGATTATAAGATAATTCAAATGATTAAAAACTACACTTGCTTAGACTAGTTAACTACTCATAAGAAAAGCATGATTGTGATGACTTCCTTAACACGTTGGTAATCAGAATTAGTTGGTGTTCTAATCTATTGTTTCTACAAGTTAAACCTTCGTCAAGATTTTAGTTTATAAAAACAAGCATTAGGTTTGGACTAATCAATTCAAGGTTCATAAAGTTGAATTAACAACCTTAAACACAAAAATAGTCTCTTGTTTAATCAAATACTCTTAAGAAATGGTCAATACAAAAAGTAACCTCACCATAGACAAGTAGGCTACAATTGATTATAAACTACTAAAACTTTCGACCAATTAGGCATTTACAACCAATCCGATTTGATTAACAAAAGTATTCTCATTACAATTATACCTTAGTTCCTTTGTTTAGTCAAGAATAATTATGGTGAAAAACAATCTTTCATAGACAAAAGATTATAACTAATTGAATGATAACAACCCTTTCGGCCAATGATATTATAAGCAACTAGTTAAACTTGACTCAACAAATGTCACTATGAAACTTTAGGCTAATTGGGTTTTAGAATTGACTTGAAATTGAATTAAAACATGTTATCACAATCATAGACTAATCATTAAGTAATTAACATCATCTAAACAAATGCAAAAGATTACTAGCCACTCATAGCAAACATGAACATAAACTCAGAATATTGAACATTAGAAATCATACTTAAAGTCTTACAAATGTTTGGAATATGATGACAAATGAGTAGGAAATGATTTCCTAAGTGTTGGTGTTGACTTCTTGAGAATTTGACCTTCGGATGTTGACTTTTTGGACCTCTAATGCTTCCTGAACTTTTATGGACGAATTTGAGAACTTTGAGACTAGTAAAGAACTACTTGATGATTGCTTTGTTGTTGTATGTTGATGGTGTGAATGTTGTGTTGAGTTGTGTGTTGAAATGAGAATACAAAGCCTCTACTTATACTACTCCTCAACCCTAGGATCATTAATGCAGCAACTTGGCCTCCAAGGTAAATAGAAGGACCTAGAATACCAAAACGAATGGCCTAGAATAGGGTAGAATGAAGTAGAAAACTCTTTGGAAAACTTTTACGAACTGGCCAATCGATCGGTATCGGGTGCTGACCGATCGATTGGATGAGACCTCTGCGTCTAACCGGTCGGTTGGATTCCAACCGATCGGTTACTTGTGACATTTTCTTCTAACCGGTCGGTTGGATAAATGACCGATTGGTTGGATGAGTTCTGACAGCTAAAACTTTATCTTTAACTTGACTCTTCGTTCTTTGTCCAAACTTGATTATTTCTTGTCAACGAACCTTGGAATGATGAAAACTTGGGTTCTTCTTTGTGAAATGCTTGAACGAATTAAATCTCGAGTTGGGAATGACAAATCCTTCATTTCCTTCACTTTTTCTTCCTTTTTCCTGTTTTTGGCTACAAATGCTTGCAAACATACTTTGATATGATTATGTGACAAAAGCATATAAAAGTAACCAAAAAACATATGAATAACGCCACTAAAAACATGCAAAATTTGAGCGTTATCAGGGTACTAGGATCACTGTATGATAAACTCCTAAGTGTCTAAAGAGGAAATGTTTCGGTAATTTCCTTTTTCTCGAAATCACTTTGATGGGGATTCTCTAAACGTGAAAGGTGATCGGCAGCAAGGTTTTCAGCTCCCATTTTGTCTCGAATTTCAACATCGAATTCTTGAAAAAGTAGAACCCACCGCATCAATCTTGGCTTAGCATCTTGCTTTGCCATTAGATATTTAAGAGCCGAATGATCCGTATACACTATGCATTTCTTTAAGACAAGATAAGGTCAGAACTTTTCAAAAGCATAAATGGCGGCTAACATTTCTTTTACAGTAGTCGTATAATGGTATTGAGCATCGGTCATTGTTTTACTAGCATAGTGTATCAGCTGAAAGTATTTTGACTTACGTTGCCCCAGAACTGCACCAATAGCATAATCGCTCGCATCGCACATTAGCTCAAAATGCAAGTTCCCATCGGGGGCAACTAAGATAGGAGCCTCCGTTAACTTCTTCTTTAGGATATTAAATGCTTCAATGCACTCATTTGAGAAGATAAACGGAACATCTTTTTCAAGTAAGTGGGTCAGAGGCCGGGATATCTTGGAAAAATATTGAATAAAACATCGGTAAAAGCCGGCATGACCGAGAAAACTTTTAATTCCTTTAACGGTCGTGGGATGAGGTAACTTAGCAATCATGTCGACTTTAGCTCTATCGACCTCAATCCCAGATTTTGAAATCTTATGGTCGAGGACAATGCCCTCTTTAACCATGAAATGGCACTTCTCCCAATTTAGAACCAAGTTGGTGTCTTCACACCGTTTCAACATTCTTTCTAAATGGGAGAGGCAAGAAGTGAATGAATCTCCATAAACCAAGAAATCATCCATGAAAACTTCCATGGTTTTCTCAATCATATCATGCAAAATTGCCATCATGTACCTCTGGAACGTGCCTGGAGCATTGCATAAGCCGAACGGCATACGACGGTAAGCAAACGTTCCATAAGGGCAAGTAAAAGTGGTCTTTTCCTGGTCTGGAGGGTCAATCGGAATTTGAAAATACCCAGAAAAGCCATCGAGAAAACAATAGCACTCATTTCCCGCTAGACGTTCGAGCATATGATCCATAAAAGGTAGTGGGAAATGGTCCTTGCGAGTCGCATCGTTCAATTTTCGGTAATTAATACACACTCTCCATCAGGTAACAAGACGTGTCAAAATCAATTCATTATCATCATTAGTCACAACAGTCATTCCACCCTTCTTCGAAACACAGTGGACCGGGCTAACCCATGAGCTATCCGAGATTGGATAAATCATTCTAGCATCGAGGAGTTTGATAACCTCATGAATTTTTGGGTTAACCCGTCATTGTTGTTGGATGGAAGGTTTGTAATTATGTTCAAGCAAAATCTTGTGGGTACAAAAACGAGGGTCTATGCCCTTGATATCTGAAATTTGCCAAGCGATGGCACTCTTATGCTTCTTGAGCACATCTGAGAGACGGGTCTTCTCCTCATCTTTAAGGTCTTTCAAAATTATGACGGGAAGTTTTTCGGTTGCTTCTAAAAAAGCGTATTCAAGATGAGGAGGTAAATCCTTGAGCTCGGGCTCCGGAGGATTCTTAGCAGATGGCTTAACTTCTTTAACATCGGCCATTTTAAGGTCTATCGGAGAGAGAGACGGAGTCGGGTCTTCATTCAACAATTTTTCAATCAAAAGAATATCTCCCTCCGGATCGCAAATGGACTGATCAATTTCTGGTGAAATCGAATCATTAGAAAGAAAGGCCTCGATCTCTTCCAAAATGAAATCACTTCCCTCAAACGGAGTAAGGGAAGGGGAAGGATCGAAAATAATTGGTTGAGAAGAAGGAGTGGGATTGCCACTTGAAACATTTTCAGAAAAACCGAGAAGTTCTTGAGAATACTCCTCCGTAGCAATATCAATGACATCGATTCGGTTCACAGAAAAATGATTATAATTAGAGGAGTATCTCGCGGTTTGATCCAAATTAAATGTTACGGCTTTGGTACCAACGCGTAGGGTAATTTCTTCATCGTAAACATCAATTAACGCACGACCAGTCCTTAGGAAACCTCTACCGAGAATGAGAGGTACCCGCGGATCAGCATCAAAATCAACAATGACGAAATCGACGGGGAAATGAAACTTTCCCACGTTGACGAAGACATCCTCGGCTATTCCCATCGGGCAGGAAGTAGTTCGGTCGGCAAGCTCGAGGGTCATGCAAGTCGGAGTCAAATCGGGTAAAGATAACTTTTTCCCACTAGATAATGGCATTAGGTTAATGCTAGCACAAAGATCGGCCAAGGTGAAGCACTCACCCATCCCCGAAAAATTGCAGGGAATTAGAAATCAACCGGGGTCTTCAAGCTTTTCGGGAAGCTTTTTGAGGATAACCGCAGAGCAATTCTCATTCAACGGGGTTTTTACCATTTCAAACAATTTTTCCTTATTATGCAAAAGATTTTTAACCATACACGCAAATTTCGGTATTAAAAGTATAGCATCCGCGAAGCTAATGTCGAAGTGCAAATCTTGGAAGATTTGGAAGAACTTCTCCATTTGATGATTAGCTTTGTCTCGGAGCTTCTGATCGTTTAATCTTGACGGATAAGGCAATTTGGTCTTGACTAGAACTTCTTTTTCTGGTTCAACAACTTTTCCTTCTGCTTTGACGGATGGACAAACGGAGGTTGGACGTATTCGGTACTTCCGTTGTTAATAGGAAGAACCGTGTCCTTTTTCGCCTCGGTCTCACGGTCAACTACCTTATGAGGAAGAGAAGACGAGGTAGTTAGAGTCGTGGGTCCATCGTATGAAACACCACTTCGAGTCGTGATCGCTTTAACATCGCCCCTCGAGTTAGCAATCGTGTTGCTTGGAAGAGTACCCGAACCCGAGGGTCGATCATTTAAATGCTTATTCAATTCAGTCATTTGATTAATTCACATTTTATTCATTTCCTCTTGACTTTTCATAAATTGCTTAAGTAACTCATCCAAGGACGACTGATTTTGATTCACAACTGGATTTTGGTTTTGAAAATTTTTTCCACGGTTATTGTTGTTGAAACCTTGATTTTTAGAATTTCCATTATTTTGATTTCCATGATTGTAATTCCCATGATTAGCATTTTAAAAATTTCTATAATTTCCTTGGTTTTGAAAATTCCCTTGATTCGGGCCTTGATTGTAATTCCCCCTATTTTGATGAAAACCTTGATTTTGATTTTGAAAACCATTGTTCATCTGGTTTTGATTTTGATTCTGGTTAAATTGATTGTTTCGGTTTTTCACATTATGATTCACTTGATTCGGTTGATTGAAACCGGGTGGTCCAAGATAATTGTTAGAACGGTAGCTAAGAAGATTATGGTCTCCTTGTGGTTGGTAACCATTACCACCCATATTGTAGGTTCCCAAAGTAGCATACACATTTTGACTTGATGGTTTTTAACTTGATTAGAAGATCTTTCAATAGCCATTGATTCAACTTTTTTAGTGAGGGCAGCTATAGCATTCATAACTTCATCATTAGATTTTCTACTAGCAGATGAAGTTTGAAGCTTGTTTCTAGCTATCCTCACTTTAGCTTTGTTAATACAAATATCGCCTAAAAACGTTATTTATATTTTACGATATTTGCTAAGTGTTGTTAACGACAAAGTGTAAACTTTGGTTTCTAGTAAAACATGATTTTAGTTTAAAGACTTGCATAATTAGACATTTGCTACATTTACATTTCATATAAAATACAATACTTTTTATATTTCTTAAAATAGAAAAATGTTAACATCACATCATGCATTTATGGTAATTTTGTGTGTTTGACTTACCATAAGCTCTTACACATTTTTGGAAGCTTTCTACTTTGATTCAATGTGTGTTTGGCTAGAAATAAGTTGATGTGATCTTGGTTGGTTTGGAAAGATTTATTGCAAAACCTTCTGTTAGCCTGGCGGAACCTTGAAGGTACACGGGCGAAACCCATCTGAGGGTTCCGCCGTATCCGCCAGACCTGCTGACGGTTTTGCTATAAATACCAAGCCATTTGTTTGAATTTCGGCTTTATCACTTCTCATTATATTTCACACACATACATTCATATCATTCATCTAACCCCTTAACATTTCATTTTGATGTGAAGTTTCTTTTGTAGCAAAGAAGTTCACAAGTTCATATAAAGTTACAAGTATTCAACACAACGTTGCAAGACTTGTTAGCTTAGCATCGTGTAGACTTTGTGTAGTTTAGACTTCATTTGATTGTGTGTTTTCAGTTGTGACTGGTTAGTATTTTAAGCCTTAAAATACATAGTGTAACTGGAGTTGTTGTACCCTTGTAAAAGAACTAACGGGAGTGGTTGTACCCTTGAAAAAGAACTCGACATCTAGCTTAGTATCGGTAATCGTGTAAGCGACGTGTAAGGTTTTCTCTGCCGGTGAAAGGAGCTTGTTGACTAGTGAAAGAAACTCTCGAGTTGGATACTCGGGGCATGGACGTAGGGCAAGGAAAAAGAGTCCTTGTAGCCAAACCACGATAAATACTCGTGTTGTGGTTTGATCGTTTCTTTCTTTATACTTGCATGTTATATATTGTCTTTGTGTTCATATATTTGATTAAACGGAAAGTTTCAAAAGATAATTAAACGAAAAACCGGTAAAACTATTCAACCCCGCTTCTAGTTTTCCACAATTGGCATCGAGAGCTACGTTACTCAAGCTTTTAAAATATATTGTGTTTTAAAACTTGAAACGATCCATGGATTTTGAAAATTACAAAGAAGGGCAATTTATGCAAAGACCACCACTTTTTGAAGCAAATGGTTTTATATATTGGAAAAACCGATTTGAAGCTTACATGAAATCAAAAGATATAGATTTATGGTATATAATCATTGATGGTGATAATATAGTTACGAATAGTAAAGATGAAGATCAAAAGAAATTAATTGCTAAAAATAATGAAGCTAAAATGATGCTTTACAATGCTTTGCCTAAGAAAGAATATGAAATAGTCTTTATGTGTAAAAATCTTTAATAGTCACTAATCAAGGAAACTCACAAGTTAAGAATAACAAAATTGATCTTCTTGTTCAACAATATGAACAATTTGCTATTCCCGAAGATGAGACTATTGATAGTGCATTTGCTAGGTTTAACACTATTGTTACTTCACTTAAAGAACTTGATGAATCTTTTTGTAGCAAGCATTTTGTCAGGAAATTCCTTAGAGCACTCCATCCGAAGTGGAGAGCAAAAGTGACGGAAATTGAAGAATCCAAGGATCTTTCAAGCATGTCACTTGACGAGCTAATTGGAAACCTCAAAGTTCATGAAATGGTAATGGAAAAAGATTCGGAAATATTTAAAGGCAAGAAAGAAAAGGTTAAGTCCATTGCCTTGAAAGCTAGAGTCCAATCAAGTGATGATGAAGAATCTAGTTCGGATAGTCATGATGAAGAATATGCCATGGCCGTTAGAGACTTCAAGAAGTTATTTCGTAGATGAGGGAAGTTTGTAAGGCAACCTAAAGATGACAAGAAAACCTTCCGAAAAGATCGTGATGATAGGAAAGGAAAGGTTGAAAGGAAATGCTTTAGGTGTGGAGACACAAGTCATCTCATAGGAGAATGTCCAAAACCACCCAAAAGCAAGTCTCAACAAGCTTTTGTGGGTGGTTCTTGGAGTGACTATGAAGAAGATGACGATGAGCCGAAGAATGATGAAACTGCTCTCATGGCTCACGACTCAGATGAGGTACTCTCCGAATCATCTTACTCTTCTATTGATGATGACACCTTACAAAAAGAATACAACAAACTTTGTGAATTAAGCTTAAAAATCATAAACAAAAATAAATTTTTGAAAACTAAAAAGGAGTTTTTAGAAAATGAAGTTTATGAGTTAAAAGAAAAAGCTAAGAGATTAGAAAAGAGTAAAGGTATTGACACATCGTGCAAATCATGTGAAGAGCTTAAACTCAAAATTGAGAAACTTAGAATTATTCAAGATGATCTAATAAAACAAACCACAAAGTTTAAGAAGTTCGATAAAAATATTTCTTGTGCGGATGAAATTAAGAAACTTCAAAAGTCACCATTTGATAAAACAGGACTAGGTTTCATGAAATTAGAAACTTCGAAGAGTCAAACGAAACAAGAAAAGAAAGCACAAGAAACTAACAAAAATGCTACAGCAGCCCGTGGAACATACGGAACGCAAAATAGGGTTCCGCCCGTTGAACCCAAAGGTTCTGCCGGGTCTGCAGCAGCAGTGACAACTTCCACGTCAGATCGTTCAAAATTTGTTAAAGTCACATATAAAAATGAAACAAAATCTGCTATTAAAACTGGAGTAGGACTTAGTAAAAACGAATTTAGAACTAGAACTACTCAACCGAGACCTAAGACTCCAATTCCCAAATGCCCCTTTCCAAAGAGTAACTACAACACACGACCAAACTACCAACATGTTCGGAACCAAAACACTCCTGGACATTACCAAACTCCAAATTACATGTCACGGAACCCTTATGTTCTATTTTCATACTTGGATCATGTTAATGGTATGCTTAACCAAAATGGACCCATGAGAAATTGGGGACCAAATGTTTGAGTGTTTTTCGTAAAATAGGTGTGCCTCAAAGTATGTTTGGAACCGGATGAATGGATTAAAGATAGCGGTTGTTCAAGGCACATGACGGGTAACAAAAGCCTCTTCTCAACTTATCACAAATGTGATGGAGGTAACGTTATGTTTGGTAGTAAAGCTAATAGAAAAATCATCGGAAAAGGTACAATCTCTCATGACTCTCTTTTTATAGATGATGTAGCTCATGTTGATAACTTAGGTTTTAATCTCCTTAGTATTAGTCAACTTTGCCGTAATAAGTATAATGTCCTTTTTAGTGAAAATGGAAGTAAAATACTTAAAGATGGTATAACCATCACCAAAGGTGTTCTTAAGAACAACGTGTATGTCATGAAGATGGATCAAACATCTAGAGACAAACTTTGTCTTACTTCATTAGATGAATCTTTAACTTTATGGCATAGACGTTTAGGACTCGCTAACATGAGACTTATATAAAACCTCTCCTCCAAAGACCTAGTTCAAAACCTACCTAAGTTGAAATATGACCAACACTTTTGTGATTCTTGCAAAGTCGGTAAACATGTCCATAGTAGCCATAAGGCTAAAAACTTTTGCATATGAATTTGTTCGGTCCATCCGCTATACAAAGTTATGGAGGTAACTTCTATACTTTGGTCATAGTAGATGATTACTCAAGATATACTTGGACAAAATTTTTGAAAAGTAAAAATGAAGCTTTTGATAAATTTGAGATTCTAAGTAAGAAAATTCAAAATCAAGTAGGGTCTAGTATTGTGTCTATTAGAACGGATCACGGTCGTGAATTAGATAATGAATTTCAATTTGGAAACTTTTGTAATAAAAATGGTATTACTTATAACTTTTCGGCTCCACGCACTCCTCAATCTAATGGTGTAGTAGAACATAAAAACCGGACTTTGCAAGAGATGAGTAGAACAATGCTTAATGAACAAAACATTCCACAAAAGTTTTGGTGTAACGCCGTTGACACATCAACGTACATTTTAAATCGAGTCTTAATTAGACCATTTTTGAATAAAACTCCTTATGAACTATATAAAGGTAAAAGCCTACATTAGGATACTTTAGAGTGTTTGGGAGTAAATGCTTTATTCTTAACACCAAGGACTATCTCACCAAATTTAACCCAAAGTTTTATGAAGGTGTATTTCTTGGATATTCACAAAATAGTAAAGCTTACACTGTTTTAAACAAAGAAACCTTAAGAGTCGAGGAATCATTGAACGTAACATTCCACGAGAGTCCACCTCCCTCTAAGACATCACCTTTGGTAGAGGATGACTTAGTTGAAAGTCAAGCTATTGAAAACCAAGTAATCTTAGAAAATAACAAGGAAGATGAACCATTAAGCAAAGTAACGACAATTGTTTCGTGTCAACCATTGAACCGAAAAACATTAACGAAGCCATAAATGATGAGTCTTGGGTAATAGCCATGCAAGAAGAGTTAAACCAATTTGTTAGGAATGATGTATGGATATTAGTTCCTCAACTAAGGAGTCAAACAATAATTGGAACAAAATGGGTTTTTCGTAATAAAATGGATTAAAATGGAATTGTGTCTAGTAACAAAGCTAGGCTAGTAGCACAAGGATATAATCAACAAGAAGGCATTGACTACGATGAAACTTTTGCTCTGGTTGCTAGGCTCGAGTCAATTAGAATCTTACTTGCATATGCATGTGCACACAATTTTAAACTCTTTCAAATGGACGTTAAAAGTGCATTCCTTAACGGGGTTATAAATGAAGAAGTGTATGTTGCTCAACCACCAGGCTTCATCGATTTTGAAAAACCTAATCAGGTTTACAAACTTAAAAAGGCTCTTTACGGACATAAGCAAGCTCCAAAAGCATGGTATGATCGACTTAAAACCTTCCTAGTTTACCATAAGTATACCATGGGCTTAGTTGATAATACTCTCTTCACTAGGAAGAAAGGTTCACATATTATCATAGTCCAAATCTATGTTGATGACATCATATTCGGATCAACTTGTCTAGAATTATGCGTAGATTTCTCAAAAAATCATGCATGACGAGTTTGAAATGAGTATGATGGGAGAACTCAACTTTTTCCTAGGACTCCAAATTAAACAACTAGAAGATAGTATCTTCTTTAACCAATCTAAATATATTAAGGACATGCTTAATGATGCGTGGGAATTGCACCAGGCTTTACCTCTCGAGGGATCTCGAGAAGCTTACAACCCCCACCAGGCAGTGTACCTGATCATTGTAGTATAGTATAGTGACAAGTACCGGGGGATTGATCGTTCAACTCAGGAATAGTGTCGCTAGGATTAGAAAGCCTAAAAACTAGATCTAGAGGTGAGGGATGAGTCATTTTGTGTTTTTATGTTTTATAAAAGCAAGTAAAAATCTTGGTTTTTAGAGGAGTGGGCGGAATTAGTTACTAGTCAACTAACCCAATGACTAAAGATGCAATCAAAATAAAATAATAAAAATAAAAATAAAGTAATTTAAACTAGTGGTGTGAGCAATATGTGGGAGAATTGTGTTTACTTAGATTGCACTACTCCCTAGATATCTTTTACAGGTTAATTACTTGTTACAGTTGCATGGATGACGGGTTATATTCCTTAATACCATTCATGGGGTGGCGTACTTAGTTCCCCAATTCTATAAGCTCCTACTTCACTCCTATGTCGAGCCGGCTAAGAAGCTCCTAACATGGGATCACTAGAATTCGCTCATGCATTAAATATAACCATAAAAATCTAGTACACATCAGTTCATGTTTCTTAAGACGTTCAAGCACGTTAGACAATGGAGATCTGCTAGTTTTCTTAAGCCTAACATTGAAATCATTCATCCATTACAACTATAAACAAGCAATCAACCTATACTCAACATCTAGGTTTCATTACATCTAAGCAAACACACAAAAGATCTAGCCTAGCATGTTAAAATCAAGACAAGCATAAGATATATTCAAACAACACATAGACATATTGAATGAATTGAAAGAAAACTTATCTTAATTGAACATGAAGGGTTTCAAAGGGTGAAAACCCTTGAAAATACTGTTACAAACGACCTAGGGTTTATTAGGTTCGGCCCTAGAATTCTCCACACAAGTTCTTCCCTTAATGAATGAAAAATAGAAAAGTATATATAGATTTGGTGAGGTGACGGCGTCAAGAGTAAAATTCTGACGCCGTCATCTCGCCGCCAATAAAGTTGTCGGACTGCCTAGATCTACATCTGACGCCGTCATGTGTAATTTTGCTCCAGGCAGTCACCAAAATAACTCTTGACGCCCTACTTCTGACGCCGTCACATTTTCTCTGGGTCGTCATCCACTTTGCTCCTGACGCCGTCATATTTTCCTTCTTGACGCTGTCAGGTACTGTTCCCAGCAAGGAAAATTAAGACTTTGCCGTTTTCTTCACTTTTATGCTCCAAAAACGTCCAAAATGCTTCCTTTTCCAGAATTCACTCCCAAAGTACCTAAAATCACAAAAGGAACGATTTAGGGCAATATTTGATTAAATAAATTCCAATTCCGGCTTAAATGACCACCTAAAAACGGTTCATTTTTCGCCTCATCATATACCCTTACACTTGAGATTTGCTTGTCCTCAAGCAAATGCGCTTTTATTCTAATCAAAGTACAAGTTAGGGGTCATTTAACACTAATATAAAAGTAATTACAACAAATAATCATTCCACTAAAGACCAAAGACAAGCACGGAGGTCATACACTAGCACCTCACAAATAGTGTTTAGATACTCACATCTCTCGGGGTGTAATAAAGTGATATCACAATATTGAAATGGAAAACATCTCTCACTACCTGTCATAGTAAAATAGATTACCATATGTAACAATTCGCAATTTCAGGTTAATTACCATTCCCGGAAAATTTCACTATTCACTTTTACTATTCATTTTTCCCGAAACTTTCCCGAAAGTTGATTTTTATTTGATATTCTCGAGTGATAAATCATTTCCATGGCAAATTAAATGTTTGACATTCGTCAGATCATTTTCGTGAAAGTTATTAAGGAATTGCACGTTTTAGGGTAAAACGTCATTCAGAAATTCTACGTACAACGAAACTCGACCGCGTTAAGTGACCCCGCATCAGAAAAATGTTTGACACCCTCATGATTTATTTGAGAATTAATTGTGACTGAGAAAAACATGACCAAAGACTTCCCGGCAGGTCACCCAAGTCGGTACTACTTTCACATGAGCACGCTTAACCGAATGGGCGATTAACCGTTAGACCACAAAACGAGTTTCTAAGACGTTTTGAGTTTTCAAACTTATTAGAAAAAGTCAACATAATTTTTCCCTCCTCCTTTGACCAAAAATCATTCCTTGATTTTATAAGTCATTCCTTAATTTTTAGGCTTACGGTTTGATGTCTAAAAGACATTTAACACCAACCGACACTAGACTGAGCCCAGTCTAGACATTATAAGTCATTTTAAATCATTTATATCATATTAGAAAAGTAACATTTTACTTTTCTCAATTTTACGCAATATTCGTACATTTTACGTATTACGCGTTTTAGACCCGTGTTTCCAGTTTTTAGCAGGGTTTACCACCCAAACGGAACCTACCACTCATTTTATATTTTATTATGGGACATATGGATATGTCTAACAATACTTTAAAGTTTTATAATTTTACGACACCCGGTTTTACGTTTTGAGGCTTAATCATTTACGATTGGCATTTCCCGGAGTCAAAACTCATCTAGTAACTTGGATAATATCATCCAAGGCACACCTCACCCCCCTTATCCATGTTGAACCGCCATAGGGGGGGGGGAGTCACCCCTTGTGTGGCTTAATCTCCTTACTTGTGCTCTAGGATCCTTACATGTGTAGAACTTGCTCACCAAGTGTTGACTAGTCCATGAAACTAACCTCCTCAAGACCCTATATAAGCCCCCTCCCTCCTTCTTTGTGCCGTGCACCTCCAACCCCCAAAACCCTTCCATCCTTTGCTCATTCCTTCTAATTTCTAGCAAGGTTCAAGTGATTCTTCAAGGTGGAAACCCTAGTTAGAATATCATTCACCAAAACTCTTCCAATCCCTAATATACTTGGTGATTTCTCTTGAGTTTAAATCCACTCAATTCACCTCAACTTTCATTACATCTCTTTCAAGAATACCAAGGGTAGAAAGATTGCATGAAGTGAAAAAGGGTTGAAGCAAGTCTATCAAAGTCATATCCTTACATGTTAACTTCCTTTCATCTTTGAAAGCCAAAAGTTGTGAGCCAAACCCTAACTTGATTCTTGTTAAATAATCATGTTCATGTTATTTACATATTATTTGTGCTATATATTGTCTTGTTATCATGTCCATGATGTATAAAAATGACCAAAACAAGTTATTGTTATTGATTGTTAAAACAAGTTACTAAAACAAGCAAACTAGTGACTTTCTTGGTAAGACCTGATCAAAATGGTAAAAATATGATATTTTATTATTACATATTGTGGTAGAGGACCTAAAAAGGAAACCATAGCAATTTGAACCACCCAAAACGAGTATACGAGTCAAAAGTTACGCCCATTTGAAATTACCAAAGATTTCCGGCAAAACTGCCAAATACCATTCTGATCAAATTTGGGTTTTGAAAGTCACACTTTTGGTCCGATTCATCAAAAAGTTAAAACATGAAAGTTGTCCGGAACGACGTTTTCGTTCAGGAACAAAGAAGCTCGAGACCTAAAAATTCTTTCCGAGTGATAAAATTCTTCAAATTCTAAACAGCCCATTTTTAGGTGAAAGTCACTAGATTATGGTTATACTTTGAAAGGAACAAGAGGTCTTATGACCTATAATCAAGACCACAACCATGGCTAGAGCCAAGGTTGTGTCTCATGACCTTGGAACAAGGACCAAAGGTCATGGCTAGGCCATGACGAAATGACCATACCAACTTACATAGGCGTAAACATGAAACAATGAATTAGGCGATAACATGAACAAGCAATTTGGATCTACTTCACTTAAAAAGGAACCATGAGATATTACAAGGAAAAATGGTCATACAAGACTTATGAAACTTCCCCTAAAAACAATCTTCATGTACTAATAAACTTTCCTAAGTTTATTCAAATATCGGACATGTAACTTTTCAGATCGAAACTTATATCTATATATTTTATCAACTACTACAATAGTAGGGAGCCTCATGTGAGGAGTTCATCATGTAAGCCGTCGAGTTGAGTTGTGGATTTACGAGTTAAAGTGTCCTGGCTCCTCGAACGCTTACTAACATGACTTCTGAATTATGTCGGCCCGAACGGTAGTAAACGATATACAAAACATACATGTTTCATGAATCTTTTCTTTCAAGGACATACAATATACATCATACCACATCATGGACTAAATGCAAGATATATATATATAGGCACTACTTCATATTCTTTACTCCAATCCTAAGTCACGACATTCTATTATAGGTTGCTCATAGAACCTTCACGATTCGACCGTCACATTCACTACTCACTACATAACTTAAGGTGAGTTCGTAGCCCCACTTTCTATTGTTTAACTATTTTACAAACCCATGGGGGGAATACATGCTATTATTTTTCTACTCGAACACAATGCTTTCTACTGTATGCTACCCGACGATGTTTTATTATCACTAAGTAACGATTGCCATGTTCGAAGTCCCTATATCATGAACCATTAGTCACTACCTTTAGTGAGCGCGAATATTGTGAATAGATCTATTGGGATTGACGGATCCCATTTGTGTTGAACAACGATGAGTTCACACAAATGCACTATATTTGAGATTTAGCGGTATAATGGCAAAAGTACCTCGATAGGGCTTCTATAATGCCAATTTTGTTGGTTCGATGTTAATGTTTTGGTTTCATGAGCTTAGTGAAATAAATAACGATTTTGTTTTCCAACTATGAGTGTGAGTCTATAGCTCACACTACGATTATTGTGTTCAAACGATTTAACTAAACTCTACGAATTCCACTCAACCTTTGTGTTGACCTCTCAAGCATGTATTTCAGGTTCATGACGATCAAGGATGGCACGGAAGGACACGGATACTCAAGAGGGCTATAAATTTTATTATCATTCAAAACTCATTTAAATTGTAAACATGGAACCATCTGGGACCTCATTTTGTAATCTCTGATATTTATATAATTTGAATGATAAATCTTTTAAAACGACTCAATTGGAGTTCGTTTTTTATTATTGTGACTATTGTGCCGTCAAGTAACACCCAGTTCGAATTCCGCTGCATCCATGAATTGGGGGTGTTACAGATTGGTACCAGAGCCATGGTTATAGAGAAACAGGTCTAATTGAGACCTAAACTATAACTACAATTACAAGCAAAACCATTTTACAGCCTTCCGCTCTTCGTGTCTTCCATCCTCCAGACAATTATGGACTTAGTAAGCATGTTATGCTACACAAACATACTAGTATATTTATATATACATTCGAGTTATTTTCAATCATTTTATCTAAACATATCTACACATGCCTATTCTATGGCATTTCGACACAACCACATTCTCCCAACCATGTTCCTACTCCAACATTTTATATCCAAGATATTGTAACGAATTACGATGGTCTTTTCTATTTCCCGAACATTGTATGACACAATGGTCTTAATCATTTCTCAAATGTTTTGAGTTACACAATGGTCTAATCTACTTCCGAGACATTGTGATTTGTGCAATGGTCTCTCGAATTATTCCACCACCTCATCAATATCATTTCATATGATATCAAAAACCCATCACAATCTATCGATTTCCAAACAAGAAATATGAGATTTCTAAAGGACAAACTAATCCATCACCTACAAAAGCTGAAGTTCAGCTCTACATTTATCAAAGTTTTCTTATGAAACCTTCATTATTAAAAGTTCGTGATCCTGGCCAAGTATGTTCTATTTTAGAACTACTTAAAACTTCCTTTCCATACGTATCTACCCGTACTATCTTCTATGCAATGGAATGTGAAAACATAGGTTACAAGTCTTGTATGGGCGGGACTTGTAACTGAATGGTTTGACATCGCCTTTGTTTAGTGGACAGTTTCTCGAAACAAATAACAATGATGCACTAAAGATGAGTGCATACACGGAAGGCTAAGACGATTTAGGTGTACATTTAAGTGGGGTGTAACAAATATTTCCTTTAAGTAAGATGCTTAAAGTTAGAAACAAAAATATAGGCTCGGAGGGGTGTACTAGGGATTTCGTGTACTAAAAATGAGTACAACACTAAGGGTGTGGGAAAAATTAGTTGACTTAACTAGCTAAGTAATATGACTTAAATGGTCAAGTAATTATGATAAGGGTTCAACACAAGGGTGATCCTAATGCCTCTTATCATGTAGTAAATCCTACTACACGAATGTAGTATCACTAGCGGTCTCGGGATGCATCACTAACGCAAGTTCTAGAATCTAAATGCTACCGGTACACTCATAAGCACTAATAATGAATGCTTTTCCTATCAAATCTAAAGGCAAACCTCACATATTTGGGTGGAAATTTTTTCTGAATGGTACGGTTTTGTGCTAGTCATACGACTCCTATCCATGAGACGCTTGCTATTACTAAACTTTCACTCCTAAATGTTGTAAAAAATTTTAAATTTGGCGCTAAAATTACACTAACAAGTATTTCTCATAGTTTTATTACACACCTACCATCAAACAAACAAACTCAAGCGAAAGTGTTTCCTATGAGGTATCATCATTTTACCCTCCCCTTACACTTAGGATGAACATTGTCCCCAATGTTCAAGTAAAGAATGTAAAAGTAAAACAGGTAAAAAGAATGTAATTAAATACTCCCCTGATTCGCTCGGTATGGATAATAAGGTAATAAGGTTAGATCTTCCTCCAAGAAAATGAACAATCAAAGCTTCCCTTCTAGAATATAAATCATCTTCTTGTCATACATAACCTGTTAAACCTGAGAAAACAAACAAGGCAACCTCGCGTAAAATCGGCGACAATCTGTATATGCTAATAAATCCTAGAAAACAAAGTAAGATATAATGCTTGTGGAATGATGTTTGCAGATTTCTTAGAGATTATAAACTAAAGAATTAACAAAAACTTTAAGACTCCGTTAGAAAAACAAAACTGGTAAAATTTCCAGAATTTTACACGTGACGCCGTCAGGAATTTCTTCCTGACGCCGTCAGAAGTGACCTGCAGAAATTCTTATGTTAAGTTTCCCGAAAATTTATGGAAAAACTTTGTCCTACTTCCTGGAAAATCCTGCAAAACATCATTATGACTCGATACAAGCATTTGACTCTAACAAATATGAATATACATGTTCATTTAATATTGTGGAGAATCATAATCGAGTTTGTTTCTTAAAAACATATTTGGGGTTTCCCCTTTGATGAGTGTGTAAATACTCATCATTTCTGTTACATTTAAACTGCAAAAACATATGAAAACACACAGGAATGCCTTAAAATACATAAAATATCCCTGGATTGTGTTTTTATGCAAAAGGATTGAAAACTGATGAAAAACTATACATTTCACATAATTTACAGTTTCAGTCCCTGAACTTTGAAAAATTGGCAAAACTAGTCCCTGGTAAATCAAAACATGAAAAATATCATCAAAGGTCTTTAGGGATTCATAAGTTGTCAAGTATAGTCCTTTAAAGTTAAAAATTGCAAAATGACAACTTTAGTCCCTCAAGTTTGAAAAATGTCAAAAATAGTCCCTAAGGTTTTGTAAATGGACAAATATGAAAAATAAACCTTGCACTATTCTTAAATGGCATAATTGGTCCTTATGATACCTTTTGAGAAATCACAACATCAACCCTTCAGATTTTAGAAAATTACAAGTTTGATCCATGGAGTTTGAGGAATTGGCAGAAAATGTCCCTGGGTTTTGAAAATAGAAAAATTATATCTTTGGTCCTTGGGTTATTCATAAATGACAAAAATGGTCCTTATAATAATTTTGGGAAAGTTGCAAAGCCAGCCCTTATACTTTGAAAAAATTACAAAATTGGTCCTTGTTTACTACCTAAACCAACCGGACCCTTATATTTATTATAAACCCAAAACCAAAATAAATCCAAAACCTTTACCCAGCCCACCCTTTCCATATCCTAGGCCCAAAAGAAAACAAGCCCAGTCCACACCTTTTTAAATAAAATGGGGGTTTGACCCTGTTGACCCTTCTTCCCCAATACCACCACCACTGCTCACTCACCTCACCCCCACCCTTCTTCTCTAAACCACCATGGTTTTCCATCACCTTCCCAGCTAGCTACTACACCTCATCCCCCTCATCATTTCATCCCACTTTGCATTTAATGCATCCCCACCTTCAGCCTATCACTGTTCCACTCACAACCTCCGAAATTGTGGAATACTTGCCCCAAACCCATCACAAATACATTTTCTTGTCCCCCTCTACCTCCACAAACACCCAAATTTCTTTAATTGAATTGAAAAGGCCACAAGCAACCTGTTTACCTTTTGGCACCAAAATCAGTTTAAACGGCCCTGATCACTTTGACCCATCCAATGGTCACAATTATTGATGGGAAATATTCAGAGACATGTGGGGAGTCTAAAAATGCTATAAAGAAAGAAGGGGAAGCAGAAGAGAATATTACCTAGTTTAATTTAATTAATGTAATGTCGACTTAACTTGTTTTTGTATTTTCAGTGTAACTTAAGCTTGTAACTTGTAATCTTAAATCTTTTCAGTGTATGTGAACTTAATTTCAATAATCAATTTCAGTTTTTATGAGTAAAATCAGTTTATGCAATTCTTAAATTTCCAAAATCTCATTCTGCTTTAGTGTTGTTCTTAGTTGATGATTACAGACTTAAATAAGCTCATATAAGCTCCTATAAAGCTTAAAAAAGCTTTTAGTAACTTACAAACCAGTGTAGCTTTAAAAAAGTCCACAAATATAAATTGGTCAATGAAAGTCAAACTGTGGGGCTTAGATATGATTTGGGTGATTCAGATGTAATTTGGAAGAGAAGCAGCTTTGGAATGTTGGTTTAGATCCTCAGGGAGGAGTTAGGAATCACTTGGATCTCTTGGTTCTTGTTTTTGGTGCTCACAATCATACTTTGTAAGCCTCATATTTATTTTAAGCTTAATTTACATAATCATAGTTGTCTTAGTTTAAATCTGAGTTACTTATGTTTCTTTGAAGTTATTTAGTGAAAGTATAAACAAAATTAGTATAGTTGTTTATTGAAATCAAGTGTTGCTTAGTATTTCAATTGTTAGTCCATTTTAGCATTTTGTGGAAATTCTGAGTTATTGTGGTAATTCTTGACATAAGTGTGCTTAAATAAGCTTAAGTAATCATAAAACATGTTTCTACATTAGTAGTTTTGGTTTAAACCTTCACTTGCTTTGAAAAATTCCACCACAGTTAATATAAAGGGGTGTTTGGTTCTATGGATTTCACTGAGTCTCAGTGGAATTCTTGGGTTACTTCTGTTTCCTACATGCCTCATCAGGTACACATAGATCATATAAGTCATAAATCTTTGGTTTACTTTGACAGAAAGTCAAAATCACATGAATCAACCCTCCACAGTTAACTGTGTGAGGATTTGAATACCATAAGCACTCAAATAAGCTTATCAGTTGTATCTTAAGCCTAAACTAGCTTTATTTAAGCTTATTATATCATCTATAATCTGCTAGGATCAATCAAACTTCATATAAGTCAACTGAATATTTGTGATTTTTGTGTTATGATCTAGGGTCTGAAATTTCTTGTGTGTATAACCTACCAGTAGAACTTGAGATTCCCACTATTTCCATAATTTTGTGATTTTTCTTGTTCAATCCACACACCCTGGAAAACACTTGCAGGGCAAGATGATGCCCTGCTACACAGACCATCACCACCACTTTGGTGGTTGATTGTGACCACCACAGTGGTCCTACAAGCTTTAATTTTGGTCCTTACAACCCCCCTCCTACCTGGGTTCAATATTTGACCCTTTGTCTGACCTGTACATCAGTGGACCCCACTTAATTTGGCCTTTTAAATTTGTCCCAATTCTTTCTCAGATTCAAAATAAGCAAGTGCTTATTTTGGATTTCTAGCTTATTTGGCCAACTTATTTGAGTAACTTTTGCGTATTATCATCCGCACAACGTAATTGTACCAGGTTTTACCCTTGTGGACACTACATAAGTCCATTTGTGCCTAATTCCTTCTTTGGTCAAACTTGGTCAACTGTTTGGTCTAATAAGCACTCTTAGTGCTTATTATGAGTTTTTAAATTATTTTCCTTTATAAAAGTTTCTTATTTTAAGTATTTTGTTAGTTTAAAAAAAAAAAAAAAAAAAAAAAAAAAAAAAAAAAAAAAAAACCAGAGAAAAACAAAACTTAATTATAGTGATAGCTTCTATTTAATAGAAATTATCTATTTAATTTTCTTTTTAGCTTATTTATAATCACTTCTGTATTTTTATATTTTTAATAAATATCTATAATATTAAAGTATTTTTATAAATTTTTCCAGAATTTTCTTTTGTCATTTGGTAATATTTAGAATTAATATTAGTTTAATTAATAATTAATTAATAAATAAGAAATAAATAGCATAATTATATTTTATAAAGTACCACCTAGTTTTTATAATTTTTCTAGCTTTTATATAAGGTAAAGCATTTTTATAAATTTTTCTAGGATTTATACTATTCATTTTCTATTTTTAATAATTTAATTAGTTTAATTGTTAATTAATTAATAAATAGAATAATAATTAATAAATTAGATTAAAAATACATAATATAAACTTTTTATAATTTTTTAGGATTCCTGTGATGGTTAATTAGATATTTAAAATTTTTCATAATTATCTAAGTCTTTTTAATATTTATAATAATTTAAATCAATATAATTAGTTAAATAATAATTAAATAATAATTAATTAATAATAATTAGATAAATAGTGTGAAAAATATAATTTTAGTTTTAAAATAAGTTATAATATTTTAGACTTTTAGAAATTTTAATTTTATATTCCTAGACTTATTTTACATTTTTCTATTTATTAGTGAATTGTTAACTAATTAAAAATATTTATTAAATAATAATAATTAATTAAATAGTTATAAAAATAATTTTAATTTTCTAATAATTTTCTAATAAGTTTAGGATTCCAAAAATATAATTTTCATATTTGTGGAAGTTGTATTTTACAGAATTCACGTTTAAATTTCATACGTTTACGTTTACTTAAATATAAACGTACATTTTATATCTTTTTACATTTTTTAGGTTTTATTAAATAAATTAATAATTATAAAATAAGTATTTCAAGTTTATTTAATTTGCATTTAAGCCCCTAAGGCTTGCGAACTCCTACTATAGTTAAAGTTGTTTTTGTTTACGTTTAAATATTAAACGTTTACGTTTTCCAGTCCTTTTTCACTTGTACTTATCTGATTTCATGTATTAATTGATATAGCTTATAAAAGCTATTCATACTTATATTTCAGTAGTATAATCACTTAAACCCTTTTCCTATTCAATTCACCTGATCTCGAAGTCGTTTTATTTCAGATTTCACGCCTCGTTGGGATTTAACGATCTAGGGAAACACTAAACTCCACGGAGTATTGGTTTAGACCGTTTGACTTGTTGACCATTACTTGGTTAATATTTTCTGACTGTTTGAGGCCAATCAAAATTTGGTGCCACTGCCGGGGAGGTGTGGTGCGTATTACGACTTTTTGAAGCATCTGTGAGTTTGAATTATCACACTTTGTTATATATCATCTTTTTATCTATATTTCTTTTCTATTTTTAAATTTCCCGTCACTCTAAGTATTCTTAGAGTCGTCTCTAGTGCATGCGCACTCGTTCTTCTAGGTCAACAAGCCCTTTCCATGAGCTTGTCAGAATTCCTCGAAGGCGCCGTAGACGTTCTGCCCCATCAGCCGTATCTGAGATACGTGTTGTTTCCCCAAACAAAGTTATCATGTCGGAAGACCGTCCGATGAATGAGCTTCTCCAAGCACCCATTGAGGGTTACGGAGACGCTATTGTTGTCCCAGCCATTGTGGCTGAATACTTTGAGCTCAAAACCGGGTTACTAAATCTAGTAACCTCAAGCCAATTTTATGGTTTTGAGAGGGATGATCCTCATGCTCATATTCGATGGTTTAATAAAATTACCTCTACCATCAAATACAAGAACGTCCTTTCCGAAGCAGTCAAACTTCTTCTTTTCCCATTTTCTCTTGAGGGGGCAGCCCGGATTTGGCTGGAAAAACAACCTCCTTGTTCAATAACATCATGGGAGGATTTAGTTACCAAATTTGTAAACGAATTTTTTCCCCCGTCCAGAACGACAAGTCTTAAAAATGAAATCATCAAATTTACTCAAAGGTTTGATGAATCGTTTGGTGACGCATGGGATCGTTTCAAAGAATTGCTTCGTCGATGTCCTCATCATGGTTTCACTGAATTAATGCAAATTGACACTTTTTATAATGGTGTGAGTCAATCTGACCAAGATTCTCTCAATGCCTCCGCGGGAGATAATTTTTTGAGCAAAACCACAAAAGAAGCTTTAGAAATCATTGAAAATAAATCCAAGGTCCGCACTACACGCACAAAGCCATATAACTCCCAAGTGAGTGCTGCTCCTTCTACTTCATCACCCGTGAGTACTTCTAGCACCAATGCTAAGATAGAAAAACTCACAGACGCCATTCAAGCTTTGGTTCTCTCAAACCAGAAAAAAGTCACTTTCACACAAAACCCTTCACATGCTGACGTAAAAAAAGTAGAAGTTTGTGTCACTTGTGGTGGCCCACATGCTTACTACAATTGTACTGCCACCGATGGTAGTCCTTTTGAAGCCAATGCCTTAGCCGGTACTACAAATCAGGGAGGTAATCAATACCGTCCTCAAATGGAACCAAGTGACCGTGCTAACACACATATGGGACCACCCGGGTTTAACCAAAACCCAAATTTGCAAAATCGAAACCAGAACCAACCACGAATGAACCAAGGTTATCAAAACCAAGGGAATTTCCATACTGGACAGAATCAAGGTTTCCACAATCAAGGAAACTTTAACAGAAACAATTTCAACCCGGGAAATCATTTTCAGGGAAATGGTAATCCAAATCAAGGAAATTTTCAACCACAACAAGGTTATAATCAAAATAACCGAGTCCAAAATTTCCCCAACCAAACACAAGCCATTCTCCCAGCTCCACAACCATCATCCGATGAGTTGTTAAAGCAGTTCATGAAAACTCAAGAAGAGACAAATAGGTTGTTGGTCAGCCAGATTTCTGAAATCAAGAAATCTTTAAATGAACAACCCTCGGGCTCTGGAAAACTTCTGAACAACACGATCGCAAACCCGAGGGGCGATACAAAGGCAATCACAACCAGGAGCGGAGTTTCATATGATGGACCCACTGTTCCCACTACCATTTCTTCTCCTTCTCCCAAGGTAGTGGAAAATAAAACCGAGGTAAATAAGGACGAAGTACTTCCTACTCATAATGGGGGTACCCAAGACGTCCCACCTCATGTTGTCCCGAAACCCAAACCAAAACCTAGAGTGGTTTTTGAACCAAATGATATCCCAGTTGAAACACCTCAGTCCAAACCTTCTACCTCCTCTATTCCTTACCTCTCAAGCTTGAGTGAGCAAAAGCTCCGTGAAAAAGCTAGTCACCAGATGGATAAATTCTTTCAAATCTTCCAAGATTTGCATTTTGACATTAGCTTTGCGGATGCTATTATTCTGATGCCCAAATTTGCATCGACAATCAAACACTTGTTAAGCAACAAGGAGAAACTGTTTGAAATGGCAAAGACTCCCTTGAATGAGAACTGCTCAGCAGTTCTTTTAAAGAAGCTTCCCGAGAAGCTGGGAGATCCTGGAAAATTTCTAATACCATGTGTATTTCCGGGAATGGTTGATTGCTATGCCTTGGCCGATCTTGGTGCAAGTATCAACCTAATGCCATATTCAGTTTGGAAGAAACTTTCTCTTCCTGATCTTACTCCTACCTGCATGACTCTAGAGCTTGCAGACCGATCGATATCTCGTCCTCTCGGCATTGCCGAGGACGTGTTTGTGAAGGTAGGAAAGTTCCATCTCCCCGCTGACTTTGTAGTGGTTGATTTCGATGCTGATCAAAGGGTCCCTCTCATTGTTGGGAGGGGTTTCCTTAGAACGGGCCGTGCTCTTATCGATGTATTTGTGCAAGAAATCACTCTGCGTGTGGGTAATGAAGCCGTTACCTTTAACCTCGATCAAACCTCGAGGTACTCCTCCAATTATGATTCTGAAGCAGTTAATCAAATAGATATCATCGACATTGCTTCAGAGGAGTACTCTCAAGAGTTTCTTGGTTATTCTCATAATTCTGTGAGTGGGGATTCCACTCCATCATCTGAACCTATCATTTCCGACTCTTCCCCTTCCCTCACTCCGTTTGAGGGAAGTGATTTCCTTTTGGAAGAGGTCGAGGCTTTTCTCAAAAGTGATTCAGTTCCATCGGGAATTGATAATACTGAGATTGATCTGGAGGGAGGTATTCTTCTCCTAGAGAGATTGCTAAATCAAGACAATTATCCTCCACTCCCTCCCGTACAACTTCATAATCAAGAAATCAAATATGTTGAGAAAACTGATGATTTTCCTGAGGTCGAACTCAAGGACTTACCTCCTCATCTTGAATACGCATTCTTGGAGGGTGATGATAAATTACCCGTCATTATTGCTAAAGGTTTAAGTGATGAGGAGAAAGTTGCTCTCATAAAAGTCTTGAAGTCACACAAGCAAGCAATTTCTTGGAAACTCTCCGATATTAAGGGTATTTACCCAGATTTTTGTACACACAAAATCTTGATGGAGGATGACTTCAAGCCTGCAGTGCAACATCAAAGAAGGGTGAATCCAAAAATCCATGATGTGATTAAACAAGAGGTTCTTAAACTTCTTGATGCAGGATTTATTTACCCTATCTCTGACAGTCCATGGGTTAGTCCCATTCATTGCGTCCCAAAAAAGGGTGGCATTACTATTGTCACTAATGAGGAAAATGAGTTGATTCCAACTCGGCTGGTTACCGGATGGCGTGTTTGCATTGACTATCGTAAGTTAAATGACGCCACCCGCAAAGACCACTTTCCGCTGCCCTTTATGGATCAGATGCTTGAGAGATTAGCTGGAAACGAGTACTATTGTTTCCTTGATGGTTTCTCAGGATACTTCCAAATCCCCATTGATCCATCGGATCAAGAAAAGACTACCTTTACATGCCCTTATGGAACCTTTGCTTATAAACGTATGCCTTTTGGCTCATGTAATGCTCCAGGTACGTTCCAGAGGTGCATGATGGCCATATTTACCGACATGATCGGTAAAACCATGGAGGTCTTTATGGATGACTTCTCGGTCATTGGGGATTCATTCCAAACATGTCTCACCAATTTAAAAAAAATGTTGAAAAGGTGTGAAGACACCAATCTATGTCTAATTGGGAAAAGACTCACTTTATGGTCAAAGAGGGCATTGTCCTCGGCCATAAGATTTCCAAGAATGGGATTGAGGTTGACAGAGCTAAGGTTGATGTCATTGCAAAACTACCTCACCCTACTACCTTCAAAGGTATTAGGAGTTATTTGGGTCATGCCGGTTTCTATCGTCGATTTATACAAGATTTTTCTAAAATCTCTCGGCCTATGACTCATCTCCTTGAAAAGGATACTCCTTTTATCTTGTCACCAGAGAGCATCGAAGCTTTTGAAACATTAAAGAAAAAGCTTACTGAGGCACCCATTCTTGTTGCCCCCGACTGGGATTTACCCTTTGAGCTTATGTGCGATGTAAGTGATTTTGCTATCGGTGCAGTCTTGGGGCAACGCAAAACGAAACACTTTCAGCCTATCAACTACGCAAGCAAAACTATGAACGAAGCTCAAACTCATTACACCACTACAGAAAAAGAATTATTAGTTGTGGTGTATGCTTTTGAGAAATTTCGGACATACTTAATCTTGACTAAAAGCGTAGTGTATACGGATCACTCGGCTCTAAAATATCTATTTGCAAAACAAGATGCAAAGCCGAGATTGCTCCGTTGGGTTCTCCTCCTCCAGGAATTTGATATCATTATTCGTGATAAAAAAGGAGCTGAGAACCTGGCTGCTGATCATTTGTCCCGATTAGAGAACCCTCATCAAGATGTGTATGAGAAAAAGGAAATAAATGAAACATTTCCTCTCGAAACACTCAATGCGGTTGCTTTTCGCGGAGATTCTACTACCCCATGGTTTGCCGACTTCGCAAACTACCATGCGGGTAACTTTGTTGTGAAAGGGATGTCAACCCAACAGAAGAATAAATTCTTTAAAGATGTTAAACATTACTTTTGGGATGTCCCCTACTTATTCAAAATCTGTGCGGATCAAGTCATCCGACGATGTGTATATGGACAGGAAGCCACTGAAATTCTCAAGGCTTACCATGCTGGACCTACTGGGGGACATCATAGTCCCAATTACGCCGCCAAAAACGTGTTTGATTCCGGATTCTTCTGGCCCACAATTTATAAAGATGCCCAGGATCTCATTAAAACCAGTGACGCTTGTCAACGTCATGGAAACATTTCACAAAGAAATGAGATGCCACAAAATGCTATTCAAGTATGTGAGATATTTGATATCTGGGGTATTGACTTTATGGGGCCATTTCCATCATCTAGAGGAAACAAGTACATACTTGTGGCTGTTGATTATTTATCAAAGTGGGTTGAAGCGAAAGCTTTACCCACGAATGATGCCCGAGTTGTAGTGAAATTCCTTAAATCTCTTTTTGCCCATTTTGGAACTCCACGTGCTATCATAAGTGATCGTGGTTCGCATTTCTGCAATGAAAAATTTGACAAAGTCATGCAAAAGTATGGTGTAACTCACCGTCTTTCTACCGCGTATCACCCACAAACAAGTGGGCAAGTGGAGGTTTTAAACCGTGGTATCAAAAGGATACTTGAGAGGACTGTTGGTGAAAACCGTGCTGCCTGGTCGGATAAATTAGATGATGCACTATGGGCCTTTCGTATAGCTTATAAAACACCCATTGGGTGTACACCTTATAAGCTTGTGTACGGAAAGACATGTCATCTACCGATGGAACTTGAGCACAAAGCCTACTGGGCATTGAAACATGCCAACTTTGACCTCAAAACTGCGGGTGATCACAGAAAAGTTCAAATGAATGAATTAAATGAACTACGTGATCAGGCTTACGAGAACTCTTTAATCTATAAAGAAAAAACAAAGAGAATTCATGACTCAAAAATAAAGAACCGCGTTTTTAACGTTGGTGATCGAGTACTTCTCTTTAATTCTAGATTAAAGATCTTCTCGGGTAAATTAAAAACCCGTTGGACTGGTCCATTCACTATCACTAAGGTTTATCCATATGGTACCGTTGAGTTATCTCAAAATGACGGTCCATGTTATAAAGTGAATGGGCATCGTGTGAAACACTACTTTGGAGAGGACATACCAAACATGGTTGTCCCGGATCTCCAAACTTTCCCCAAGGACAATTAAATTCGGGGTCGAGTCAAGCTAGCGACTCGGTTAACAAAAACAGTAGCTTCCTCATGGACAATTCAATTCGAGGTCGAGTCAAGCTAGCGACTCGGTAATCAAAAGCAGTACCAATATGGGTTTTCACTCATATTTCTGATTTCTTTCTCTTTTCTACCACCCTAAGTGTGGGGGAGATGCCCCACATGTTGTATATATGTATATATCTTCAACAACAAAAAAAAAAAAAAAAAAAAAAAAAAAAAGAAAAAAAAAAGATGTAAATAGCCTAAAATAAAGGTTATTAATATTTCCTTCTTACGTTCTAAGTATCGGTTTAACACCCGGTTTTTTGAATATTGAGGGCAATATTCATTTCTAAGTGTGGGGGGGGGGGGGATTCTCACGAATTCAAACACATGTTCCATCAAGCACCCTCATTTGATCAAAATTTAAAGTTTTTTCACACTTAGAAATGTAATAAATGGTTATCAGTCCTCCATGTCTAACCCACCTAAGGATTGGCTAATCCAGGAGCAAACGGCTCTTGGTAAAGATATCTCAAAACCGTTGATGGCTTGCAATTTGCCAAAAATTGTATGGTACCTCAACTCGCCATATCCTAAAAAGCGAATGAGTTGGCTAGCCCGCAAGATTATGGCTTGTGGTAAAGGCAGTGGAAAAACCATAATTGGTATTCAGCTCACCAATATGTTGACTATGTCCATCAAGAGTTGGCTAGTCCAGAAGCAAACGGCTTTTGGTAAAGACAAATCAAATCCGTTGACAGCTGGTGGTTTGCTAAAAATCACACGGTTATCAGGTGTGCCACACGAATTCAAACACATGTTCCATCAAGCACCCTCATTTGATCAAAATTTAAAGTTTTTTCACACTTAGAAATGCAATAAATGGTTATCAGTCCGCCATGTCTAACCCACATAAGGATTGGCTAATCCAGGAGCAAACGGCTCTTGGTAAAGATATCTCAAAACCGTTGATGGCTTGCAATTTGCCAAAAATTGTATGGTACCTCAACTCGCCATATCCTAAAAAGCGAATGAGTTGGCTAGCCCGCAAGATTATGGCTTGTGGTAAAGGCAGTAGAAAAACCATAATTGGTATTCAGCTCACCAAGATGTTGACTATGTCCATCAAGAGTTGGCTAGTCCAGAAGCAAACGGCTTTTGGTAAAGACAAATCAAATCCATTGACAGCTGGTGGTTTGCTAAAAATCACACGGTTATCAGGTGTGCCATAGTTCTAACATCTGGCTACTCCAGAAGTGATGGCTTTTGGTAAAGAGTAAAAATCCATTAATTTTTTCTCAAAAGATTGCTAGGGACTAGCAATAGTTTAGTGTGGGGGATTGATGAGTGTGTAAATACTCATCATTTCTGTTACATTTAAACTGCAAAAACATATGAAAACACACATGAATGCCTTAAAATACATAAAATATCCCTGGATTGTGTCTTTATGCAAAAGGATTGAAAACTGATGAAAAACAATACATTTCTCATAATTTACAGTTTCAGTCCCTGAACTTTGAAAAATTGGCAAAACTAGTCCCTGGTAAATCAAAACATGAAAAATATCATCAAAGGTCCTTAGGGATTCATAAGTTGTCAAGTATAGTCCTTTAAAGTTAAAAATTGCAAAATGACAACTTTAGTCCCTCAAGTTTGAAAAATGTCAAAAATAGTCTCTAAGGTTTTGTAAATGGAAAAATATGAAAAATAAACCTTGCACTATTCTTAAATGGCATAATTGGTCCTTATGATAACTTTTGAGAAATCACAACATCAACCCTTCAAATTTCAGAAAATTACAAGTTCGGTCCCTGGAGTTTGAGGAATTGGCAGAAAAGGTCCCTGGGTTTTGAAAATAGAAAAATTATATCTTTTGTCCTTGGGTTATTCATAAATGACAAAAATGGTCCTTATAATAATTTTGGGAAAGTTGCAAAGCCAACCCTTATACTTTGAAAAAATTACAAAATTGGTCCTTGTTTACTACCTAAACCAACCGGACCCTTATATTTATTATAAACCCAAAACCAAAATAAATCCAAATCCTTTACCCAGCCCACCCTTTCCTTATCCTAGGCCCAAAAGAAAACAAGCCCAGTCCACACCTTTTTAAATAAAACGGGGGTTTGACCCCGTTGACCCTTCTTCCCCAATACCACCACCACTGCTCACTCACCTCACCCCCACCCTTCTTCTCCAAACCACCATGGTTTTCCATCACCTTCCCAGCTGGCTACTACACCTCATCCCCCTCATCATTTCATCCCACTTTGCATTTAATGCATCCCACCTTCAGCCTATCACTGTTCCACTCACAACCTCTGAAATTGTGGAATACTTGCCCCAAACCCATCACAAATACATTTTCTTATCCCCCTCCACCTCCACAAACACCCAAAGTTCTTTAATTGAATTGAAAAGGCCACAAGCAACCTGTTTACCTTTTGGCGCCAAAATCAGTTTAAACGGCCATGATCACTTTGACCCATCCAATGGTCACAATTATTGATGGGAAAGATTCAGGGACATGTGGGGAGTCTAAAAATGCTATAAAGAAAGAAGGGGAAGCAGAAGAGAATATTACCTAGTTTAATTTAATTAATGTAATGTCGACTTAACTTGTTTTTGTATTTTCAGTGTAACTTAAGCTTGTAACTTGTAATCTTAAATCTTTTCAGTGTATGTGAACTTAATTTCAATAATCAATTTCAGTTTTTATGAGTAAAATCAGTTTATGCAATTCTTAAATTTCCAAAATCTCATTCTGCTTTAGTGTTGTTCTTAGTTGATGATTACAGACTTAAATAAGCTCATATAAGCTCCTATAAAGCTTACAAAAGCTTTTAGTAACTTACAAACCAGTGTAGCTTTAAAAAAGTCCACAAATACAAATTAGTCAATGAAAGTCAAACTGTGGGGTTTGGATATGATTTGGGTGATTCAGATGTAATTTGGAAGAGAAGCAGCTTTGGAATGTTGGTTTAGATCCTCAGGGAGGAGTTTGGAATCACTTGGATCTCTTGGTTCTTGTTTTTGGTGCTCACAGTCATACTTTGTAAGCCTCATATTTATTTTAAGCTTAATTTACATAATCATAGTTGTCTTAGTTTAAATCTGAGTTATTTATGTTTATTTGAAGTAATTTAGTGAAAGTATAAACAAAATTTGTATAGTTGTTTATTGAAATCAAGTGTTGCTTAGTATTTCAATTGTTAGTCCATTTTAGCATTTTGTGGAAATTCTGAGTTATTGTGGTAATTCTTGACATAAGTGTGCTTAAATAAGCTTAAGTAATCATAAAACATGTTTCTACATTATTAGTTTTGGTTTAAACCTTCACTTGCTTTGAAAAATTCCACCACAGTTAATATAAAGGGGTGTTTGGTTCTGTGGATTTCACTGAGTCTCAGTGGAATTCTTGGGTTACTTCTGTTTGCTACATGCCTCATTAGTTACACATAGATCATATAAGTCATAAATCTTTGGTTTACTTTGACAGAAAGTCAAAATCACATGAATCAACCCTCCACAGTTAACTGTGTGAGGATTTGAATACCATAAGCACTCAAATAAGCTTATCAATTGTATCTTAAGCCTGAACTAGCTTTATTTAAGCTTATTATATCATCTATAATCTGCTAGGTTCAATCAAACTTCATATAAGTCAACTGAGCTATAAATTAGAAAAAGTCAAAAAGTGCATGTTCAGAAATTACCCAAAATGGCATGAATATTTGTTATTTTTGTGTTATGATCTAGGGTCTGAAATTTCTTGTGTGTATAACCTACCAGTAGAACTTGAGATTCCCACTATTTCAATAATTTTGTGATTTTTCTTTTTTAATCCACACACCCTGGAAAACACTTGTAGGGCAAGATGATGCCCTGCTACACAGACCATCACCACCATCACCACCAGTTTGGTGGTTGATTGTGACCACCACAGTGGTCCCACAAGCTTCAATTTTGGTCCTTACAACCCTTCTCCTACCTGGGTTCAATATTTGACCCTTTGTCTGACCTGTACATCAGTGGACCCCACTTAATTTGGCCTTTTAAATCTGTCCCAATTCTGTCTCAGATTCAAAATAAGCAAGTGCTTATTTTGGATTCCTAGCTTATTTGGCCAACTTATTTGAGTAACTTTTGCTTATTATCATCCACACAACTTAATTGTACCAGGTTTTACCCTTGTGGACCCCACATAAGTCCATTTGTGCCTAATTCCTTCTTTGGTCAAACTTGGTCAACTATTTGGTCTAATAAGCACTCTTAGTGCTTATTCTGAGTTTTTAAATTATTTTCCTTTATAAAAGTTTCTTATTTTAAGTATTTTGTTAGTTTTATAAAAAAAAACCAGAAAAAAACCAAACTTAATTATAGTGATAGCTTCTATTTAATAGAAATTATCTATTTAATTTTCTTTTTAGCTTATTTATAAGCACTTCTGTATTTTTATATTTTTAAAAAATATCTCTAATATTAAAGTATTTTTATAAATTTTTCCAGAATTTTCCTTTGTCATTTGGTAATATTTAGAATTAATATTAGTTTAATTAATATTTAATTAATAAATAAGAAATAAATAGCATAATTATATTTTATAAAGTACCACCTAGTTTTTATAATTTTTCTAGCTTTTATATAAGGTAAAGCATTTTTATAAATTTTTCTAGGATTTATACTGTTCATTTTCTAGTTTTAATAATATAATTAGTTTAATTGATAATTAATTAATAAATAGAATAATAATTAATAAATTAGATTAAAAATACATAATGTAAAATTTTTATAATTTTTTAGGATTCCTGTGATGGTTAATTAGATATATAAAATTTTTCATAATTATCTATGTCTTTTTAGTATTTATAATAATTTAAATCAATATAATTAGTTAAATAATAATTAAATAAAAATTAATTAATAATAATTAGATAAATAGTGTGAAAAATATAATTTTAGTTTTAAAATAAGTTTTATAATATTTTAGACTTTTAGAAATTTTAATTTTATATTTCTAGACTTATTTTACATTTTTCTATTTATTAGTGAATTATTAACTAATTAAAAATAGTTATTAAATAATAATAATTAATTAAATAGTTGTAAAAATAATTTTAATTTTCTAATAATTTTCTAATAAGTTTAGGATTCCAAAAATATAATTTTCATATTTGTGGAAGTTGTATTTTACAGAATTCACGTTTAAATTTCATACGTTTACGTTTACTTAAATATAAACGTACATTTTATATCTTTTTACATTTTTTAGGTTTTATTAAATAAATTAATAATTATAAAATAAGTATTTCAAGTTTATTTAATTTGCATTTAAGCCCCTAAGGCTTGCAAACTCCTACTATAGTTAAAGTTGTTTTTGTTTACGTTTAAATATTAAACGTTTACGTTTTCCAGTCCCTTTTCACTTGTACTTATCTGATTTCACGTATTAATTGATATAGCTTATTAAAGCTATTCATACTTATATTTCAGTAGTACAATCACTTAAACCCTTTTCCTATTCAATTCACCTGATTTTGAAGTCGTTTTATTTCAGATTTCACGTCTCGTTGGGATTTAACGATCCGGGGAAACACTAAACTCCACGGAGTATTGGTTTAGACTGTTTGACTTGTTGACCATTACTTGGTTAATATTTTCTGACTGTTTGAGGCCAATCACCCTTACACTTATCTTTTGCGAAATACCTTTGGATGAAGTTAAGACTAAGCCAAACAACAAAATAAAGTATTTTCACCATTTTAGTTTGAAACATGATCTACCAACAATAAAAATAAAGCATGCATACGGAAACAAATAACAATCAAACAAAATAAAATCACACAAAGCATGGGTTGCCTCCCAAGAAGCGCTTTTCTTTATTTACGAGTCTTGTAGCTAGACTTAAGGTCATGGATTACTACGTGACCTCATCGTTGGTCTCACCTTCTGATTGTAAATGTTCTTTATAGAGACCAACCACTTTTTTCTCAATTGCTCCTATAATCCTATTGGCAAATTCCTTATCGACTTTATACTTCGGTCCTAGAGTCAAGCAATCTTTGTAGAAAAGACTCTTCTTTTCCCATACGTAATCCATGCCCTTTACCTTATCCTCTTCATTGATGTCCTCGAAAGCACCAATGTTATCCATGTCAAATCGGGGCACAAAATGAAATTCTTTCATTCTATTAGACATCCTATAAGTGATCCTATCGGTGTTACTAGCAAATCGGATTGTCCCTTCTACCTCATCATATTCTAACTTGGACTCTTCAACAAACTGTTTACCAAACACAACATTGGATAAGCGACAATCAATAACATTAGCAAGATCTTCAATAACCATAAAGTCAGTGATATAAGTTAAATTCCCAACAAAGACATGTAGACCTTTAATTCTCCCGACAAAGTTACAAACTCCACCGGGGTATTTGGGATCTCTTCTAGGTCCAAGTCTTGTTTTCACTATGTCATTATAGACACTTGAGGACATAATGTTGATTGGGGATTTAAAATTAATGTAAGCATTGTCAATATGTTTATACCCAATCATACATGGTATCTTAGCATTCTTAGGATCCCCTCTTTTTATCTTAGGTTCGATTTCAGTAAAAGGAGGTCGAGGGTTATCAATAAGATTATTATAGTATGCAATCTCCTCCATAGTGGGGTATAGATTAAAATAATCATCTAGCTTTGGATCAATTTCCCCTTCTTCAAGTTCCTCAACAACATCCTCAAAATCATTAGTCCCTAGGTCCTTATTTGAATACAAGGCGGTCGCTAGGTCACTAAATGCATGGTCGAACTCAACCTTAATCAACCTATTAAGCTCCCTAAGTTCCCTAATCTCACTCTCAATTTGTTCACGTAACAAAGCCACTTCTCTACGGGAAAGGGGTGGATTCGTGTTTTCCATAATGGTCAACGGAATAGTCAATGAATTTATTTTACTAACAAAGGCACAAAGAAATAGATAGACTAAAGAAAACCTAAAAATAAAAATAAAATCTTACTAGAAAGGAATCTAGCAAGTAGACCTAATAAAAAGAAATCCTAACCTAGACAATAACTATTCCCCGGGCTGCGGCACCAAAAATTTGATGTGTGGGAATTGCACCAGGCTTTACCTCTCGAGGGATCTCGAGAAGCTTACAACCCCCACCAGGCAGTGTACCTGATCGTTGTAGTATAGTATAGTGACAAGTACCGGGGGATTGATCATTCAACTCAGGAATAGTTTCAGTAGGATTAGAAAGCCTAAAAACTAGATCTAGAGGTGAGGGATGATTCTTTTTGTGTTTTTATGTTTTATAAAAGCAGGTAAAAATCTTGGTTTTTAGAGGAGTGGGCGGAATTAGTTGCTAGTCAACTAACCCAATGACTAAAGATGCAATCAAAATAAAATAATAAAAATAAAAATAAACTAATTTAAACTAGTGGTGTGAGCAATATGTGGGAGAATTACTTGTTACAGTTGCGTGGATGACGGGTTATATTCCTTAATACCATTCATGGGGTGGCGTACTTACTTCCCCAATTCTATAAGCTCTTACTTCACTCCTATGTTGAGCCGGCTAAGAAGCTCCTAACATGGGATCACTAGAATTCGCTCATGCATTAAATATAACCATAAAAACCTAGTACACATCGGTTCATGTTTCTTAAGACGTTCAAGCACGTTACACAATGGAGATCTGCCGGTTTTCTTAAGCCTAACATTGAAATCATTCATCCATTACAACTATAAACAAGCAATCAACCTATAATCAACATATAGGTTTCATTACATCTAAGCAAACGCACAAAATATCTAGCATAGCATGTTAAAATCAAGATAAGCATAAGATATATTCAAACAACACATAGACATATTGAATGAATTGAAAGAAAACTTATCTTAATTGAACATGAAGGGTTTCAAGGGGTGAAAACCCTTGAAAATACTGTTACAAACGACCTAGGGTTTATTAGGTTCGGCCCTAGAATTCTCTACACAAGTTCTTCCCTTAATGAATGAAAAATAGAAAAGTATATATAGATTTTGTGAGGTGACGGCGTCAAGAGTAAAATTCTGACGCCGTCATCTCGTCGCCAATAAAGTTTTCGGACTGCCTAGATCTACATCTAACGCCGTCATGTGTAATTCTGCTCCGGGCCGTCACCAAAATAACTCTTGACGCCCTACTTTTGACGCCGTCACGTTTTCTCTGGGTCGTCATCCACTTTGCTCCTGACACCGTGATATTTTCCTTCTTGACGCCGTCAGGTACTGTTCCCAGCAAGGAAAATTAAGACTTTGTCGTTTTCTTCACTTTTATGCTCCAAAATGCTTCCTTTTCCAGAATTCACTCCAAAAGTACCTAAAATCACAAAAGGAACGATTTAGGGCAATATTTGATTAAATAAATTCCAATTCTGGCTTAAATGACCCCCTAAAAACGGTTCATTTTTCGCCTCATCACTTAAGAAATTTGGATTAGAAGATTCGAAACCAATCAAAACGCCCATGTCTACGGAGACAAAACTCACCAAGGATGAGGAAAGTGAATCCGTAGATAGCACTAAATATAGAGGTATGATTGGAAGTCTACTTTACCTAACGGCTAGTAGACCCGACATTATGTTTAGTGTTTTTCTATGTGCTCGTTTTCAAGAAGATCCTAAGACAACTCATCTCGAATCCGTTAAAAGGATTTTTAGATATATTAAGGGCACTACACATTTAGGTTTATGGTATCCCAAAGGAACGGGAATAGACACCATAGTGTATGCCGACTCGGATCATGCCGGTGACTATGTTGATAGAAAAAGCACAAGTGGTATTTGTGCTTTTGTCGGACATTGTCTCACCTCATGGTTCTCTAAGAAGCAAACGGCTCTCGCTATCTCAATAACGGAAGCTGAATACATTTCGGCCGGAAAGGCATGTCAACAAGCTCTTTGGATGAAGCAAGCTCTTATCGACTACGAAATTCAACTTAACGACAACACCATTCTTTGTGACAACAAAGGAACCATTGATCTTAGAAAAATCCAGTTCAACATGCTCGTACCAAACATATTGAAATCCGTCATCATTTCCTTCGTGATAACGATCAAAAAGGAAACATCTCAATTGAGAAAGTTTCTTCCGAAGACAACATAGCCGACATTCTCTCAAAACCTCTTAAACGAGAACCTTTTAACCTTCTTAGGCTAGGCTTAGGACTCATGGAACCTACATTGTAGTTCTAGACATTAGACAAAAACCACAAAAAGCAAAACAAATCAATAAGTCTTTTTCTCAGCAGAGTCGGCGGAACCCTCAGCCATAATGGGCGGAACCCTCTTTTTGGTTCCGCCGTATCCACCGACCTACAAAACCCTTTTCTTAGTTTATATTAAATCAAACACTCATTATCTCATACCACCACTTCCAAACTGCTACTATTCACTTCACCACTCATCCACAACTATGAATTTTTTATCCTTCCTTCATTCACATTGCTCATCAATCATCATTGTAAGTATTCTAAACATGATTACACTCCTGATCTGAGTCTAGGAATTCTATTTTTGCATAAAAACAAAAACTTGGGGTTATGCATTAACTTGAGAAACCCATGCATGAAATTAGGTGTTTAACAAAACAAATCATATTTCCTATAGTTAGGAATTGCATTATTATAAGTTATTAACATGTTTACTAAAACACCCCATGTCAAATTCTTGCAAAAATTTCTCACAAATAGGACAAATATTTTTTTTTCGTCTCACATTGTAAATACAAAATCAAAACGTTATGTTCAAAAACATCACTTGCATAATGTCTCTTGAATGCTAAAGGGAATACATAACCAATATGTATTTTCGGGTACATTCAAACGAAGCTACATTGAACTAGGAGCGCTTGGGTTATCTTTTGTTGTATAACTAAACTTGCATTCTAAAACGTTTTGAGCATCAAAATGAGTCAAGATAACCGCACCTCCAGATTGTTTTCATGTAGGCACACACTAGAACATCCTGTTGGGAATTAAATAATCAGAAGAATCAGCATAAAGGCTTAAGGAAATATATCAAGTATGTTTCTACTGATAAAGCACAAAGCACGTTTCCACTGATGGATTCTACTGATAGTGTTTCTGCTGATGCTACTATGACTCATACAACAGCTGTGTAGATAAGTACAACTTATTCTACTGACTCATATACAAGAAAAATATCTTTGTTATAGTCATCAAATTGAACACTCCAAGTGAGTTGTAATCCTAGATACATGTTGTATCTTAATGACTGACATGATAACTCATCATCTAGCTAGAATGAATATTAGTCATAAGCTAGTATTTAAGATGACTCATATAGATTGTAAAAGATCTTTCCTTGGACTATGAAAGGAAGATATTAGATATGAGTTAAGAGTACACATGATACGAATAGACAGTGATAGAGATATACATAGAGAAAAACAATAGAACAAACACAAGATTCAAGGTCTTTGTAACCCTAGTGATAGTAAAGATCACTCGTATTATTTTGAATAATATTGAATCGTTTGGTGAAATACTTTCATTGTTCTTTGTTAAATAAACACAAGCATCACATTTCCATTTCCAATAAACATTCTAAGTGTGGTTAAGTAGATTCCGCATACTTAATCATATTCACTCAAAGTATCATATTTACACATTAAAAGGTCTAACACCTTTAGTGTGTGATCAAAATCAAGTGATCCTCTCACATCCACATTACAATAGTCGTTTACTTAGACTAAAATGTGAAATTTTGTTTTTCTAGAAATCATCATGCCTCCTCTAACCCATCTCACATCCACATTACAATAGTCGTTTACTTAGACTAAAATGTGAAATTTTGTTTTTCTAGAAATCATCATGCCTCCTCTAACCCATTACGACCACAAGAACACCATAAAGTACCTACCCAAACACCACAAAACCAAAGGCCTTACTCCAACTCAAATCGACGTTTTCAAAGCCCTAGAAAAGCGTTATGTCCACGAAGGTAGAACCATTGACCCATTCTTCATAGAAGGTACAAACCTACCTATGGAACTAGCAACCATCAACTTTGATTGTCTCCTAGAAATCAATGAGCCTATTTGTCCTAGGTTTATTTTAGAGTTCTATGCATCTGTCACTCTCTCCACAGATGAGTATGGTCGCATGTCTATTAACTTTAGGGCTAGTAGTCATGAATACTCCTTCACTCTCGAGGAATTTGCTCAAATCCTAGGTGTCCCAAACCGTGGTACTTGCATCTACTCTGACAAGCATTCCCTCTCAACTCTTGACACACTCATTGATCGAATCCATCCCTATGATACCCCTCTTGTGTCCAAGGATGAACTCCGTGACCACCTTTTCATTAGGACCACCAACACTAGGAGAACCCGAATGGGAAATGAGGTCAACAGGGACCCATATGGTATGGAACTCAATGAACTTAATGTTAGGATCATATTTTATTTATAGAAAGTGTCGGTCATTAATATTATGTAATAGGTTGCTTTAGAATATCATTATGATGAAGTTTATGTTTAGTTTTCATGATTTTATAAAGTCTAAGGGCTAGTTATGTAATAGTTTCAAAGATATGTGAAGCCCTAGACAACCACTATAAATACTCTTGTAATACCTGATTTTGAGGTTGGTGCTCTTAGTAATATCAAGGTTATTATTTTCGAACACTAGGAGTTCCCTCCCACTCTCTTTCTCTACTTACTTTCTCTCTCTAGATTTAGGCATGATGCACAAGTGATATAGGTTGTTCTAAGGTCCTACAAGTGGTATCATTCGCCAAGGGATAATATAGGTTGTTTTAGGTTTGATTTGGTAGAAAAAACTAGGTTTAAAAGTGATTTTTGTACAAATCGGTTACTGTTCATCGTCACATTTACGAGTTAGCAGTCATTTATTGAGGGTCTGAACTTAGCGAGTTAGAATCAGTTTTAGCGAGTTAGAACTTTAAGATTTAGCAAGTTAGGGATTTCTATCTAGCGAGTTAAGGTTTGTTCCTGCGAGTTCGAGTTAGCCTTACCTTATCGTATATCTAGTAAGGTTCATTGTGGCTGATACCTAGGGGAAACTCTACTCAATTTGATTCTCTTTACCGAGTTAAGTTGGGAGGTTGACTTATCGAGTTAGGTTCTTGAGCTAGTCTTTACTGAGTTACACTGCTGACAGTTTCTATCGAGTTACAAGAGTCTAACCTTGTTACCGAGTTACGACTTTCTTCAAGTTTATCGAGTTAAACACTCAAGCAGGACTTACCGAGTTACACAGTTAGCTAGAATCAAGACTTACCGAGTTAGCCAAAACCAGGAATTACCGAGTTAGCCAGAATCAGGATTTTTACCGAGTTACAAAACCATCTAATCGAGTTAGCATTAAAAAATTATTTTTTACAGGAGACTAAACGTTCAATTTTTACGCGAGATTCAAATTTTGGTATAACGTTGAAAATTTTGACCCGAAATTCAAATTTTTAGGCCAAAATTCAATTTTTTTTGGTCAAATTTGGCGTCAAAATTTTAAAACTCAAAATTTTCTAGTAACCTTAGAATTGCATTTAATAGTGATTTTCAAATTTTGGGCGAGAAAATTTTCAAATTTTATTTTTGGAGGGAAAATACGAAATCACTGAGATCGACCGAGAACGAATTTTCAACTTCACCAAAACATCTAATCTACAACAACAACCTTTGTTATCTTTCAAAAGATCCTCAGAACAACGTTTCACTTTGAATTCAAATCATGGCAACTCAACAAGACACTCATGCTGCCGGTGCTAAAAATCGACCTCCAATGCTTGAAAAAGGCGGATATCTTCCATGGACAAGCCGCATGCTTCGTTACATCAAAGCAAAGCCTGATGGTAAACTAATGATCAACTCCATTACAAATGGTCCATTTAAGCCAAGACAGGTTTAAGTTGAAGGCAATCTAAATACAAAACCTCCTACTCTACCATTCGTGCGTGAACAAACAGAAGCAGACTACACGGATGAAGACAAGAAGCAGATCGCCGCTGATGATATGGCAATGTATTTAATCCAACTTGGATTACCACGTGAGATATTTGCTGCGGTCGACAGCTATGAAACTGCTTTTGATATGTGGGAACTAGTTAGAAGGATATGTCATGAAACAGAGATTGGACAACAAGACGTTGAGAACAAACTTCTAACTGAATGGGAGAACTTTACATCCACTAAAGGTGAACAGATTGAATCCTACTACACAAGGTTTTGCACTTTAATGAATGAGTTAATCAGAAACAAGTTGACACCATGAACAATTGCAACAAACATCAAATTCATCAATAACCTTCCAGAAGAATGGGGTCGTTATGTTACAATTGTCAACCAAACAAAGGATTTACATAAGGTGAATTATGATCAACTCTATGATTTTCTGAAGCAAAACCAAGCTGAGGCTAATGAAGTAAGGAAAGAAAGATTGGCAAAGAATCATGATCCTCTCGCATTAATTGCTACTACTGCAACCTTGACACAAGTGTTTGCTTTTATGACAAAGGCATTCCAAGGACGTTATTCTACACCAACTAACAACAACCAAAGGATTTCATCGAACACTCGCAACAAGCAGATTGCTCAGCCGAGTTTCAATATGGGCAACGGAGGCCAAATGGTTGGAGTTTATGGGAATAAGCAAGGATATGCTACTGGATTTAATATGGGTAATCAGAATATGCAGAATGCAGGTCAGTATGCAGGGAATCAGATGAATCAGTATGGTCAGTATGCAGGGAATCAGATGGGTCAGTTTGTTGGGAATCAGGGGGGTCAGAATGTTGGAAATCAAGCAATGGGTAATCAGAATAGGAATGTTGCAGCTCCAGTTGTTGGGAATATGGGAAATGTGAATCAGGGTAATACGGTAAAGTGTTTCAACTGTCAGGGTGTAGGTCATATGACAAGGAACTGTCCTACTAAGCCGAACAAAAGAGACACAGCGTATTTGCAGAAAGCATTGTTGTTGGCACAAAAGAATGAAGCAGGGTTTCAGTTGAACGCAAAGGAGAATGATTTTATGGCTCTTATGGATGACATGGAAGACAAAGAGGATATCGATGCGAACTGCATATTCATGGCGAATCTTCAGGAAGCTAAGTATGACACGGATTCTGACACACTTCCTGTTTACGACACCAATGCACCATCTGAGGTATCCAACTTCAACATATGTCCCAATAATGATATCCTTGATATGTCTCCTCATGAGGAACAACATTCTGAGAAGTTAGCATCTACTTATAATACATACCTGGACATGCCACGTAGTTGTAATACTCCTTCAGCAACTCCAGATGTGAATTATAATGGAGGCTTCGTTTCACAGCATGCTGAGAATGATGAGGAAACACGTGCTTTGTTTGAATCATTATTGAATAATTTTCATATTGAAATTGAGAATGTGAAAAAGTTCAATCGCGATGTTAAGGCCGCGAATGTTAAATTGACCACTGAGCTTGAAAGTTATAAGGAAAACGTTAAAGCTTTTGAGTTTCATAACAAAAGATTGTCTGAATTAGAAACTGGTTATCAAAATTCCGTTTCAAGGGAAACACTTTTGCAAATCAAGTTTGATACACTTGATGTTAATTCTTTCAAGAAGATAGAAGCTTTAAACGCGGAAATTTATGATTTGCAAAATCAACTATCTAAACAAAAATCAGCTTATTTCAATCTTGAAAAGGAAAGGGATGAGTTGAAAAAGGAATTTGCAAAGAAAGAAGATAAACATTTGGAAGAAATAGTAGAGTCAGAACACATGATTGCACATTTATAAGAATTAGTGGTTAAGTCGGGTCAGTCAAGTCAAACAATGAAAATGATTTCAAATCAAACTAATCCGATTTACCATACGAAACATAAAATGGCTCTTGGTAACAACACCCCTTGTAATCTCAAGAAAGCTCAGGAAGAACAGAATGTTTTGTATAATGGTAATCTTATTTACACCAAACATGATCCTCCCGTCGTTCGGGATTCTGTGCAAATGATGGAACTTGTCGAAGAGAGCATAACTAAAATGAAACAAAAGGATTTGAAACCCATTGATTACAACAAATTAAACAAACTTTCGGGAATTACTTTTTTTCCACAAACAGAACCATCCGTGTTTTCCATAAAACGACCATTCGCGAAATTCTTTTCTAAAAAGATAGTTGTTTCCAAATCTCTTTCAAAAATGGAACAAATGTCTTCTAACAACACTTTTAATACAAGTGAGGCTAGAGACATTCTTGATGACGTTAAAAAGAGAATTCAAGAACTTCAAAATATTGTTAAATCTAAAACTACTATCAGTATTAACAACTGGCATTCTAGTTTTCATATCAAACAGAAAAATGTGTTTGAAAATGAAATTACTATCCCACTGAATAACATCAGTGTGAGGGTAATCCATTTTGAAAATGCTTTCTTAAAAGAAACGACCGGCTTTGTCAAGGACCACAAATCCCTGGTAAAACAAGCTAATGAAACTCGTGAAAACATGAATGTTTTGGAACGGTTAAATGATTCTCTCTTCGAAGCAGTTTTGTCTACTGATATAATGTTTATCATCATACAAACATATTCGGTTCAAGACGATGAAAGACTGAGAGCTGTGACCTCCAAAATTGTTTCCAAATATGAAAATGCTCTTTTAAAGCTTGAAAAAGAAAATGTGTCATGTTTTAAACAACTTGATCAGAAAAAGGAAGAATGCAAGAATGAAAATTTGTCGTATGAGCGTGCCTTCAAGAACATGAAAGAGCAAAATGATCTTTTTAGGGCTCAGCTTGAAAGTCAAAAAGGGAAGGGTGAGGGAACTAAGTTTGCAAAACCATCGAATTCGGAGAAACCAAATGTTCCAAACACGGTTCAAAAACCAAAAATGTCTATTTCACGGTTTGCTCCAAAAGTCGATGAGAAAACGGATTTGACATAACCAGCCACTCCAACACCCTTGCCCAAGAAAGGTGAAAATGAAAAGATTGTTGATTTAGGAAAAGCGGTTGTTGAAACACCAAAAGTGATAGCACCTGCCCTTTTTAGGATTAGTCCCACTAATGCGTCTGCCTCCACATCTAAGACTTATGAGGGCAAAAAGGATAATTCCAAAGAGTCTAGTGATGCTAAAAAGGACAACAATATAAATCCTAATGCTTGTGCCTCAACTTCTACAGGATTAGACAGCACCTCTAGGAGCAGCAGACTAAAGCCTAGGAGCAATACAAGGAACAATAGAGTCTCGCCTGCCTCTAAGAGTAGTTGCAAGAATAAAGTTAAAGAAGTAGAAGAACACCCTAGGAATTTATCGCTTTGTAATAAGAGACATGTTTCATCTAAATGTAATGTCGAGAGTACTGGTTCTAATGCATGTAATGACACTGTTTGTTTAATATGCAAGAAATGTCTAATTAATGATGTTCATGATGAATGTGTTTCTAAGAATGAGAATGTTACACCTGAACAGAAGAGCGTTTCGAAAGGTCCTAGTGCAAAATCTAGATTGGTTGGAAACCTAATTAAAAGAATTAGGAACACCACTAATAGTCGCACGCCTAGGAACTATCTTAAGCATTGTGTTTGGATTCCAACGGGTAGAGAATTTGTACTCAAGGATTGAAAATTAGAAATAGTACAAGCTAAACAAGTAGCAACTGTCTATGAGTGTGATTTGGATTGTACCCCTAACCCCATGGAACCAAATTCAAAACGGTTTCCAAATACAAACTCTTCTGTTATTGGCAGGTTATCGAAATATGCCTTTGGATCATCGACTCGGGTTGCTCCAAGCTCATGACCGGGAATTTAAAGTTGCTGATCAATTTTGTCTGGAAACTCATGGGAACTGTACGCTTTGGAAATGATTACGTAGCAGCTATTCTGGGTTTTGGAGATCTTCAGTTTGGGAATTTTTTAATCACTCGAGTTTACTACGTCGAAGGGTTGGGACACAATTTGTTTTTAGTTGGGCAGTTTTGTGATGCAGATTTAGAAGTTACATTCAGGAGAAACACAGTTTTTATTAGAAATTTGATTGGTGATGATCTCTTAATTGGTAATCGTAGTACAAACTTGTATGCTATCGACATACCCAAATGGCTTCTACATCACCAATTTGTCTTATGAAAAGGGCAACCGAAATTAAGTCCTGGCTGTGGCATAGACATTTATCCTTTCTCAATTTCGACACCATCAACAAGTTAGCCAAACACAACATCGTCAACGGTCTTCCTAAGTTCAAATACACCAAGGATCATCTATGTCCATCATGCGAACAAGGAAAAAGCAAAAGAGCATCATATAAACCTAAAACCGCACCTAGTTCAGAAGCATGGTTACATTTGTTGCACATGGACTTATGTGGCCCAATGAGAGTTGAAAGCATTAATGGGAAAAAGTAAATTCTTATTATCGTTGATGATTATTCAAGATATACATGGGTAAAGTTTTTGAGATCAAAAGACGAATCACCATGCATCATCATCACCTTTCTGAAGCGTATTCAAGTTCTACTTCAAGCTCCAGTAAGGATTGTAAGAACAGATAATGGCACAGAATTCACAAATCAGGAGTTAAGAACCTATTTTGAAGATGTTGGAATCACTCACCAAACATCAGTTGTTAGAACTCCACAGCAGAATGGGGTAGTTGAAAGAAGAAACCGAACTCTTGTGGAAGCTGCTCACACCATGCTAATTTATTCTAGTACACCACTATTCCTATGGGCTGATGTTGTTGCCAGTGCTTGTTTCACTCAAAACAGATCCCTAATCCATCCAAGATTCAATAAAACCCCATATGAGCTTGTGAACAACCAGAAACCTGATATCTCTTATCTTCACGTGTTTGGCGCTTTGTTCTTTCCGACGAACGACAGAGAAGATCTAGGAAAGTTGAAAGCTAAGGGTGATATTGGAATCTTCATTGGATATTCAGAAAACTCGAGGGCATTCAGGGTGTACAATAAAAGAACAAAAAGGATAATGGAGACGATGAATGTGAAGTTTGATGAGATTTCACAAATGGCTTTTGAGAGACTCGCTCTAGAACCCACGCTTAATCCGATGGCTTCTAATCATAACGGATTAGGACCCGCACCAAACCAGCAGACTTCTGGCCACATCAGTTCAGGACTCATGCCTCAAGGAGCTTAGTCAACAAACGCTGAAAAACCTTCAGAACAAGAACTGGAAAATTTCTTCGAGTTAATGTTTGATGAATATTATGGTGGAACTTCGACTAATGCATCTCAACAACATTCCGCTGCACCCGCTCAAAACCATCAACCACCACCATCACAAGATGCATCTACAATAATCGAAGCAGAAGCACCAACTCCCTCAGCATCATCAACATCTACTCCAGTAACTCCAGTTATTGAAATTGTTCTACCAAGAGTTGATGAGCAAAACCAAAACACAATTTTTCAAGAAGAACCAACAAATAATTCAAACGATGTTGAGTTAAAAGAAGAAGAAATATTTAAAAACCCATTTGCAACAGACTCTGCTGAATCTTCTTCAAGGTTACAAGAACCATCTAACATACATTCGTACAACCCAAGGTACCCTTCTACGTTTCAATGGACAAAAGACCATCCAATAGAACAAGTTATTGGTGAACCTTCAAAGCCAGTTCAGACGAGGAGACAACTTGCCACCGATCTCGAATTATGCATTTACATTTGCTCAATCAGCCTCAAAGAACCTAAGAACATTCGGGAAGGAATGGCAGAATACACATGGATTGAAGCGATGCAGAAGGAAATTCTTCAATACCAGTTACATGATAGTTGGGAACTTGTTGAACGACCACTTGATAAACGAGTTCTTGATCTCAAGTGGTTGTGGAAGAACAAACTAGATGAGGAAATGAATGTAATTCGTAACAAAGCTCGTCTCGTGGCTAAAGGATATCCACAAGAAGAAGGGATAGATTTCGAAGAATCATTCGCTCCTGTAGCTAGACTTGAAGTAGTCCGGATTTTCTTAGCCTATGCAGCTCACAAAAACATCACAGTCTATCAGATGGACATTAAGACCGCTTTCTTGAATGGAACTCCGAAAGAAGAAGTGTATGTGAGTCAGCCAGAGGGATTCATCGACAAAGATCTTCCAGACTACGTCTACAAGCTTAAGAAAGCCATTTATGGTTTAAAACAAGCTCCAAGAGCGTGGTATGACGAACTATCATCCTTCTTGCTAAAAAACAATTTCACCAAAGGAACGGTTGATGACACCTTGTTTATCAAAAAATTCAAAGATGAAATTTTGATCGTTCAAATTTACGTGGACGACATAATTTTTGGATCAACCAATCCTAACCATTCAAAACATTTTGAAACTCTCATGAAAAGAAAATTTGAAATGTCCATGATGAGGGAACTAAAATTCTTTCTTGGTTTACAAATACATCAATCCCCTCGTGGTATTTTTATCAATCAAGCTAAATATACATTAGAGATTTTGAAAAAACATGGAATGGAAAACTGTGATTATGTTGGTACACCAATGGTCACTTCACCAAAAATAGGTGCTGATTTGTTTGGGAAACCCATCGATCCGAAGAAATATCGGAGCATGATCGGTTCTCTCATTTACCTAACTGCTAGTCGACCCGATATTCAATTTGTTGTTTGTTTATTAGCACGGTTTCAGGCAAAGCCTACTGAACTTTACCTTAAAGAGGTTAAATGGATCTTTCGGTACCTACGAAGCATCATTAACGTGGGACTTTGGTATCCGAAGGATTCGGGAAATAATCTAACAGCCTTTTCAGATGCCAACCGTGCAGGAGATCAAGTTACAGCAAAAAGTACATCAGGTGGAGCACAATTTTTGGATGAAAAGCTTGTAAGCTGGTCGTCAAAGAAACAGGATTATACTGCGCTATCAACCGCCGAAGGCGAGTATGTGTCTCTATATGCGTGTTGTGCCTAAGTTTTTTGGATGCGGACACAGCTCACAGATTATGACTTTACTTTTGGCAAAATACTTATGTATTGTGACTCAAAAAGTGCCATAGCCATCTCGTGCAATCCCGTACATCACTCTAAGATGAAGCATATCAAAGTCCGCTACCATTTCATCAAAGAACACGTGGAAGAGGGTATTGTTGAATTATTTTTCGTTAAGACTGATAACCAACTCGCCGATCTATTTACTAAAGCCCTTCCAAAAGAACGGTTTGACTATTTAGTTCAACGAATTGGCATGCGAAGCCTAACTCCTGAGGAGCTAGAACGTCTTCTCAAATCTTCTTGTAAAATATTTTCAAAATCGCTTCGCTGTATATATTTTTAAAAAAAACAAAATACAAAATTTGAAAAACCAACAAAAACAAAATACAAAAATATAAAATTTCAAAAAATACAAAAACAATATAAAACCAAAAAATCCAAAAATATTCTTCTCACGACATGTCTCTCGTGTAAATCAATATTCTGTACGTTTCTAAAAATGTCATTCAACAATAATACCGACATGTACAGGTGCTTGAACGGGAGTTCTTTAAAATGTTTTTCTAAAACATGTCGTTTCTCAAAAGTTTCTTCACAATGGCTTTCGTATACTTCAGTACGAAACCCGGACCCGAATGATGACTTCTGATTATTTTCAAATCAAGGACTCGTATTTTCAAGGACGAAATCTTTTTCAAAAAATTCGAGTCTAAACAAACGAAAAGTCTTCAAACAAAAACAAGTTTTAAAACAGAATTCTTGAGCACTTTTTCAAGATTGGTCAAAAGATTTCTCAAAATCTTTCAAATGAGTGCTTAAGATAACTCCCTCAAAACCCTTAATTGATTTTCAAATGTGCTATCATTAAGAGGGAGTACAAAAACAAAATTGTTCCAAATTCATGCAAAATGAAATCTGTCTTTCTCTCCAAAAAGCTTTTTCTTAATCAGTTGATATCAAAAATATCATGATATGCTATTTTTGAGGGGGAGAAGACATGATTAAAATGTGATCAAAGATGTTTAATGTTTGTGACTGAATCTCAGAAGAGCTCGACTCAGATAGTACCAATGAATTGACGAAGCTTAAAATGTCCGTAATCGAAAAGACTTGTCCTGGACGGGTAATAATTTCAAGTAGTCTAACTAGTGATGTAAGCGTGTCTCGAATAGGACTTCTCTGAGTAGAATGTACCGTATCGAGAGACTTTCTTTGGACTTGACCAGGACGGGTAATAATTTCAAGCTAGTCTAACTAGTGATGTAAGCATGTCTCGAATCGGTCATGTTCACTGAAAGTGGATCAATTCAAAAACTGCAAACTCCTCACGCATGTGCAAATTTCTTAAAAAATCGATGAGCACATGTGAAGGGGGAGTCCTTCTAAAGAAAAAAAACTCTCAAAGTGTTAACAAAAATGTATTTATATTCATAAACACTTTGAGAGATTTTCATAAATGGTTTCATGGCAATAATAGGATAGTCATGGTGTTATAAGGTGACTAAGGTTATGGAAAACCGTCCTATGATCCGTCATAGCCGGAGGGATCTACCCAAGGACAATTCCAATAGATTAGAATTAGAAGTCCTTAGGTATGATTGAAAAAAAAAGGAGAAAATGAGAAAGGAGAAAGAAGGGGTTGAAGAATTAAAAAGAAAAGTTATGAAAAAGGGTGAAAAGAAATAGCCCTCCATATGTTCAACCTTAGGGCAAACACCGGGTTCAATTCGTATGCTACTGGTTGTTACGAAGTTGAAACCGGTATTGAAGATAAAGACGTCATGGACCCAGTGACGCACTGCACTTAACCTTCTAGCCACTCAAGTTCTCTTAAAAGAGCTTGTTTCATTCTCATGGGAAACCGGTGTAACCTATCGACATGTCTCTTAGAGATGGTTGATATTGAAGCAGGAGACCTCTCCCTAATCTCTGCATAGGAAACCTAATGTGCACTTATCGAGTCTAGAGCCCCGAGATTCATCAAAAGATCTCATAGGAACACATGATATCTCTACACTGGTTGTTCAACATTAAGGACGCCAGATGTAAGCTTTAGAGTCCTACGCAGATCTTAGCAATCTGTCGAGAATGTTTATGAGAGGATTTACTTATGTATTTTTTTTCTCAATGATTGAACGGAAACTCCTGCCAGGGTCAACATCAAGCAGCCCTGACAGCAGGTCAATTCGGTAATTCTTTATGGGTTACGCTTAGTGTTCGCGGTGGTTTCAAACTGTCTACAGTTGTGGAGTGATCCCCAGCGACTCACCCATTCGTTGAGCTACTTAGTAGGTCTCGTAAGCTCCCTCGGGAGTATCCAAAATGGGAACGACCATGGTAAGGGTTAGAAGGAGTCTTTACACTTTGCTGTTGACGATCTCTAATTCCTTATCTGTAAGTACCGGTTGATTTATTGCTAACTGTTTACCTGCAGCTATATATCATCTCCATGGCGATGGATTCCACATTCTCATACATGCATCACAAAGTCAAAGGAAAGTTCTCACAAAGATCAAAGGATAGCAACAGTCAAAGAAAGATTCTACGCCAAAAAGAAGAATCTACAAAGTAAAGTGACAAAGATCAAAGTAAAAGAACGGAAACAACAAATGTATGTTTGACAAAGACTAAAGACGTATGAGCATGTTGAAAAGGCGCATAACCACCACAAACACAGAAGTGACGAAAGGCAGATGACATCATTTGATCATTTCAACAACAATGAAGCATGACGAACTGGAACTATGATTCATCTAAATGATTCTTAAAGACGTCAAGAGCTATGAATGTTAAAGTTTAAATACAAAGATGATGACGTCGCGCAACCTTCAATGACCAACACTTAGGGGGAGATTGTTAGGATCATATTTTATTTATAGAAAGTGTCGGTCATTAATATTATGTAATAGGTTGCTTTAGAATATCATTATGATGAAGTTTATGTTTAGTTTTCATGATTTTATAAAGTCTAAGGGCTAGTTATGTAATAGTTTCAAAGATATGTGAAGCCCTAGACAACCACTATAAATACTCTTGTAATACCTCATTTTGAGGTTGGTGCTCTTAGTAATATCAAGGTTATTATTTTCACACACTAGGAGTTCCCTCCCACTCTCTATCTACTTACTTTCTCTCTATATATTTAGGCATGATTCACAAGTGATATAGGTTGTTCTACGGTCCTACACTTAATCCCCAATTCAAGAAATGGGAAGAACTACTTAGAGCCAATGTCATTAGAACCATAGGAAACCGGGATCATATCAATGTTTGCCTTTGCTACATGCTATACTCCTTGTCCGTTAGGTAACCCTTCAACCTTTCCTACTACATGGCCAAGAGAATGGCCGACATTCCCGTGCAAGGCACAACGGCTATGCCGTACGGAATGCTCTTGACCCGTCTCTTTAGGTTCATCTCTCCCATTCCACCAACTCCTAGAGGTCTTCGCCTAGACTACTCTCTCATTCCACACACTTTTGTCCCACTAAGTGATAGGAGAGTCAACAAAGCCCAAGGAAAACGTCCTCATCCTCTTACCTCCTTATCATCATCCTCAATGAGTGAAGATGAGACTTTGCCCAACTCTTGGCTCCCACCTCTAGAATACCTTTCCCAACTTCTGGATATTCCAAATGAGTAGGCAGAGTGCAAGCAAACAAAGGGGATGTTCAAAAATCTCGAGAGATTCCTTGGAAAGCTCAAGAAGAAGATTGACCGTCAATGAGAGCGGGTGTGTAGGAGTGTTTGGCACAAGGTGCCATTTGAACAATTTGGTCGTTTAAACAATGTTTGTCATGAATTTGTGTGTTGGTAGGATATTTTGTACAATTTGGAACATTTATTAACTAACTATGATGTAGGACGACAACATTTGGCATGTTGTCAAAATTTCAAATGTATGAAAATTTCACTAAGTATAGTGAAATTCGCTAGCCCCCGGTCAAAGTCCAATGGTATGCGTGTTTACATGTCCAATTTTTGCATTTCCTAACCAAATATAAATTGTATTTTTGCTTTTAGGAATTTTCGAAAAATTTGAAAATCGTCTCGCGGGTCAAAAACGTGGACTGCCTCATTTTTCAGTCTTGGCGGAACTGGCGGCACCCTAAAATGGGTTCCGCCAGTGTATTTTTTTGGAATTCCAGAATTTGCCCAACGGATCAGACGGAACCCTGAGGAGGGTTCCGCCTGTGTATCCCCAGGGTTCCACCAGTAGACCTGCAAAAAAAAAATTTCTTTCTCGACATTTCAACTTCCACTCAACACAAATCATCCTTTTAGATAGAAATCCATTCCCTACTATTTGTTAAGCACATTAGGGTCTTTCTCATCCTCTAGAACTCATAAAAAACCATTTCCCACCAAATTTCAAACTTAACCATAACCACCTCAAGGAACCTTCACCCATAAAGGAAGGAACCCTTCCAAAGGTTCCTTGCAATCCGTGAAACATATACCTTCAACCAATTTGCCAAAACCACTAAGCATTTAGTGCAAATATTTGTCTTCTTCTTTCACCATTTTTATTGGATTGACTTCCAATGATTTGACAACCCTCATTAATCTTCCAAATCATTAGCAACCTCCATACTTGTATGGTTAAACATCAAATCCAAACACTCCTTCCCATACTTCTTCACCTCTATAAATTTAACCATCTTAGAACACCCTCAAATCACACCATCACCATCACAATCTTTGATTCTAAACCTCTAATCAACCATTTCAACTATGACAAAGTCAACAATAACCTCTCAACCATCTCGACTCGTTCAGAGAACCGCACGCATAAGTGTCAAACCACTTTGGTCAAACCACACAATCAACTTAAGTTCCTCATCCTCGGATGAATTCTCCTCACCCATCAAAAATGAACATTTTCTAAACCTTGCATCTCCATCACCCAAAGGACCTAATGAGCTCACTACTCCACCACCAACAAAATCACCCATTGACCCAACTCCACCAAGTGCACCAATCCAAACATCCAAAACTCCATCACCATCAACACTACCTAAACTTGAACCAATGGAGTTATTTGGGTCTCCTCCAACATCACCACATCCTTTTGTCCAAGATCTCAATGATCTTCCACCAAGATCAACAAATCCACCACCTTTGACAAATCAAAACCCAAGGCCATTGCTTGACCAAAATGAGCCTTTTGTCCACAACCAACCACCACAACAAGAGTACCACCACCCAAAACCATTATTGTTTCACCCTATATTCAATGACATCCATGGTCCTCTATATGGAAAACCTAACTTTGAAAACCATGATCACCCAACTCCACCACATTCTTAACCCCAATCCTTTGAGTCTTTCTTTCCCTCTTATGAGGAAATTCAAAACATGGTCGAAAATCACCTCCATCATGCAATGGAATTTCAAACAACCTTGCTTGACTCCATACCAAACCCATCCGCCACTCAAGAAACCAGCACCAACCCACCACCACCACCATCATAAAATGACCTGTTTCCACCCACTCATCACCATGTTTGCTCACAATGTGAGCAAATGCTCAAAATAGGTGAAAGCATCAAGATGTTGCTACACCAATTTAAAGATGAAACCCACTTTGCAATACAACACATCATAGAGCGTTTGGATGCTCTTTCCCACCCAAACCAATCCTTGACCAACTTTGGAGGCCTTTTGCCCCACTTAGGAAAGGTTTTGAATGACTTCTACTTATAGAAGTAGGATGTTATTTTTCTTTTATTTCTTAGTTATTTTTTTTTTTCATCTTTTCTTTTTATTTTTAGAAGTAGGGGGATATTTTTCATTTCTTGTCCTTTGACTTTTTTAAAGTCAAATTTTACTTGGAATGACATCTTTTACTACCATTTTATTTGCATTTTTGGTTGCTCATATATGACTTGTGATTGTGGTTGCTTATATTCTCATATGGTTTGGTAACTACAAGCTTGCTTATGTGTCATTATCACCAACTAACCATTTTTTTGTAGGTTCAAAATCCATGTTTCCCATCTTGGCACTCCTTTTAGGGGGAGTATCGACCAAGGAGGAGCAAGTGCATAGTTCCGCTTCGCTACTCTACTTTTTGTTTCGACAAAAAGGGGGAGAATGATATATAAACTTATCAACTTAAAATGATTTTCATCACTTAAGTAAAACAAGTTTAATATAACATTTTTTTTAAGCTTAAACACTAAAATTTTGTGAGTTACTTAAAAACAAAGTTTATGTTTTGTCATCAACAAAATGGGGGAGATTGTTAATACAAATATTGCCTAAAAACGTTATTTATATTTTACGATCTTTGCTAAGTTTTGTTAACGACAAAGTGTAAACTTTGGTTTCTAGTAAAACATAATTTTAGTTTAAAGACTTGCATAATTAGACATTTGCTACATTTACATTTTATATAAAACACAACACTTTTTATATTTCTTAAAATAGAAAAATGTTAACATCACAGCATGCATTTATGGTAAGTTTGTGTGTTTGACTTACCATAAGCTCTTACACATTTTTGGAAGCTTTCTACTTTGATTCAATGTGTGTTTGACTAGAAATAAGTTGATGTGACCTTGGTTGGTTTGGAAAGATTTATTGCAAAACCTTCTGTCAGCCTGGCGGAACCCTGGAGGTACACGGGCGGAACCCATCTGAGGGTTCCGCCGTATCCGCTAGACCTACTGAAGGTTTTGCTATAAATACCAAGCCATTTGTTTGCATTTCGGCTTTATCACTTCTCATTATATTTCACACACATACATTCATATCATTCATCTAATCCCTTAACATTTCATTATGATGTGAAGTTTCTTTTGTAGCATAGAAGTTCACAAGTTCATATAAAGTTACAAGTATTCAACACAACGTTGCAAGACTTGTTAGCTTAGCATCGTGTAGACTTTGTGTAATTTACACTTCATTTGATTGTGTGTTTTCAGTTGTGATCGGTTAGTATTTTTGGCCTTAAAATACATAGTGTGATGGGAGTTGTTGTACCCTTGTAAAAGAACTAACGGGAGTGATTGTACCCTTGTAAAAGAACTCGACATCTAGCTTAGTGTCGGTAATCGTGTAAGCGACGTGTAAGGTTTTCTCCGCCGGTGAAAGGAGCTTGTTGACTAGTGAAAGAAACTCTCGAGTTGGATACTCGGGGCGTGGATGTAGGGCAAGGAAAAAGAGTCCTTGTAGCCGAACCACGAAAAATACTCGTGTTGTGGTTTGATCGTTTCTTTCTTTATACTTGCATGTTATATATTGTCTTTGTGTTCATATCTTTAATTAAATGAAAAGTTTCAACAGATAATTAAACGAAAAACCGGTAAAACTATTCAACCCCCCTTCTAGTTTTCCACAAGCTTTATTCTCAATAATTGTGAAAGCATCTTGAATGTTTCGGGTCAACAAGTTTCCACCCGTAGCAGAATTGAGTGAGTCTTGATCGGCAAGACTCAACCCATTGTAGAAAGTATCAATCTGATGCAAAGGTGAAAACCCGTGATTTGGACATTTTTCCAACAACTCCTTAAATCTATCCCAAGCTTCGCTGAACGATTCATCGAAACCTTGCTAAAATCAAAAGATTTGAGTTCGGAGATTAGATGTTTTTTATAGAGGGTAAAAATGATTCACGAACTTGGATGCAAGATCATCCCAAGTATGAATTGAGTTCAGTGGTTCCTTTTCAAGCCAAGTCCGGGCTGCTCCCTTGAGGGAGAAAGGAAACAATTTCATTTTAACCGAATCATACGGAACTTGATTTAACTTTATAGTTTCAGTGTTGTCGGCGAAATTCCTTATGTGAACATAAGGATCTTCAATTTCTAAACTGTGAAATGAGATACTCGTAATGATGTTGAGTAACCCGTGATTAATCTCGAATTGATTTGCAGTGATATCGGGAATCACGATGGCCCTCCTTACACCATTGAATGGTGATTGGAGTTGTTCCTCCATCGGACGTAAATCGTAAGCCGGTTGGGGTCACATCGGAGGGATCTCGTTGTTTTGAGCACCACCCATCGGCGGGGGTCCCAAGTGTTGTTCGTTTTGGTTCATTTCCTCAATGGTTGGGAAAAGAACTCGGTGTGTGTGATGAAATAAACTTTCTGGATTTGAAAGTGAATAAATAAGATGTTTAGAAGATGAGCGGGTGTTCATACACCACAAAAATCACAAATGAAAAATGAAAAAAATCAAAATAGAAAAGGAAAATCTTTTTGTATTTTTGATTGAGAATTATTTTGGCATTTTTTAAATATTGAAAAACAAAATACAAAACTTTTATTATCTTTTTTTGTAACCGTTACGTTATTCGTAACCGTTTCCTTAATTACTACGCGCAGCGGAGCGGGAGAGAAGAATGGATCTCCCTTCAGTCTGCAATGTAATATCAAGACCTCCGTATTCCCCGTTTAGTTGATTGTAGTAATAAAGTAATCCGAATACGTATAATTTCATGATCTCTTTTGTTATTTTTTCGGAATGGTTTACAACACTCCCTCGAGAGTGAGGATGTTTATTTTATTTTTGGATTTTCGAAAACACTTTAGTAAAAGTGTTTTTGATTTTTTTTACTTTTTATATTTTTATAGAAAATATATACAAGATATAGGAAGGTTTTCAAAACACGATTTTTTAAAAACGAAATTCAAAACTCACTTCAAACCTTCCCCGGCAGCGGTGCCAAAATTTGATTGGTTTGAAATCAAATATAGTATATAGTATAGAGTATCTATATTTCTCCAAAGGATTTGAAGGAAATACAAATCCCGAGAAGTCCGTGTGAAGGTGTGAATAGAATTTGAAATTCCCGGTTCGTGAAAAGTGTCGTGAAAGTGGGAAAAAGTGATTTAATGAGAATTACACTAATGAATATGAAAATGAAGCACAATTAACCAATTAAGCAAGTAATTCAAATTACCGAACCTAAAACGTAACGTAGAATCAAAAACGCAAAATAAACTTAAACGCGCGAATTAAAAAGTGAATTTGAAGCTAGGCTAATCCTACGGGTTTGAAAATAATTTTCCTAAGTTAAAAATGATAAAAGAAAATTTTGAGAAAAACAAAAATATTTTTTGACTTTTTATTTAATTTTTATGAATTAAAAACTAATTTAACTAATTAAAAATTAAAAAAAATGGAAATTAAGTGAGAAAAATATAAAATTAATTTTGAAAAATCTAAAATAATTAAAAACTATTTTCTAAAATTTTTTGGAATTTTTTTATGCTTTTTCTGATTTTTATTTGATTTTTCTATAATAAAAGTAATTAAAAATTGATTAAAATTAAAATAAACTAAGAAAAATAGCAAAACAACTCAGAAAAATCTGAAAATTTTAGAGAAATTCTAAAATATTATATAAAACCTAGGAAAAATTTAAAAACAGAAAAATAAGTTGAAGAAGTGCTTAATGCTTTGAAAACTACTTATTTAGAGTGCTTATTAATAAGCACAAGTGACCAAAATGTACAAAAATTCTACCAAAGGTGATTTTGACACAAATAAACTTAAATGTACTGAGATTAGACCAATAAGTACACAGAAACACAGCAAGAGACCAAAAGTAGTTAGAAATAAGCACAAATGATAAGAAGTTGGCAAACAGATGAAGCTAAAGGTTCCAGCTTAATGAAATAAGCAACTACAAGGTCTGAGAAACTTAAATGAACCACAAATCTTAAGTTACAAGCAATCAATCACACTTGCAGGCCTACTCTTGAAATCAGCAACTTAAAAAAATCCTTCTACTTCTCAGATCTAAAAAGCAGTCCTAATAAGCTGATGCTTGTGAACTTTTGGCGGCAAAAACCTTATGAACCTACTGAGACTCTAAAAACACCACAATCCGTATCACTACTATACAATTACTAGCCTAAATTAACCCTAGAAATCTGGTAGAGCCTGATGGTGCAGGGGAGTACTTAGGCAAAACAGACAATTTGTATCCAAAAATTTAATAAGTAAATGATATTCAAACTCAGATTTTCTTTTTGATTAAGATTCCCAAGCTACTAAACTCTACAAATCAGCAAACAAAACTTATTTCTAATCAATATTGAATCCTACAAATGCTTACTAAAACCTGACCAAATTCTTAATCTATAACTATTTTGACTTTTTGATTTTTAATATAAGTTTGACTAAAATGAAATTAGACTGATCCTAATTTACTTGTACTGATATAATAAGCTAATATAAACCTAACTTAAGCTAAATGGACTACTAATGTAATTATTCTACTAATTAAGCAATCTAAATTTCTTAAATACTAACTGATATGAATTATAAAAAGCTAAGTTCACTTTATGCTATTATAACTACTAAAGTGATGAACTAACTAACCTATATATGGCTTGTTTATCCTACTTATGCAATGAATAACAAAATTGAGCCTCAATATTGTCTAATGTAACTTATACCAAACACCCCTTTTGTATCTGTTGTGGATTCATGTGTAACAATTGTGAGAAATAAACCACTAATCCACCACACAACCTGAGATTATGATCAAATAGAACAGTAGAATCTCACAAACACAGAACACAAACACAAAATCACACAGATCTCAATTATGCACTAAAATACAGATGATAAACAACAATAGAACGCAAACCAACTTAAACTAAACTAAAATGATTACAACTACTATTATAAAAGCTTAACAACAACTAATGAACAGAAATAAACAATTAGAAAAAGGTCTATGCTACTACAACTTAATATGCAATTTATAAGGAAATTTTCATAAGAAACTTACAAGGTTAATCCCCCTCAGCTCAAACAGAGGTGGTTCACTATGCTTGCTTGTCTTTGGACAGGCCAATTGCTTCCCTTTCTTCCAATTGGTCTATCAAATTACCCCTACTACTTATTTGAAAAAGCAGTTTGATCTTGGTTGACTTTCTGGAATTTGGATAGTAAAACAGTAAAGAAGTCCACACTAAGCTATTTTGAGCTTAAATGAACTTAGTGAAACAGAAATAAGCTTATTGAAGCTTAAATGAAAATTTATTTTTGTATTTTTTAGATTTTTCTGATTTTTTTGGTTTTTCAATATAACATAAACAACAATGAAATGAATACTTTGAATAAACTAATAATGATTAACTTGAACTAATAATCAGACAATAAGTTCCAAACCAAACTAAATAAGAAATTAAAATAATAAGCTAATTTGCAATAAAACTAATACTTCATTAAAATGGAAACTGAGTACAAATTTAGAATTGATTACAAAGAAAGCAGTAAATTAAACTAAAAATTACATAAGACCGTATGCACTGCTAATGAAGAAGGAGGGGAGTATTTATAGCCGATTGAGGAGGAGGTGCTCTTGGATCCTTCTAGTATTCTAGCTCACCAATTCTTGTGCATTTGTGCTTCTTTGAGTCCCTAATAGCCATTGGATCACATTCAGACGTTTCCCATCAATAATATCCCTTGGATTGAATTTTTTGACACGACCTATCCTGTGTGTGTACTCTCATTGGTCAACATGTGCCTCTGGATGCTTCCTGACATTCTCTGTCCTAGCTGTCAGCTTCTAGAACCCTTATGATTGGGTAATTATTATTATGATGGGGTAATTTGTGCGTGTGGTGATTTAGGGTTCTAGGCACAGTAACAATCCTGGGTAAGTGTTAATTTGGGGGGCGGGAATAATGAATTGGGTATTTTTATTAGTGGGTTGACTGGGTGTGGGTATAGTTTGACTCGGGTTAAATGGTTGGGTTTTTAGGATGGATCGGGTGAGGGTAGGAAGGGTGTTGGGCCTTTGTGATTGTTTGGGCTATGGTATTGTTTTGGGTTTAAGGATATTAGTGGATCCGGTTTTAGTAGTTAAGGTTTATTAAGATATTAACGATAAGGACCAAAAATGTATAATCTGAAATTGTAGGGACCAAAGTTGTTAATTTCTAAAAATTCATTCCAAGGGCCTTTGTTGTCACTTTCTGAATTATGGAGGTCCAAGCTTGACTTTCCTTCAAATATTTATTCAAGGGACAAATTTTGTCATTTTGTGAAAGTACAGGGCCTAGTGTTGCCAAACTCTTTAAACTTTGACCAGGGACTATTCTTGCAACTTTATGAAACTCTGAGGACTTTCTTTAACATTTTGAGCTTTCTTTGATCATTAAGCTTCCCCGGCTCTGGCTTTTGACGTTTTTCCATTCTCGTGCTCGTTTTTGTCGATTTTGCTTTGTTTTTTTTACCATTTTTCACATATCCGTACCTACACATACACAAATACAAAAGCACACATTTTCTTGACATATTTAGTTAGTATTTGATATATTTGGTCTGATTTTGGGTCTAAAAAGGATGTGTGAATAAACACACATAAAAGCATAAGGTTTTTTTGTTAAAAATCTTCTTAACACCCGTACTCAGAATCTTAATAATTTTTTTCCTCGCCTCTTGGATAGGTGCAATGATGGTCACATTTGTTTTGGCCCACATGTCCAAAACCTTCCCTGTAGGAATCCACCTAAGACCAACTGTGTGTAAAACTTTTCTCGTGGGAACCGACCTAAGGTTAGATCTAGGAGATGTTTTCTTTTTAGGTACATCGGAATGAGTCATGGGTGCATCATGTGGTGGAGAAAACCTACGTCCTATATTGATCCAACTTTTAGGTTCCGTGATCTTGTGTATTGCTTCAACGGGTTTATTTATTTTTGTTGTCTTAGTGGGTTGTACCTTAGTACGAGAATTTACTTTTTGAAGATATTTGAAAATGCAAACATCATGATTAGCTTGAAAGACACATTTCTAACATGTATGACACACAAATTCAAAATTTTTGTACCAATAAGTTTAGCTTTGTCCTTACACGCAGTTGAAAACTATTTTGTTTTTGAAAAAGACTTTGATTTCCTAGAATAGTCATCTATGTGCACATCATGTTTGTTTACGCAACTACTCTTAGATGCTAGCCAATTCCTATTTGTTTATTGAGTAATCATAGGTTTTGGTTTGCTACTACTAACAGTACTCATTCTCTTTTTCAACAAACAAAACCTTAAATTCTAAATAAATAATAATAATAATAATAATAATAATAATAATAATAATAATAATAATAATAATAATAATAATAATAATAATAATAATAATAATAAATAAATAAATAAATAAAACATTTTCATTTTCAATCTTCTCAAGCTTTTTAAGGGTTGATGTCAAAGAGGTTTTTGAAAATGATTTGTCAGTGTTTCCATTTTGATGTTGCGGTTTGAGCTCGAAATAGATGCTTTGAGCCTCAAGTTTTGTAAATGCTTCTCCAACTTAGCAATTTTCTTCATCAATTTATCTTTGACATCTGTAGCTTCTCTGTTTTATGGTTTGTTTTAAAGAAAAGTTTTATGTTGTGATGGTTTGGTGATATGTGTCTAAATACACATATCTTTTATACTGTTTAAACCTACAAAACAACCAAAACCACACAAATAACCATATAAATGTTTGAAATGTGTTTTCATGTGATTCAGGTACAAAAAGATTGAAAACAAGTGAAAAGCATGCAAAGTTCACACAAGTGTCATTTTCAGTCCCTGGAGTTTCATAAATTGGCAAAACTAGTCCCTGAAGGTTTAAAATGAATAAAAAATCAATTTAAGTCCTTGGGAAACCAAACATGTTCACTAATGATCCCTGGATAAAAGTTTACACAAATTGGCAACTTTTACCCCTCAAGTTACAAAACTGGCAAAATTAGTCCCTGGGTGTTTTAAAATGGAATTTTATCACAAAATACCCTTGTACTATTCATAAGTTACAATTTGGAACACTTTTGATAACTTTTGGGAAATTACACTTTTACCCACTCAAAATCCAAAAATTACATAAAAGGTCTTTAGAAGTTTTTAAAATGGGAAATTATCAACTTTGGTCCTTGTAATATTGTTTATTGGCAGGTTTGGCACTTTGAAGTAAGTTTGGAAAATTGGCAGTCAAGGCCTCTCAAGAAATCAGAAGTTACACTTTTAGTCCTTGGGCCTTATACACTATAAACCAAACAGATACTTTATTATCACTTCATAAAACACAAACCAAGCCCATCCATTTTTTGGCCCAACATACAATCCAGCCCACACCCTTTAATATTACCCAGGGTCAAACCCAGTTAACTCCTTCCAAAACCACTTCCCCGACCCACTGTTCACCTCCCTCACTCACACAGCAATACCACCATCTCCACCTCTCTGGTTTCACCACCCTCAACTCTCCCAACTTGCTCCAACTTTTCACACCATGTCCCCTCCACCTTCACAACACCCCAAGAAGCATTAAATGCTCCTAAACTACAACAAGCAACATATGAGACTTTTGGCACCAAAAGTAAATTCGAAGGCTGAGATCACTTCTGCTTAATCAATGGCCAAGATTTATAGTGGGAAATGATCAGAGTACTAGTGGGAGTCCAAAGGGTGTATAAAAGGTGAAGAAGAAATAAGGAGAAATCACTTTGGGCTAGCCTTAGTCACGTAGTTAATTAATCTTTATTGCTTTCTTAGTTAAATGTCTTTCAATACTCTTAGATGTTGTATTAATCCTTAAATTACTGTAATGGAACTTCATTTACAGTTTAATCCAATCTATCTTTCAGTTTCAAGTTTTTTTTACTTAATGTTCTTTGACTTTCAAAGTCATTTTAATCTCTTGTTAATCATAGTTGTTCAATGGACTCTAATCAGCACATATAAGCTCCTGACAAAAGCTTTAAAGCTTTCAGATACATATAAACAGCTTTAGTTTTTAAAATACAAAAATAGATAAAAATCAAGAAAATCCAAAGAAAAATCAAAAATAAGTGATGAATGGTGCAAACAGCTTAGAGCATGGCTATTTTGGACTGCCATGGGTGTTAGTGCCATATGGGAGGCTTTAGGATGTGTTCTTGTACCTTGTTCTTATGGTTCTTAGCATAATCACTTGTAAGCCATCTTTTTACCATTTCTGCATTTTTACTGTTCCAATGAGTGATCTACTTTAAATTTCATGTTTTCATGTTTCTTTGTTGTTTGTTAGTATTAATTTAGCTTAATATTAGTTGCTTATGTTTTGGAATTGCTTGTTGCAAGATTTCAAATTTGGACTGCCTATATGCATATTTATGATAATCCAAAGTTTAAACTGTGTGACTACATGTTTAGGCTTATAAAGGTTTAATTTGAAAAGTTAGAACCCCTGGATTTGATTTTATAGGTTTATACAGTCCTACACTTTGAAATTCTCAAAATTAGTAGTTTATAGGCTTGTTTTGATTTAATAGTGAATCTGTGTTAGGGGTTGTGTAGGGTCTTGTTCTTGTTTGATGTAGGCTCAATATGACCTAAGTAACTCAGTGAAACCTTAACCAAAGGGTGTAGCTTGTAAGAAAGTCAACTTGACACTTGATAATCTAAGCATGAGCACTGTGAGGTTGTTAGATCAAATAAACTTGCATACTTGTTTAAATGTTGTATATCTTTATTAGTTTCATGTTCTTGTTGTTTAATATATCATGTTCTGTCATTAGATTCAGATCAAAGTTCATGAAAGTCAACTTTGATCATAAAGTTAAAAAGTCAAATTTTAGTTTTTCAGGTTTTTGAATAAATGTCTGATTTTCTTGTGCTTTTATTATTAAGTTTCATGCTTAGTGCTTTTAGGGCTTTATAGTGTTGTTGCTTAGCTTGCTTAATATATTTTTGTTAATTTTTATTTGTCTTGTTTAAGTGCTTATTTTCTAGCTTTTTATAGGCTGTTTTTGCCCTGTCTCACAGTCACAAGCCTAATTTCACAAGCTTGTAGCTTGTTGAATATTGAGCTTGTGGCTGTGTAAATTGTTGTTATTTAAAGCCCTACTTGCTATTTTGATATTTGAATGCTTATTTGCTTCTTACATGCTTATCTGCTTAACAAATTTGTTCAATCAAATTATCAAACTTTAACCATGTACACTGAGTAATCAGTGTACTCAGACTAATTTCATTAGCTCATCTAAAGCTCATCTGTGGACAAGAGCTTGAGTACTTTGGCTTTTAAGGATGCTTAAGTGTCCATCTCTTTTGTAAAATGCTCATATCTCATTTTCAAGCTCATTTAATAGGCCTGCATCTAGCTTAAACTTTGTCCAATTCCAATTGAACACTGAGCAATTCAGTAAGCTCATTGCTTTTTCATAAGCCCTTCAAAAGCTCATCTGTGGACCCCACAGGTTGAGCTTGGTCTTTTTGGAAAGCCAATGAGTTCATCTATAAGGGTCAAGGATTATTCTTAGGTCTAGCGCTTATTAGGTAGGGCTGCTATTAGCTTTTTGTTTGTCAAAAATTTGCAATTACACTGAGCACTCAGGTTTTGAGCCCCATTTTCATGCCCTCCCCTGGTCTTATTAGTGGGTCCCAATTCATGAACTTTGGCTTTTTGGATAGCCTTCCAGGTATGCTTATGGGATTAAAAGTTCTTTTTGATCCCTGAGCTTATTTGTGGGTCCCTCTAAGGGCTGCAAAGTCCTTCTTTTTGCCTGCAAGGGGTGTTTGGAACAAGCAGTACCTTGGATTGCTTATTTGCTTATTTAAAGTTTATTAGCTTAATCCTTGGTACAACCTTGCTTGTTTCCAATCCATAAGCTTGTACACATCTTTCTTTTTCTTTAATTTCCTTTGTATAGCTTTTTCCAAGCTTATTATGAGCTTATGACTTCACTGTGAGCCAAAAGCTTAACTGAATAAGTCATAAGCCCATAATTTACTTATTTCTTAGTTTGTAAAGTTTCATTTCCCTTAAACATGTATAATATCTGTATATATATATGAGTTCCATAAACAGAAAAGCCAAACACAAGCTTTTAAGGCTAAGTGATAGCTTCTATTTAGAAGTTTTATTGCTTATTTGCTATTTTGATTAACTGTTGATAAAATAAGCTAGTACAGAGCTTATTGTGCTTTTGTAAAAAGTTTTCATTCTTAAAGTTAGTTAATATTAGTTATTAAATAGATTTGTAAAGTTAAAAAAAATCAAAAATAAAATAAAAAGCAAAAATGGGGTGTGTGGGATTCGAACCTGGGACCTCTAGGTTAGTAACCATGCATAAGTAACACACCCCCTTCCACTTGTTCTGGGGCACCAGTTCCGTAAGCCTATGCAACATTAATATACTTATAGTAGTAATGGCTTATTTGGCTTATTTTGACTGTTTGGCTTATTCCAGCTTATTGGAATAAGTTGTTGTGCCCATTTTATTTTTCCTAGCCTCCTTATCAGTAAATACACTTTCTGTAATTTTATCACATTTTTTTACTATTCATATAATATTTATTATAATTGTAAATAGTTTTAGTAAATAAATAATAGCAAATAATTAATAATAAATAGAATAATTGTATAATAAATATAATTTTAGTTTCAGAAATTCTTTTATATTATTTTAGACTTTTCCAAGTTTTTATTTTATTTAGTTAGGTTTATTTTAGATTTTCTTTATATTTAAGTAATTATTAAATAGTAAATAATTAATAATAAATACATAAAATGTGTAATAAATATATTTTCAGTTTTAAAATTCATTTTATAATATTTTAGAGTTTTCTAAGTTTTAATTTTATTTTTCTAAGCATTTTTTAGATTTTCTTTATTTTTAGGTAATTATTAAATAAGTAAATAATAGTTTTTAATTAATAGTAATTACATAAATACTTGTAAAAATCATTTTAATTCATAATTAATTTTCTTTTATTATTAGGATGATAAAAATATAAATTTCACATTTGTGGGGTTTGTATTGATCAATTTTCACTTTTTATTTTGTACGTAGACATTTATTTAAACGTAAACGTACGCGTTTTAGGTTTTTAGGTTTTCTTATCTTTTAAATAAGTTTGTAATTATAAAGTAAAAATTTTAAGTTTGTTTAATTTGCATTTAAGCCGCTAAGGCATGGAAATCCATCTTTTGTTATAATTCCCTATTTGTTTTTGTACGTTTACGTTTATTTGAACCTAAACGTACGTTTGTAAATCCTTTTATATTTCTAGGGTTTCTGATTGTACATTTTTATTGATATAGCTATGACAGAGCTATTACTATTCACATTCCTAGTGTTAGTCAGTCAAATTCCTGTTTCTATATTTAACTTCACCAGAACACAGATTCGTTGTATTACAGATTTCACGCCTCGTTGGGACATAACGACATGGGAGTATTCTATACTCCTTGGACATAATTGCATTTCCTCCCGGGCTGTCTGGCTTTTAGTATTGACCATTCACAAGTGGTTGAGAAATAAAGTTGGTTGGTTTGGGAGGAATCAAAATTTGGCGCAGCTGCCGGGGAGGTGTGTTGCGTATAACGAATTTGTATTTTGTTGAAATATCTATCCATTGTATATATTCTATATATAATATCATATTTCATTTCCAAAAACATTTAAAACACAAAAAAAATTTCTTTTCCTTTGTATATATATATAAAAGCTAAAAATACGAAAACATTTTCCCTTTCTGTTTATATTAAAAAAAATCAAAACCTAAAAAGACTCTTCTCGTCTTTTCTAAGTTTCCTTGATTCTAAAGGATTCTTAGATTCATCTCACTGATGAATATTCATAATTTTGTGAGTGGACCCCACTCCAATTTCTCATCCAATCTGTGAGTGGTAATCCCACTCCATTTCCCCATGAACAATTTAATTCGGGGTCGAGTCAAGCTAGCGACTCGGTAATCAAAAACTGCAGCTTCCTCATGAACAATGTAATTCGAGGTCGAGTCATGCTAGCGACTCGGTAATCAAAAACAGTAGCTCAATATGGGTTTTCACCCGTGTGTACACCCAAGTGTGGGGGTGTGCCCCACATGTGTTATATATATAGAAAATGAAATGAAAAATTGTAAATACAAAAAAATAAAATAATTGTTGTATTACCCCACTTAGCTTTAAAATGTTATCTTTTTACGTTCAAGGATTCGGCATAATAGCCGGGACTTTGAATATTGAGGACAATATTCATTTCTAAGTGTGGGGGGGAAATTCTGGCGAATTTGATTGATTATGTACCCTTTTATGCCCTTTTTCCCCCAAAATGGCCAAAATTTTAAAAAATTTCACTTAGTGGAAGTGCTTTGCACTAAACACAACAAATGGTAATCAATCCACCATGTCTAAACCACATAAGGATTGGCTAATCCAGGAGCAAACGGCTCTTGGTAAAGATATATCAAATCCGTTGATGGCTTGCTGATGAGGCGAAAAATGATCCGTTTTTAGGGGGTCATTTAAGCCCGAATTCGAATTTATTTGATCAAATATTGCCCTAAATCGTTCCTTTTGTGATTTTAGGTACTTTGGGAGAGAAATCTGGAAAAGGAAGCAATTCGGACGTTTTTGGAGCATAAAAGTGAAGAAAACGCCAAAGTCTTAATTTTCCATGCTGGGAACAGTAGGTGACGGCGTCAAGAGCAATTCTCTGACAGCGTCAAGAGCAGAAGTCCATGACGACCTAGTACATATTTGACGGCGTCACGAAGGAAGGGCGTCAAGAGTAAAAAGTCATGACGGCCTGGAAATGTTTAAGTCTTGACGGCGTCAAATGTAGATCAAGGCAGTCCGAGAATAGTTTTGGCGGCGAGGTGACGGCATCACAATGTTTGTCTTGACGCCGTCAGACCTATTTTTCTATATATAGTTTTCTAATTTTCACACATTAAGAGGGAAGTTTTGGGAGAAACCCTAAGTACGATTTTGGTGCAACTTTTACAGGTTTTTAAAGGGTTCCAAACCCTTGATACCTTGCATTGTAATTGAGATAAGTGTTCCTTTAATTCAATCAATATGTCTATGTGTTGGTTGTCTATATCATGTTCTTATCTTAATTCCATCATGCTAGGCTAGATCTATCTTGTGTTTGCTTAGATCTAATGAAACCTAGATGTTAATTATGTGTTGATTACTTGTTTATTCTTGTCTTGGATGAATGATTTATATGTTAGGCTTAAGAAAACTGGCAGATCTCCACTTGGTAACATGCTTGAACGTCTTAAGAAACATGAACCGAGGAGCACTAGGTCTTTATTGGTTGTATTTAATGCATGAGCCACTGTTTACAATCCCTATAGTTGTGTTGGGCATGGTGTAGGAGGAGATAAGAGCTCATAGAATTGGGGAGTTATGTGTGCCACCCCATGAATGGTATTAAGGAATACGATCCGTCATCCATGCAATTATAACAAGTAATTAACGTGTAAAAGATGTCTAGGGAGTAGTGAAATCTAAGTAAACACATTTTCTCCAATTTACTGCTCACAACCTTAGTATAATTAGTTTATTTTCTTTTCTAGTATTTTATTTTAATTGCATCTTAGTATTGGGTTAGTTGATTAGCAACTAATTCTGCCCAAATCCTTCAAACCCGAGATATTTACTTGCTTTCATAAAAATATAAAAACACAAAAATAATCATCTCTCACCTTTAGAACTAGTATTTAGGCTTTCTAATCCTAGCGACACTATTCCTAAGCTGAACGATCAATCCCCCGGTACTTGTCACTATACTATACTACAACGATCAGGTACACTGCCTGGTGGGGGTTGTAAGCTTCTTGAGATCCCTCGAGAAGTAAAGCCTATTGCGATTCCCACGCATCACTTGCAATTTTCCCAAAATTGTATGGTAAATCAACTCGCCATATCCCATAAAGTGAATGAGTTGGCTAGCCCGCAAGATTATGGCTTGTGGTAAAGGCCGTGGAAAAACCATAATTGGTAATCAGCTCACCAAGATGTTAACTTAGTCCATCAAGAGTTGGCTAGTCCAGAAGCAAATGGCTTTTGGTAAAGACTAGTCAAATCCGTTGACTGCTGGTGGTTTGCTCAAAATCACATGGTTATCAGGTGGACCATAGTTCTTACTTGAATCGATACATCTGGCTACTCCACAAGTGATGGCTTTTGGGAAAGAGATGAAATCCATTAATTTTACATAAAAGATTGCTAAGGACTAGCAATAGTTTAGTGTGGGGGATTTGATATGTGTCTAAATACACATATCTTTTATACTGTTTAAACCCACAAAACAACCAAAAACACACAAATGACCATATAAATGTTACAAATATCATTGAAATGTGTTTTTATGTGATTCAGGTACAAAAAGATTAAAAACAAGTGAAAAGCATGCAAAGTTCACACAAGTGTCATTTTCAGTCCCTGGAGTTTCATAAATTGGCAAAACTAGTCCCTGAAGGTTTAAAATGAATAAAAAGTCAACTTAAGTCCTTGGGAAACCAAAAATGTTCACTAATGATCCCAGGATAAAAGTTTACACAAATTGGCAACTTTTACCCTTCAAGTTACAAAACTGGCAAAATTAGTCCCTGGGTGTTTTAAAATGGAATTTTATCACAAAATACCCTTGTACTATTCATAAATTACAATTTGGAACACTTTTGATAACTTTTGGGAAATTACACTTTTACCCCCTCAAAATCCAAAAATTACATAAAAGGTCCTTAGAAGTTTTTAAAATGGGAAATTATCAACTTTGGTCCTTGTAATATTGTTTATTGGCAGGTTTAGCACTTTGAAGTAAGTTTGGAAAATTGGCAGTCACGGCCCCTCAAGAAATCAGAAGTTACAGTTTTAGTCCTTGGGCCTTATACACTATAAACCAAATGGATCCTTTATTATTACTTCATAAAACACAAACCAAGCCCATCCTTTTTTTGGCCCAACATACAATCCAGCCCACACCCTTTAATATTACCCAGGGTTAAACCCGGTCAACTCCCTCCAAAACCACTTACCCGACCCACTGTTCACCTCCCTCACTCACACAGCAATACCACCATCTCCACCTCTCTGGTTTCACCATCCCCAACTCTCCCAACTTGCTCTAACTTTTCACACCATGTCCCCTCCACCTGCACAACACCCCAAGAAGCATTAAATGCTCCTAAACTGCCACAAGCAACATATGAGACTTTTGGCGCCAAAAGTAAATTCAAAGGCTGAGATCACTTCTGCTTAATCAATGGCCAAGATTTATAGTGGGAAATGATCTGAGTACTACTGGGAGTCCAAAGGGTGTATAAAAGGTGAAGAAGAAAGAAGGAGAAATCACTTTGGGCTAGCCTTAGTCACGTAGTTAATTAATCTTTATTGCTTTCTTAGTTAAATGTCTTTCAACACTTTTAGATGTTGTATTAATCCTTAAATTAGTGTAATGGAACTTCATATACAGTTTAATCCAATCTATCTTTCAGTTTCAAGTTTTTTTTACTTAATGTTCTTTGACTTTCAAAGTTATTTTAATCTCTTGTTAATCATAGTTGTTCAATGGACTCTAATTAGCACATATAAGCTCCTGACAAAAGCTTTAAAGCTTTTAGATACATATAAACAGCTTTAGTTTTTAAAATACAAAAATAGATAAAAATGAAGAAAATCCAAAGAAAAATAAAAAATAAGTGATGAATGGTGCAAACAGCTTTGAGCATGGCTATTTTGGACTGCCATGTGTGTTAGTGCCTTATGGGAGGCTTTAGGATGTGTTCTTGTACCTTGTTCTTATGGTTCTCAGCATAATCACTTGTAAGCCATCTTTTTACCATTTCTGCATTTTTACTGTTCCAATGAGTGATCTACTTTAAATTTCATGTTTTCATGTTTCTTTGTTGTTTGTTAGTATTAATTTAGCTTAATATTAGTTGCTTATGTTTTGGAATTGCTTGTTGCAAGATTTCAAATTTGGACTGTCTATATGCATATTTATGATAATCCAAAGTTTAAACTGTGTGACTACATGTTTAGGCTTATAAAGGTTTAATGTGACAAGTTAAAACCCCTGGATTTGATTTTATAGGTTTATACAGTCTTACACTTTGAAATTCTCAAAATTAGTAGTTTATAGGCTTGTTTGGATTTAATAGTGAATCTGTGTTAGGGGTTGTGTAGGGTCTTGTTCTTGTTTGATGTAGGCTCAATATGACCTAAGTAACTCAGTGAAACCTTAACCAAAGGGTGTAGCTTGTAAGAAAGTCAACTTGACACTTAATAATCTAAGCATGAGCACTGTGAGGTTGTTAGATCAAATAAACTTGCATACTTGTTTAAATGTTGTATATATTTGTTAGTTTCATGTTCTTGTTGTTTAATATATCATGTTCTGTCATTAGATTCAGATCAAAGTTCATGAAAGTCAACTTTGATCATAAAGTTAAAAAGTCAAATTTTAGTTTTTCAGGTTTTTGAATAAATGTCTGATTTTCCTGTGCTTTTATTATTAAGTTTCATGCTTAGTGCTTTTAGGGCTTTATAGTGTTGTTGCTTAGCTTGCTTAATATATTTTTGTTAATTTTTATTTGTCTTGTTTAAGTGCTTATTTTCTAGCTTTTTATAGGCTGTTTTTGCCCTGTCTCACAGTCACAAGCCCAATTTCACATGCTTGTAGCTTGTTGAAGATTGAGCTTGTGGCTGTGTAAATTGTTGTTATTTAAAGCCCTACTTGCTATTTTGATATTTCAATGCTAATTTTCTTATTACATGCTTATCTGCTTAAGAAATTTGTTCAATCAAATTATCAAACTTTAACCATGTACACTGAGTAATCATTGTACTCAGACTAATTTCATAAGCTCATCTAAAGCTCATCTGTGGACAAGAGCTTGAGTACTTTGGCTTTTAAGGAAGCTTAAGTGGACCTTACAGGTTGAGCTTGGACTTTTTGGAAAGCCAATGAGTTCATCTATAAGGGTCAAGGATTATTCTTAGGTCTAGTGCTTATTAGGTAGGGCTGCTATTAGCTTTTTGTTTGTCCAAAATTTGCGATTACACTGTGCACTCAGGTTTTGAGCCCCATTTTCAAGCCCTCCCCTGGTCTTATTAGTGGGTCCCAATTCATGAACTTTGGCTTTTTGGATAGCCTTCAAGGTAAGCTTATGGGATCAAAAGCTCTTTTTGATCCCTGAGCTTATTTGTAGGTCCCACTAAGGGCTGCAAAGCAGTACCTTGGATTGATTATTTGCTTATTTAAAGCTTATTAGCTTAATCCTGGGTACAACCTTGCTTGTTTCCTAACCATAAGCTTGTACACATCTTTCTTTTTCTTTAATTTCCTTTGTATAGCTTTTTCCAAGCTTATTATGAGCTTATGACTTCACTGTGAGCCAAAAGCTTAACTGAATAAGTCATAAGCCCATAATTTGCTTATTTCTTAGTTTGTAAAGTTTCATTTCCCTTAAACATGTATAATATATATATATATATATATATATATATATATATATATATATATATATATATATATATATATATATATATATATATATATATATATATATATATATATATATATATATATGAGTTCCATAAACAGAAAAGCCAAAAACAAGCTTTTAAGGCTAAGTGATAGCTTATATTTAGAAGTTTTATTGCTTATTTGCTATTTTGATTAACTGTTGACAAAAAAGCTAGTACATAGCTTATTGTGCTTTTGTAAAAAGTTTTCATTCATTAAAGTTAGTTAATATTAGTTATTAAATAGATTTGTAAAGTTAAAAAAATCAAAAATAAAATAAAAAGCAAAAATAGGGTGTGTGGGATTCGAACCTGGGACCTCTAGGCTAGTAACCATGCATAAGTAACACACCCCCTTCCACTTGCTCTGGGGCACCAGTTCCGTAAGCCTATGCAACATTAATATACTTATAGTAGTAATGGCTTATTTGGCTTATTTTGACTGTTTGGCTTATTCCAGCTTATTGGAATAAGCTGTTGTGCCCATTTTATTTTTCCTTGCCTCCTTATCAGTAAATACACTTTCTGTAATTTTTTCACATTCTTTTTACTATTCATATAATATTTATTATAATTGTAAATAGTTTTAGTAAATAAATAATAGCATTAATAATAAATAGAATAATTGTATAATAAATATAATTTTAGTTTCAGAAATTCTTTTATATTATTTTAGACTTTTCTAAGTTTTTATTTTATTAAGTTAGGTTTATTTTAGATTTTCTTTATATTTAGGTAATTATTAAATAGTAAATAATTAATAATAAATACATAAAATGTGTAATAAATATATTTTCAGTTTTAAAATTCATTTTATAATATTTTAGATTTTTCTAAGTTTTAATTTTATTTTTCTAAGCATTTTTTAGATTTTCTTTATTTTTAGGTAATTATTAAATAAGTAAATAATAGTTTTTAATTAATAGTAATTACATAAATACTTGTAAAAATCATTTTAATTCATAATTAATTTTCTTTTATTATTAGGATGATAAAAATATAAATTTCACATTTGTGAGGTTTGTATTGATCAGTTTTCACTTTTTATTTTGTACGTAGACATTTATTTAAACGTAAACGTACGCGTTTTAGGTTTTCTTATCTTTTAAATAAGTTTTTAATTATAAAGTAAAAATTTTAAGTTTGTTTAATTTGCATTTAAGCCGCTAAGGCATGCAAATCCATCTTTTGTTATAATTCCCCATTTGTTTTTGTATGTTTACGTTTATTTGAAACTAAACGTACGTTTGTAAATCCTTTTATATTTCTAGGGTTTCTGATTGTACATTTTTACTGATATAGCTGTGACAAAGCTATTACTATTCACATTCCCAGTGTTAGTCAGTCAGATTCCTGTTTCTATATTTAACTTCACCAGAACACAGATTCGTTGTATTACAGATTTCACGCCTCGTTGGGACATAACGACCTGGGAATATTCTATACTCCTTGGACATAATTGCATTTCCTCCCGGGCTGTCTGGCTTTTAGTATTGACCATTCACAAGTGGTTGAGAAATAAAGTTGGTTGGTTTGGGAGGAATCATTTGGGTAGAAAGTTCATTTGCACAAGATTTTCTTTTTTGACAAGATTCACAGTTTTCAATGACAAAAGAATGTAAAAAAAATATTTAGCACATTAGTTTGCACAACTGCTTCCAAAAGTCGATCATCAGATTTTGAAATTTTAGATCTATGGTTATAAACATCCTTTTCAAGAGAATTGACATACCTAAAACTTCAACCATTTCAATTGTCATTTGTGTTTCAGATTTTCCTAAGAGTAAGTTGAGGTTAATTGAAATTGGTTGGAATTCTCTTTCCTAAATCTTTTTGAATTCATAATGATCCCATGGTAATTCATACTAGATTCTTGCAAGTACTATTTTTCCATAATAATTGCCAAATCTACTAACATCTTAAAAACCGTCATCCCTTTACTCTTTTGAGTATTGAGATGAGTTTTGTCCAGATGCTTTTCCAAATTACATTGTTTAAGATCAAAAGGAATTTCTTCATTGGATTTTTGACTGATTGGAGAAGCATCGGATCTTAAGAAAGCTAGTTCATCTTTTGATTTATGTTTTGTGGAATGAGATCATCGTAAAGTTTATGCAACTTGTTAGTCAACTGGTGTGATTTCTTTTCTTTTGAATTTTGATCAACATTCAGTAGCAAGTTGTAACATCTCATTTGGTCCAGAAAAAATGAATGCATTGCGTCATTACATTTTTCATATGTTACATTGTATAAAATTGGTATTTTACGTTGAGCTTTCTTGACGTACGAGAGATTTGAATAATAGATAGTACTTTGTCCATCATAGTATGAATTCGGTTTAGGAGTAAGCATATTAATCTTCTGAATGGACAATCACGTTTTATATACTATGTTGTTTAAAACTTTGACTTGTTTTTCTAAGGCATGATTTTGTCAAGTTGTTTATCTTCCCGACTTGAATATTTGTTTTTCAAATTTTCGTTTTCTTTCTCAAGACTTGAAATTGTCATTGAGTGGTTTGAAATCTAAGTCATAAGTTTGAAATTTCTTTATTTAGTTTTGTGACCTTTTAAAATTCAAAACATGCTGAGTATCAAGACGTGATCTTTTCACTCTCAACAATGTCAGAATAATCCTTTTCAATATCCTTTTTCCGGTCATTATCTATTTGTAAACTTTTGACTTTGATCTTGTACCTTTCAAGCTCTTTGTTTAACACCTCATTTTCATCTTTGTACTTTTGAATGACAACAGTACAATTTTGAACTTTAACAGTTAGGGACTCAAATAAGGAAATAATCAAAGCATGATCTTGTTCATAAATAGACATATCATGTAGAAGTATTTGTCCATTAGGATCCATATATGGCGTATCAAAAGTGATCTTACTACCATCATGTTCTGTCACATATGTGTCATGAGTAGATTCAGAGTTTGCAGGATGTATTTTTTCATGAACAAACACATTATATTCATTATCAGAAGTATGTTGTACCTTTGCCAACTTCTCTGAATCATAAATCAATGGAGTATCATCATCAAACACGACTTCCTGAAGATTGACCATGAAAATACAATGTGCAGTCAGTTTCTGATCCTCGTTTTACTCATCTATTTGCTCTGCCAAGAAATCATTTTCTTCAACAGTCAATAGAGCCCCAGATTATGCTTTCTTGCATAATAGAATCTTTTCCTATTGTTCCTTTTCCATATGCCCAGTACCCTACAGTTATAACACTCAATACTTGCAACATTACTCCTCTGTAATGAATTCCAAACAAATACATTGTTCCCTTTCGACCTAGAATAACCAACATTCCCTGAATACCAACATTTCCTGAATACCCCACATTTCCTGAATACCTTACATTTCCTGAATACCCGTTGTTTTGTCTTGGAGATGCATAATTCTTTGTAGGTGTAATAGCTCTGGCTGGTTGAATATTCTGAACTGGGTTCCTTGTATTAGATGAAGTCCTGAGATTTTTGTTGGTGGGGGTTGTGTAGGTACCGGTGATAGCTTATGAAAACAGTGACATAACAGTGTTAAGGTCTTGCACTGGAACATGTTCAACAGTGGTATGTGGCATGACTCATTTTGCCTATGGTGTGGAATACTTTGGAGGTAATAATGCATAGTCAATTATTGAATAGTTCTGCTCTGGTGATGTGTACACTCTGTTATGGTAAGTAGGTGTAAGTGATGCATACATTGATGATGTGTATGTCGGTGAAGGTGCTACATACGAAGTTGAATGATATGTATGAGTTTGTGCTACAAAAGCATATGGTTGTTGATGACAAATAGGATGTGGTGATGGTGACGTATATCCATCATTTGCATACCATGTGGTAATACAAATAAACCGTAAAACCATTTATTGATATTTCTTGATCTCTTTAAGTTTTCTCGATAACAAACATAAAATTATTTCAAGTACAAATCTAAAGATTACATGTTATCAGATTTATCTTTATTACTCATTTACAATTGTTAGTTATGTATTTGTTTCTAATAATACAATTGTAAGTAAATGTGTTGGGTAATTCTTAACCCATGACCCATGACCCAAGACACATGACCCAAAACCCATGGCCCATGTGCATTGCATCATGCATGAGATCAAGTTGGGTAAAATCCATGACCCATGACCCAAATTCCATGATAAGGATTTATTTGATACGGTTTTAGGGGGTCATTTAAGCCCTAACTCATGATTTTATGATCAAATATTGCCTCAAAACGTTCCTTTTCTCATTTTAGGTACTTGGGACGTGATTTCTGGAATATGGAGCATTTTGGAGCTTTTCGGACGTTTTTATGCTCAAGAATGAAGAAAACAAGAAAGTCAAGGAAAGTTAGGTTTTTACACCTGACGGCGTCTCGCTTTGGAGGCTGACGCCGTCACCTTATGATGAGAAGTGTTTGATTTTTACACGAGACGCCCCAGAAAGATTTTAGAAGTTAACACCTGACGCCGTTAGGCACAAAAGGAGCAAGGCCGTCTGGCTTTGCAATTACACGAGAAGGCCCAGAAGAAGTTATACGTAACGACGTCAGACGCTTGTTTGGGCGATACGAAACCCTAATAGCGGCGCTCTGACGTCGTCAGCTTTGTAAATCTATATATAATTTTGGATTTTTCATTCATTAAGTGTGGAACTGAGTACAAATTGTAAATCTATATATAATTTAGGGTTTCAAACCCTCTTTTCTTCCATGTTCAATTAAAGATAAGTTCTTCCTTTAATCATTTAATATGTCTATGTGTTGTTTGATTAATTGTTTGTCTTTTCTTTACATTAGCATGTTAGCTTAGATTTCTTAGTTTTTGCTTAGATCTAATGAAACCTAGTTATTGATTATTAATTGTTGATTTGTTATTGATTGTTTGGTTGATTGACTCGCGTTAGGCTTAAGAAAACTGGCTAATCTCCTATACGGTAACAAGCTTGAATGTCTTAAGAAACGTTATCGGATGTATACTACGATTTTATTGATTGTATTTAATGCATGAGTAGATGTTGATGATTCTATGATAGGATACTAAACGTGTTGTCATAAGAAGAAATAGATACTCATAGAGTTGGGGAAGGACGTACACGCCCCCACGACTAGTATTAAGGAATACAATCCTTCAACTAAACAATTGTAACAACTCAATAAATCAATAAGAGATAACTAGGGAGTAGTGAAATCTAAGTAAACACACTTCTCTCATATACCAAGTTCACCATTTACTTTTCTTGTCATTTATTTTATTGTTTTTAGTTTAGTTGGTAATTTTGGGTTAGTTGACTAGAAACTAATTCCACCCAATCTTCCAATACCCGAGATTTTTACTACTTTCCATAAAATATAAAAATACAAAAAGAATCATCTATCACCTTTAAACCTAGTTGACCTACACTTCATATCTAACGACACTATTCCCCTAGAGAACGATCAATCCCCCGGACCTAGAATTTACTACACTACACCAGTCAGGTACACTGCCTGGTGGATTGAAAAATCTCTCAAGATCCCTTGAGAGGTAAAACCTTTTGCGAGGTTGCAAAATACGCATCAGTCCATAACCCATAATCCAAAGTATGTTTTGCATCATGCATGACATCATTTGGGTACCCGTGATCCTTAGTCCATGACCCGTAACCCAAAACCCTGAATTGTAACCCAAATTCCGGACTGAAATTACCCAGTTCCCAGATCCCTAGGTTTACACTGGCCGGATCCCTTTTCCAAGGGATCCGCCGGATCTGGGTGAACAGTGAACTCATTACTTATAAGTAGTGAGTCATTTCTTCTTTGTTTCTTACCCATTCTAATACATATCTTCTCTCATTCTTATATCTCTCTAACCTCAGATCTAAGGATCATTCTTGTAGTTATCTTCTTATGTTTCTCAAGGTTCTTCTTAAAATAATACATCGCACGTCTTTGCATACGAGTCTTCCAATCTTCAAAAAAAGAGTTGCTAGGCTTCATCATCACTACAGGATCAGTGAGTTGTTTCTTGTATTCGATACGTTACATTGTATTCATTAAGTTAGGTGTATTCGCTGTATTTGTACCGAAAAAGTGTAAGCGAAGTTGTGAGGCTTCTCCGCCTGTTAAAGGAGCTTGTTGACATAGTGCTTAAGAACACTCAAGTTGGGTACTTGTGAAGTGGAGTAGGGCAACGAAGGTGTCCTTATAGCCGAACCATTATAAATCATTGTGTCATGGTTCTATCTCTTCCTCTCTTTACTTTATCCTAGTTATATCTTTTCTTACTTACTTGCATTGTCTATATTTTATCATCCAAAGGTATCACATACAACCGATCTAAAAGTTTTTTTTAACTAAATTTTAAATCGGTAAAAACTGTTCAACCCCTTTCTAGTTTTCTACAATTGGCATCAAGAGCAGGTTTTCTCAAAAGGTTTTTAAGTATATTGTATTTTAAAACTTTTTCGTTCAAATGGAATTCGAAAACTACAAAGAAAGGCAATCTATGCAAAGACCACCACTTTTTAAAGCTAATGGCTTTATATATTGGAAAAATAGATTTGAAACATATGTAAAATCTAAAGATATTGATCTTTGGATCATTACTATTGATGGTGACTATGTGTCGTTATTTGAGAGCATCTCTACTGTAAAAAAAAAGAAGTCATTTCTTTAAGTCTAAAAGATGAACAAAAGAAAATGCTTTCCAAAAATAATGAGGCAAAAATGGTTTTATACAACACTTTACCTAAAAAGGAATACGAAAGAATTTTTATGCATAAAACGGCTAAAGATATTTGGAATTGTTTGGTGATTACTCATCAAGGAAACAAACAAGTGCAAAATAATAAAATTGATTTATTTGTACAACAATATGAACAATATTCAATATTGGATGACGAAAGTATTGATAATGCATTTGATAAATTTAATACTATTATTACTTCATTACAAGCACTTGATGAAACCTTTTCTAAGCATAATCATGTTAGGAGATTCTTAAGAGAACTTCTGGTAAAATGGAGACCAAAGGTAATGGCGATAGAAGAATCAAAGGATTTGACAATCCTTTCTCTGGACAAGCTCACTAGCAACCTAAAAGTCTATGAAGTAGTGTTGGCAAAACACTTCGATGGATCTAAAGATAAGAAAGAAAGGTATAAGTCACTAGGTATAAAGGCTAAGAAGGAGTCAAGTGACAAAGACACTTCATCCTCGGATAGCGACGATGAAGAGTATGCTATGGCGGTAAGGGACTTTAAAAAGTTCTTTAGAAGAAGAGGAAAGTTCATGAAACAACCTTATGATGATAAGAAAGGTTTCCAAAAGTTCAAGGAAGACAAAAGGGGAAAGGATGACTGAAAGTGTTTCATCATCCAAATGTTTCACATACAATCGATCTAAAAATTTTTGTAAACTAAATTTTAAATCGGTAAAAACTATTCAACCCCCTTCTAATTTTCTACACCTGTTTGCCTCTGTATTGGTGCTTGTACTTGAGAGAAGTGAGATGCCAAAGATGTGTCTGTCATGAGTGCTAATGGATCATGTTTACGTCTTTCAAGCTCAAGTCGAACATCATTAGCTTCGTCTTGGTTCTACTTTAAGATAACAAAAATCTAATGAAAGGTCATATCCTGTAGAGACTTGGTCTGCTTAACTTGGGTGATAAAACGTTTCCATTTGGGTTGAAGATGAATTTGACGGTTAAGATGAGTAGAGGTACTATAACTGCATTTCGTCTAAATCACGCTAGAGTATCTCTAATAATATGCTTCAATTATCTCTCCAGGCACAGATATGAACTACTCATACTCCCATAAGTAAAATAATTCCTTCTCTTGCTTTCCGACTTTCGTTCCCTACATAAGATGCTCAACTGTTTCCCATATTTTCTTTGCATATAGGTAACTGTCCAGAGACCATAATATTTCATTAGGTAGTCGTTGCAAAACTAGGTGCATAGCACGTATATCAGCGTTCTTCTGAGCCTTATCTTCATCTGTGAGGTCTGAATCATATTGAGTTTGGATTGTGAGTAGACCAGGTGGATTAGAAGTGGATGGAATGTTGACATTTTGTCTCTTAAAAGGACCTTGCTGAATGGACTGCCAAATCAAATCACCTTCTGGTTTATCTTTGATGAAACATCACATACGACTTGCCAATTAAGTAAACGAACCACGATAAAGCATGGGTGGACGGTTATCAGAACCAGCTTAAATGATATTGTTCCGAGAAGCAGACATTAGTTGTGCAGTAATTGATTCACGATGTTAGGTGTGTTTGAAGTCATGGTGATAGTTATGTGTAAATGACTATGGATCTTGGTAGTAAAGAAATGATTGAGTTCTTGTTGATTATGGATCTTGTTTGTGTTTTTGCGTTAAATGTAGTTAAGCTAAGTGAAGTAAACTTTCATTAAAATGTGAACTTTTTGTAAAACAAAGATAAAGAGAGATTTTTTTAAGCTTTTTCCTTTGGGTCATAAAACATGTAAAACGAGAATAAAAGCTCAAAAAAGTACAGATTTTTACGGTTTTTCTTGTACAATCTTGATCTAAAACACATGTATAAACTTGACAGCAAGTGTTATGATGATTGCGTTACAAAATCTAGGCTTTTTGGTACAAAAACTTTCCACTAAAATGATTTTAAACCATGAACATACCCAAAAATTGCAATACATGATTTTTACTTGTTTTTTATGTAACATTTTGAACACAAATGTTCTAAAACACAATACCAATCAAAAAAAGTATAAGCTTTTATCAACTAGATTGCTAGAACAAGTCATACAAATAAAATGTGACCTAGAAAAATTATGAACTCGCCAAAGCTAGTATATAAATTTTCAAACCAAACACACTTCTAACTATCCACTAGCACCACTTTTAGGTTCCATGATATTCATTCCCACATACAATAACTAGTGAATAAAAGTTTAGAGAGAGAGATGAAAGAGAGTAGAGAAAGAATGATGATAGAAAGGGGATGGAGAACTTAGTGAATACTCTTATTAATTTCACATAGTAAAATGAGCACTCACCTACCTCAAATGAAAAGGGAGGATACTCATATACAAGGGGATGAGCCTTCATGGGCTTGAGCTTGGGCTTGGATTAGACAACATAACATGAACTAGGCTTTACATAACTTTAGCCTATTAGCTTTACTAGTCCAAAAGCCCACCATTAATCTATAATAAGCTATTACAATGATACAAGTTTCATATGAATAAATGACAATCACTTTTGTAAAGCTAACAGAATAAAAAGACAAAATTTGTTCATAATACTTATTAGCTACCACTATTGATTAGTAACACACAACAACAACAACATACCCAATCCCGCGAAGGCGAGGTATGGGGGACTATTGATTAGTAAGAGAAAGGAAATTAACAAACTGATATATAAATTTTGAAATTTCCAAATGTACTTTTAATCTTCTACTTGCATAGTAAAGAAAAATGTAAATGTGCTACTTGTCTATCTTTTTTCTTTGCATTTTTTCTTAAATACAAGTCAATTGTTTTAGCTGTAAACAAAACAAATAATCACTGTTATTTTTAACACCACATTAACTTGAAATACAGAAAGAGAAAAACAATACATATAAATTACATACAAAAACTAATAGAAATTGCAAACCAAACCTAGCTAATTTCCTCTCCAAAACTAACAAAATCAATTACTGCATTCACGGAAGATGGTTTAGTGCTATTGCAACAAAACTAGGTGCCCCATTGATGCTAGATTCTTACACGTCCACTATGTGCATGGAGTCTTGGGGCAGGTCGAGTTATGCGCATGCTATGATTGAGTTAAAAGTTGATGCGGATTTGAAACACTTCCTCACCCCCCCCCCCCATGGTGGTGGTGCCAAAATTCGAGGGTAAGGGGTATGTTGTGCACACTATCCGTATTGAGTAAAAGTGGACACCCCCAAGATGCTTAAGTTGTAAGGTATTCGGTTATGTTCTTAATAAATGTCCAAATTAGATTCCATTAACATGAAAGCCAAGGCAAGCTATATGTGGGGTTGAGATTGGTTCAAAGACTAAGTTTGCTTATCAACCTAAGGAACCAAGGAAACCCAAGGTAACTAATGATAAAAATGATACTATGGTTCCTTCCACTTCGAACTCGTTTGATGTATTAAGCTCTATCGTGGATGTGGAGGAAGGAGAGGGTCGTAAAGCTTCGGCATTTGGCGGTCCAAGAACTACATTTCTAGCTAAAAGGGTTAATGAACTAGAAAGTCAAATACTTGATGGGAAGCTTGTGCTATTGAGTGATGATGGGAAGCCGCTAAAACATTGTAGTTTAAAGCTTCCTATGCAAAAAGAGGTTATTGTGACATCGGTATATGAACCTAGTACTACTATGGAAAAGCAAGGAAAAGATTCGAATAGTGATGAAGTCGAGGATATTGATGATGACATGGCTCGATATATGGCTAACCCGAATCGTGCTTGTGGATGAGCTAATGATATGAGTCTCTTTGAATATGAATATTATGATGGTTACAAGTATTATGTTAATGGATTTTTGTGATGCATGGGACATCGGTATCTGTGGTAGAGTTTGGAAGTAGTTCTAGTTTTGTTGTTGGCATTTTATTTTGGTAGGTTCACAATATTACTCTGTCTCCCATATGATATATTTTATTTGAAGCACAATATGTGTGTTTGTTTTCCTGTAATGAGTTGAGATGTGAGATTCTCCCTCATCCTATGTACTTAATTGTTTTTTAGAGTAATATATTTTATAGCAGAAACCTTTTACTAAAAACAAAAACTAAGAAAATCATTTACACAAAGCTAGGTAGAAGTCAATGGTTTGAACTCCAACGTCAAATGCTTATCTTTCAACAAGAAAAAAAAATGGACGAGACCTTATATTTTATCATACTGCCTATGACCATTTGACTGGAAGGCTACAAGAGACGGTGTTGAAGATGAAGCAAAAATAAATGAGAAATATAATTTAGACTACTAGTTTAAGTTTTTAATTTTTATTGCAATGTTTTTTATTTTATTTGAATTATTAATGTAATGTTTTTTAAATATTAATTAAATTTTAATTTTATTGCTTAAAAAAATTAAAAGAAAAAAAATGATTGTGGTCACCGTGACGCTAATTTGGTCATGAAATAGGTTGTAGAGAGAAAGCTAAGTTGAAGCTTATGTAATAGTAGTGACCGCAGTCATTGATGAGGCGAGAAATGAACCACTTTTAAGGGGTCATTTAAGCCCGGAATTGAATTTATTTGATCAAATATTGCTCTAAATCGTTCCTTTTGTGATTTTAGGTACTTTGGGAGTGAATTCTGGAAAAGGAAGCAATTCGGACGTTTTTGGAGCATAAAAGTGAAGAAAACGGCAAAGACTTAATTTTCCATGCTAAGAACAGTACCTGACGGCGTCAAGAAGAAAATCCTGACGGCGTCAAGAGTAAAATCCGTGATGACCCAGTGAAAACCTGAAGGCGTCACAAGAAGGGCGTCAAGAGTTAATGTTGTGACGGCCTACAATTGGAATACACATGACGGCGTCAAACCCAGATCTAGGCAGTCCGAGAAATTATTTGGCGGTGAGATGACGGCGTCAAAATTTTGTTCTTGACGCCGTCACCTTTCAGAATCTATATATAGTTTCTATTCTTCATTCATTAAAGGGGAACTTGTGTGGAGAATACTAGGGCCGAACTTTGTAAACCCTAGGTCGTATTTTACAGTATTTTCAAGGGTTTTCACCCCTTGAATACTTTCATGTTCAATTGAGATAAGTCTTCTTTCAATTCAATCAATATGTCTATGTGTTGTTTGAATATATATTATGCTTGTCTTGATTTCAACATGCTAGGCTAGATCTATCATGTGTTTGCTTAGATGTAATGAAACCTAGATGTTAATTATATGTTGATTACTTGTTTATAGTTGTATTGGATGAATGATTTCAATGTTAGGCTTAAGAAAACTGGCAGATCTCCATTGTGTAACATGCTTGAACATCTTAGGAAACATGAACCGATGTGTACTTGGTTTTATTGGTGGTATTTAATGCATGAGCAAATTCTAATGATCTCATGTTAGGAGGTTCTTAGCCGGCTCGACATAGGAGTGAAGTAGGCGCTTATAGGATTGGGGAAGTAAGTATGCCACCCCATGAATGGTATTAAGGAATACAATCCGTCATCCACGCAACTGTAACAAGTAATTAACATGTAAAAGATATCTAGGGAGTAGTGAAATCTAAGTAAACACAATTCTCCCATATATTGCTCACACCTTTAGTATAATTTGTTTATTTTTATTTATAGTATTTTATTTTGATTGCATCTTAGTAATTGGGTTAGTTGACTAGCAACTAATTCCGCCCAACTCCTTCAAACCCGAGATTTTTAATTGCTTTTATAAAAACTAAAAATTACAAAAAGAATCATCCCTCATCTCTAGACCTAGTCTTTAGGTTTTCTAATCCTAGCGACACTATTCCTAGCTGAACGATCAATCCCCCAGTACTTGTCATTATACTATACTACATCGATCAGGTACACTGCCTGGTGGGGGTTGTAAGCTTCTCAAGATCCCTTGAGAGGTAAACCCTGGTGCAATCCCTACGCATCAAGTTTTTGGCGCCGCAGCCCGGGGAATAGTTATTGTCTAGGTTAGAATCTCTTTTTATTAGGTCTACTTGCTAGATTCCTTTCTAGTAAGATTTTATTTTTATTTTTAGGTTCTCTTTAGTCTATCTTATTTCTTCATGTTTTTGTTCGTAACTCTACACCATCCGACATTATGGACGATGGTAACATCTTTGAACCCATCATCCCACCACAACAAGACCACCCACAAAACCCACCACTAGCTAACCAACCTCTTAGGCCCCGAACCCTAGGAGAGTATTCCCGACCTAGCCACCAAGGCTATCGAAACACCATTAAGCTCACCCTAGGAGCCAATGTGACCCCCTTGCGATCCGACACCATCCGGTTGGTGCAAAGCGGATGTGCATTCCATGGACTTCGTTCCGAAGATCCAACTCAACATCTCAAGGACTTCCTTAAAATCGTAGATTCTATAGACCTTGATGTTACAACTAGAGAGTCAACCCGATTTCGCCTATTCCAATTCTCTCTACGTGATCAAGCTAGTCAATGGCTTGAGCGTTTACCCGCGAGATCCATCACCTCATGGGATGATCTCACCACTCGTTTCCTTGCTCAATTTTTCCCACCGGGGAGAACTACCAAGCTTAGAAATGACATCTTGATGTTCCAACAACGTCAAAATGAAACTCTATATGAAGCATGGACTCGTTTCAAGGACTTACTCCAAAAAGTCCCTCATCATGGCATAGATCTTTGGCTCCAAGTCCAAATCTTTTATGACCATATCGATCTCTCCACAAGGCGAGCCATTAACCAATCGGCCGGTGGTAAGCTACGTGATCTAAGTGCGGAAGAATCATGGGAACTCATAGAAGATCTTGCTCTCTATGACAACGAAAGTTGGAATGATCCCCGTGATTTGAACAAAACGGTCAAGGCAATATCTTTGCCTTCGAACAATTCTAGCACTCCTGACCGTAGGATCATGGAACTTGAGGACCAAGTCAAGTTTCTCATGAAATCTTACGAAGCCTTCAAGCCAAGTGAACAAAATCACTTCTTCATGCGAATTATGTAGTGGTCCCCATGACACTCGTGATTGTGTGGAACTCCCCAGAACAGCTTTTGCGGACTACGCATCCTCGCGTACCGACTAAGCGGGAGATAAGTGGTACACTTTCAAACCCGAGCCAAACCCGTATGGTGATTCCTACAACCCCTCTTGGAAAAATCACCCAAACCTTAGGTGGAAACAAAACCAAGCCAATTCTTCCAATCCGCCTAATCGTTACCAACCAAACGGTCCACCCTCAAACCGCACTTTCAACAACAATCCTTCTAACAACTATGGTAGTACCAACAATCTTGAAGGATTGATGTCCAAATTTATGGCATCTCAAGAAGCTCGTATATCTAAGTTTGAAGCCGATTTCAAACAAAAGCAAAGTGAGATGACCACCAAAATTGACACATTGTTGAAAGTCCTCAATGACCGAGAAATGGGAGCACTCCCAAGCGACACGGTCAAGAATCCGAAACTAAACGTTAATTCCATATCATCAGTTTCGTCACCCACTTCTTGTCCGCAATACTACTCGGTTAAATCAACGAGCATGTGTTTCAAACAAAACCAAATTCTTCAAAAGGACCAATCAAATAAAACACCCGACATAAAACCAGTCAAAAGCATAGTTGAAACACCTCCTACACAAGACCTTGATGATGAATTCAAGGAGCTTCACCTTGAATGCCCCGTCATCGATGTCTTAGCCCGTGCTCCCTACTATAGTGCCCTCCTAGAAAAGCATGAGAAGTTTAAACTAGGTAAAAATAGGACCGCCTTCGTTCAAAACAAGTTGCCTAAAAAGCTTGATGATCCGGGTATATTTGTTTTGCCTTGTAAGATAGGAAGATCCGAAGCTTTCGACACACTAGCCGATTTAGGGTCAAGCCTCAACTTGATTCCCTTATCCCTTTTCACCACTCTCAAGCTAGGAAAGTTAGAGGAGACGGAGGTATTGATTGGTCTAGCGGATGGGAGTATCGCCCTCCCGGTTGGAATGATTAAGGATGTAGTTGTTCACGTAGGGAAGTTAACTATTTTAGCGGATTTTCACGTCCTAGACATGGTTAGTGACACTACATGCCCATTGTTGGTAGGTAGAGGATTTTAAGCAACCGCTAGCGCCATGATAGATTGTAAGGAGTCTAAGATAGCGGTAGGTGAGGGCAATACTTGGTCGGTATATGATGTTAAGAAACATAGCTACGATTGTGAGGATGAACCGACACCACATTGGGTAGAGATGAATAGGAGACCATCTAGATATGGACCTTGGATAGAAAGAAACTTTATAGGACCTCAACGCCCATTCTATCTAGAAAAAGATTTCATCGATAAGACACATTCGGTGGAACAACTCATAGCTAGAGATGAAGAGCTAGACCCTTTTGAGGACCCCTTAGTCTTTAAGAAGATGATTGAGTTCTTAAGCTTAATGCCTATCAATATAGAGATGAACAAGTGGAAAAGAGAGGGAGATAAATGTAAATGGAGGTGGGACAAGCCACCTAAGGAAGGTGACGGATCATGGCATATGAAGATGACTTTGTATGATCCAGATGGAGAGAAGTTTGAAAGGTCATACCGTACTAAGAAAACCGATAGGAAGTTAAAACCTAAGTTTGATCCCAAAGATGTCCTCAATGAGGAACTCACTCGTATCACGTAGTAACCCATGACCTTGATTCTAGCTACAAGACTCGTAAATAAAGAAAAGCGCTTCTTGGGAGGCAACCCATGTTTTGTGTGATTTTTATTTTGTTTGTTTGTTATTTGCTTCCATATGCATGCTTTATTTTTATTGTTGGTAGATCATGTTTCAAAACTAAAAAGTGAAAATACTTTATTTTGTTGTTTGGCCTAGTCTTAACTTCATCCAAAGGTATTTTTGCAAAAGATAAGTGTAAGGGGAAACCCCAAATATGTTTTTAAGAAACAAAACCGATCATGATTCTCCACAATATTTAGTGAACATGTATATTCGTATTTGTTAGAGTCAAATGCTTGTATCGAGTCATAATGATGATTTGCAGGATTTTCCAGGAAGTAGGACCAAGTTTTTCCAGAAATTTTCCGGAAACTTAACATAAGAATTTCTGCAGGTCACTTCTGACGGCGTCATGAGTTTCCTCTTGACGGCGTCACGTGTAAAAATCTGGAAATTTTACCAGTTTTGTTTTTCTAACCGAGTCTTAAAGTTTTTGTTGAATTATTAGTTTTATAATCTCTAGGAGATCTGCAAACATCATTCCACAAGCATTATATCTTATTTTGTTTTCTAGGATTTATTAGCATATGTAGATTGCCGCCGATTTTATGCGAGGTTGCCTTGTCTGTTTTCTCAGGTTTTACAGGTTATGTATGACAAGAAGATGATTTATATTCTGGAAGGGAAGCTTTGATTGTTCATTTTCTTGAAGGAATATCTAACCTGGCCACCTTATTATCCATACCGAGCGAATCAGGGAAGTCTTTGATTTCATTCATTTTACTTATTTCACTTTTACATTCTTTACTTGAACATTGGCGACAATGTTCATCCTAAGTGTAAAGGGAGGGTAAAATGATGATACCTTATAGATACACTTTCGCTTGAGTTTGTTTGTTTGATAGTAGATGTGTAATAAAACTATGAGAAATACTTGTTAGTGTAATTTTAGCGCCAAATTTAAAATTTTTTACAACATTTAGGAGTGAAACTTTAGCCATAGCAAGCGTCTCATGGATAGGAGATTCTATGACTAGCACAAAACCGTACTATTCAGAAAAAATTTCCACCCAAATATGTGAGGTTCGCCTTTAGATTTGATTGGAAAAGCATTTACTATTAGTGCTTATGAGTGTACCGGTAGCATTTAGATTCTAGAACTTGCGTTAGTGATGCATCCCGAGACCGCTAGTGAGACTACATTTGTGTAGTAGGATTTACTACATGATAAGAGGCATTAGGATCACCCTTGTGTTAAACCCGTATCATAATTACTTGACCATTTAAGTCATATTACTTGGCTAGTTAAGTCAATTAATTTTTCCCACACCTTAGCGTTGTACTCATTTTTAGTACACGAAACCCATACTACACCCCTCCGAGCCTATTTTTCGTTTCTAACTTTAAGCATCTTACTTAAAGGAAGAATTTGTTACACCCCACTTAAATGTACACCAAAATCGCCTTAGCCTTCCGTGTATGCACTCATCTTTAGTGCATTATTGTTATTTGTTAAACCCTTAGTTAATTATCTAATTGATTACATGATTGCTAAGTCGAGTCATATCCTTGTACATATTATTTTGGGACGATTGGGACTCATGGTAAAGTACTTGTTTTATGGAGTAATGGGGAAGAACATCATATTATTACCCTCATATGTACGTTAATCTTAAAAGTACTCCAAGTGTTTTGATTATCTTAATTCGAGTCATTAGATTAGTTTATTGTAAAGTATGTAAAAATTCAAGTGTAAGGGGAATTTACATTCCCTACGATGTATTATTTTGGATGGTAGGGTAAGAGTGTATGCAAAAAAAAAAAAAAAAAAAAAAAAAAAAAAAAAAAAAAAAAAAAAATCCAAAAAATCCAAAAAATTAAGAAAAAGAAAAAAAAATAGAAAAAGAAAAAAGAGAAAAAACATACAGACTATCATCCCGTTTCATTCTATGTTTGTTTTATGTATTTGTTATTTTTCATTTATTAGCTTAAGTCGAGTCTAGTCTTGGCTTAGCAACGCAATATTATACATGTAATTAACCAAGATTGTTAACTCGCTACCAGTAAAGACTGCCTATATCCAACCAAACCGTGTATTCCATATCCCTACACCTAATGTTACAACCCTTTAAAAAGACCTCTTTGATAGTTTATCCTAGGTGCTTACGCCATGTGGTGGAGGTTTGATCCTTTCTCAAGCCTATGGTAATCTATTTTGCTATGACATGTAGTGAGAGATATTTTTCGTTTCCATATTGTGATATTACTTTATCACACTCGAGAGATGTGAGTATCTAAATACTATTTGTGAGGTGCTAGTATATGACCTCCGTGCTTGTCTTTGGTCTTTAGTGGAACGATTATTTGTTGTATTACTTTTATATTAGTGTTAAATGACCCCTAACTTGTATTTTGATTAGAATAAAAGCGTATTTGCTTGAGGACAAGCAAATCTCAAGTGTAAGGGTATATGATGAGGCAAAAAATGATCCACTTTTAAGGGGTCATTTAAGCCCGGAATTGAATTTATTTGATCAAACATTGCCCTAAATCGTTCCTTTTGTAATTTTAGGTACTTTGGGAGTGAATTCTGAAAAAGGAAGCAATTCGGACGTTTTTGGAGCATAAAAGTAAAGAAAACGGCAAAGACTTAATTTTCCATGCTGAGAACAGTACCTGACGGCGTCAAGAATAGAAAATCCTGACGGCGTCAAGAGTAAAATCCGTGACGACCCAGTGAAAACCTGAAGGCGTCACAAGAAGGGCGTCAAGAGTTAATGTTGTGACGGCTTACAATTGGAATACACATGACGGCGTCAAACCCAGATCTAGGCAGTCCTAGAAATCATTTGGTGGCGAGATGACGGCGTCAGAAATTTGTTCTTGACGCCGTCACCTTTCAGAATCTATATATAATTTTCTATTTTTCATTCATTAAAGAGGAACTTATGTGGAGAATACTAGGGCCGAACTTTGTAAACCCTAGGTCGTATTTTACAGTATTTTCAAGGGTTTTCACCCCTTGAATCCTTTCATGTTCAATTGAGATAAGTCTTCTTTCAATTCAATCAATATGTCTATGTGTTGTTTGAATATATCTTATGCTTGTCTTGATTTCAACATGCTAGGCTAGATCTATCATGTGTTTGCTTAGATGTAATGAAACCTAGATGTTAATTATATGTTGATTACTTGTTTATAGTTGTATTGGATGAATGATTTCAATGTTAGGCTTAAGAAAACTGGCAGATCTCCATTGTGTAACATGCTTGAACGTCTTAGGAAACATGAACCGATGTGTACTAGGTTTTATTGGTTGTATTTAATGCATGAGCAAATTCTAATGATCCCATGTTAGAAGCTTCTTAGCCGGCTTGACATAGGAGTGAAGTAGGCGCTTATATGATAGGGGAAGTAAGTACGCCACCCCATGAATGGTATTAAGGAATACAATCCGTCATCCACGCAACTGTAACAAGTAATTAACATGTAAAAGATATCTAGGGAGTAGTGAAATCTAAGTAAACACAATTCTCCCATATATTGCTCACACCTTTAGTATAATTTAGTTTATTTTCATTTCTAGTATTTTATTTTGATTGCATCTTAGTAATTGGGTTAGTTGACTAGCAACTAATTTCGCCCAACTCCTTCAAACCCGAGATTTTTAATTGCTTTTATAAAAACTAAAAAATACAAAAAGAATCATCCCTCATCTCTAGACCTAGTCTTTAGGTTTTCTAATCCTAGCGACACTATTCCTAGCTGAACGATCAATCCCCCGGTACTTGTCATTATACTATACTACATCGATCAGGTACACTGCCTGGTGGGGGTTGTAAGCTTCTCAAGATCCCTTGAGAGGTAAAGCCTGGTGCAATCCCTACGCATCAGTCATCCACAATCATCATTACATTTAGTCTTATGTCCTTGTTGAGCTTACTGCTTTTCTTTCATTTATACATATATCCATACACTACGTAAAAAGACAAATATCCGTACACTACGTAAAAAGAATTTCTTTTAAAAAGCTCGTGAAAAAATCCAAAAAAATTTCAAAAAATCGGGTATGTTGGTTCATAAAACTTTTGTAAATGAAGTTTTTTTAATGCACAAAAAATGAATTTTGACGTGCAAAAGAAATTTTGATGCACAAAATTTTTAACATGTTTTAGTTTAATGCGGAATGTTATTTTGATGAAAAAAATCAAAAGAAGTCAGGTGCAAAAACGAATTTTTGATGAACAAAAAAGTGATTTAATGCACAAGCATATTTTTCATAATTTTTTTCGGACAAAGTATCCACTTTTAGTAAAACTTCCTTCACAACTTTTTCATACACCAACATACCCAATTTTGTGAATTTTTTTGGAATTTTCGAGAAATTTTTTGAAAAATAAAATCTTTTTACATAATTTACGGATATTTGTCTTTTTATTTGATCTTTATCTCTTATATATATATATATATATATATATATATATATATATATATATATATATATATATATATATATATATATATATATATAACGAAGGGATCAGGTGCTGATTAGCTTTTAAGTAATGATGGTGCGGATAAAAAAAATATGAAATAATATAAAAAGAAAGAGGACAAAAAATTATTAAGAATCGCTGAAAAAAAAATTAAAAAATAATCGTTTTCATGGTTAAAAGATATTATGATACTATGGTTTTTTTTAATATCACTCTATTACTCATACTTTTTTTTTTAATTTTTTTATATCACCGTAAGTTCTTTTAATATCGCAATAAAAAAGCAATGATATTAAGTTTTTTTTCTAATATAAAAGTAACTTTTTCAGTATCAAAGATAATTTTTACATTTAAAAAAGCTTAATATCACGTTGTTTTTATAATATCACCGTAACTATCATTAGTTTTTCATATCACGGTTTCATTTTTACATGTAAAAAAGCTTAATATCACGTTGGTTTTAAATATCACCGTAACTATCATGGGTTTTTAATATCACGTTTCATTTTTACATGTAATAAAGCTTAATATCACGTTGTTTATTTAATATCACCGTAACTATCATGGGTTTTAATATCACGGTTAATTTTTACATATAAAAAAGCTTAATATGATGTTGGTTTTATAATAACACCTTAACTATCATAAAACCTTTTCATGATATCCTTAAAATCACGGTAGGACTTATAGTCACAAAACAAAAAGTGCTCAGAAAAATCTGAAAAAAATAAAATAAATAAAAAATAAAAAAAAGTAAAGAAGTCAACAATAGTAAGGATCGCTCAAAAGAAAAAAATAAACAAAAAATTATTTTAATGGTCAATTGATATCGTGATCGTTGTGTCAGATATTGACTTTTTACAAAACTCAAGATCAGATATGGAAATAGGCGATCCAGATCCATCCGCACGAGAATAAGAAATCCGCACATGATCTTTACTCTCTCTCTCTCTCTCTCTCTCTCTATATATATATATATATATATATATATATATATATATATATATATATATATATATATATATATATATATATGAAAACGATCAGGTACAATTTTGAATTTTAGTGCGGATGTACTTACAATTTTGTGAGTACCCAAGAAAACCATAAGTGCTTTGCTCTTTTTTCTTTTTTCTTCCAATTCCTGTTTAGTCAATTGTTTACTTGGCCAACAATGAGTTACAGTGCCAGTGGTTAGAGGTGAGGCCAAAGTACTGACATGTTTAAAATTATAACCAGCATTCCTATTATCATAAGTACTTGTACTAATAGTTGCAGTATTAGACTTTATAGTAGGAAGTAGTGGTGTATATCTACCTTATGAAACAACTGTAGTGGCCTCTCGGGTTCTGTTCTTTCAAACCTTTAATGAACAAACTGATTGCGTTTGACTCACTTAATTCCACCTTATTCAGCGAGGCTTCAATGTATGCCTTGATACACTTGCAGTGTAGTAACCTACCTCAAACTATTTAACTCCACCATAGTATTTTCAAAAACTGAATTAAACTACTTCTTTAATCCGGCCTCATACAAGTTCCAAGCAACATTCTCCCGATACCTCTTAACAGCCGCTTATGCTTTTGAGTGTCTTATCAAACATGTGCACTAACAGTAGCTTTACCTTCTGTTCATTATCATGTACATGCATGTCATCTACGAGAAAATAGGGAACTCAAGCTTAGCCAAAAAAACACATTCTGATTAATGCCTCACCTTTGACTAATTTCTTCACCATATTTGAGTTTAGTTTGTTGATTTCTTTGGTTGCAAATTTTTGGAACAACAATAAACCTCTATATATCAAATGCGTCCGTTCACTTAATTAACTGATCGTTGAATATTTGTTAAAATATTTCAAGCCGGGTTAAGACTAGCATCTTGTCCGAGTACCACACCATCACTTGAAATTGGTGTCAACATATTTGCAATTACTCAACGAACTTAATGAATTTAACAAGGAATTTTGCTTCGATCAACTAAAAATATTTTGGATTCGGAAATGGGATGAATTTGAATCAACCTATGTTTATTGGGAAGCAAGAATTGACTGGAAAATAACTGATCGAATTGATCGGAAAGTAACAGAATGCAATAGTTATTTAACAGAAAGTAACTAATTTTCAATAGAATCTGCTCATAACTATTCATCTAAACTATATTATCATAGCTTCAGTTTATAACAAAATGAAAGCGGTGTTATACAACAGCCGTGACTACTAAATTAACCCTTGGCATAAACACGTTTCTTTTAGGGTTGTTTAATCCTTTTTAATTCTCTATAAGTCTATAGGCATCTCATAACTATTCATCTAAAGTCTAAACTATATTATCATTCTCTGCTTCACTAATATAAATAGTAACTTTTCAAGTATTAAATGCTTGATAATGTAATTCAGCATTCGCCTTACTTAAGAGCATGGGGAGTCGTAACTTGAGTTATGACATAACTCGGCGCTACGTAATCGTCACATAATCTCAACGCCAAATAACATAACAAAAAAAACATCTGAAAATCATAACACCAAATAACACTACTTTTGAAACCCACTTAAAATAATAATAATAATAATAATAATTAAAAAAAAACTAACGCAAACCGGCCTAACACCGAATAACACCGGATGGGAAATTGTTGTAACTCAAGTTGCCTAATTATAACTTGAGTTGCTCCAACAACTCAAGTTTAAACGCAAGACCAACGTGAGATTGCGGGAAATTGTGAGAACTCAAGTTACCAAGTTATTTTCGTATCACATATGAATAACGCTGGGGAGGCGTTATTACTCCCCATGCTCTTAGAAATTAAAACCCGTATCCTAGCTAATGGTAACCTAAATAATCAAATTTTATTTATCACACAAATAGAAAAGTAAAAAATAAAATATCGACAATATACATTTTATTTTATGCTAAGTAAACTGATCACATGAATGGACCAAAACATGTAAGAATTATTTTCCAATCTTAACAAATCACAAATGTTCGATCTTTTCCAGATCATGATATAATTGTGGTGGTAAAAGGCACATGTGCTGATGATAAAAGCATATATGAAATCATTGACACGATTAAAGTATAATGATTATGTGGTAAATTTATAACAGAAGTAGGATGATTGTCTAAAGTTGAAATAATAATATTTGACTTTATTTTGAGGAATATTTGCTAGCTTCTTGTTACCGACAACCCCGTACATAGCTCAATTAATAACTGGCACCAATCTTATTGCAAAACATAAAATAAACGGATCGAAAAATAAAAAAATAAAAAAGAAGTAGAAACGATCACCATTAACAGAGGGATAATGTAGACCATTGGTTTCCTTCGTAACCATCTTAATGACAAAGGAAATGATTAATATTAATATAAGATGATAAAGAGAATCTGATATACTAGAAAAAAACTTGCCGGAAGCGAGAAACAATGCACCAATACAACTTCAAGCAAACACACCAAAAGGAGTGTAACTACCTAAAACAACACCTCTGCCAATTCCACAAGAAACAGCTATTTGAGAACTAATATGGATCTCTTAAAAGCTTTTGAGATCTACTCATAAAAGAATTCGAATCCCACCTACAATAGTATTCGTTAGCACAATTGTGCTTATTCTCTAATCCCACCTAGAATAGTATTCATTAGCACAATTGTGCTTATTCTCTAAAAAATTTCTAATCAAGTGACGAACAACGTATTAGATGATAGATATTGCTTGAGCTCGAATGTAAACTTAAGGTCCATGCGGAATTGGAAAGGAAACATGAAGAAATATACACAACTAGGTGGATCAGAGAAGACCTACGACGTAGTTGTGTCGTTCAACTTACACCGTAGTCCTTATTTCTATGAATCAAGACCAAGTCAACTTACCACAAAGTTACGGCGTAATCAAAGCAACCAAGCTACGCCGTAAAGCTTCATTAAAGACTTGGAATGTTGCTGACAAAGGAGTTGCACCGTAACCACATCACCAAGGTTACGACGCAACTATAGAGCGAAAAATTAACGAGACGAATATAGTGTAATTCATTCTTCATGGTTACACCATAACAATTCTATAACTGGATGAGAAACGTGCATAAAGGAGACTACGACATAACCCTTTACTTATGGCTACGTCGTAGACTGGTTGAGCCTATATATACAAGTCCTAAATCTGCATTTTTCACATCTCCACTTCACACAATACACACAATAACTAAATGATGTTTAGGGTTCCACTCAAAGGCGATTTCCAGCAGTTCCAAACCACTTTCCAAGGGAGAATTCACTTGAATTCATTCATAGCTTAAGCAATTCATCAAGTATTTGTATCAAACTCAATGTTTAATTTATCCATGATTACTTCCATTGTGTTTTCTGTACTTTACAACATGAGATGCTAAACACTTTAAGTGTTAGCCTAGTTATGAAATTATTTATGCTTTGATCTTATTTCTCAGTCTATTTTTCGTTTTATATGGGCATCTTATATGCCTATTGATTGATCCCGCGTTTTGGTAGTACTAAGGCTAAGGTAAAGCCTATTAGCTAGTTAGTAGGTGTGAAAAACTGAACACTAGTCTAGTAGGTTAGTTAAGCAAGGATGGAATCTATCTTGATTGTAGGAGTTGTTCAAATTACTGCCTACACTTGATTAGGTACTTAAGAAGTGCGGGTAAACCCTTATTAGTACATATATATAATGTGTGTTTAAATGTTAAGAAGTGAGATTGTCAACATTAGATAGGTCTTTAAGATAGTTGGGGGTTTAATGACTATGAACTAGATATCCGACTTCTACGAACAAAGGGCGTTGAGATCATAGGAATTATAGGTTAGGTGTTGACTAAAAATCGGATCTAATGATATTAGAACCACCATATAAAATCAGACTTAGACATTGCACTAGGAATGAAATCATTGCAATATTAATGTAGTAACTAGGGTAACACATCTTTCTTCCTTGATTAATTCAACACATTTTCATTTCCGTTATTCATTTCTTTGCAATTAGTGAATTAAACCAAATCAATCTTGTGACAATTAAAACTTGAATTAGAGACTGACCATTAGCTCTTGGGACAACCTCGGCTTTACCAAATGCTACACTACACACAACCGGGTTCCATTCCCGTTACTGCATAAGTAGATCAGGGGCAGACGAGCATTTATAAATTAAAAATGTGATCTAAAATAAGCATCATATGTAATGACCAATATAAACCTCATTATTTATTTATATTTGACTCTTTGTGATAAAATGAACATGTTTAAAAAGGTATAAATGTGATTATGTTTTTTTTTTCTTTCATTTCATTTCAACTCGAGAACAAAAAATAAACAAGCAACTTTCTTTCTTTTCCTTTTTATTTTATTTTCTTTTCTTACTCATCATTTCTATCTCTACTAAAAAAACTCAAGAACGCAACATAACTGTCAGTCGTCATGAACTGACAATAACCTCTAAAAACATCAGTGCATTTTTATTTTGCACGTGTACTATTTTGGCAATAACTTTAAAACCTCTTGGTCTTAATTAACGCTATGAGCGCCATTCTTTTCATTTTTTAATTCTCGCGATACCAAATCAAGAATGTTGATCCCAGTTGAGCAAACGATCTTATAGAAGTTGACTTGAATTAACACTTAAGCAATAACGCGGAATATTAAAGCTTAACTTAAGAAGAACAGTTTTAAACACTTTCAACACTTCAATATATTAATTATACGAGCACTCAACAATGCTAGGGTTTTACAACCTTGAAGTGAAACGAGAATAAAACAATACGTACATACTCTAACCCTAGGCACCTCCTTTTATAGACCAAGGAGTCCTATTAGGTTTACAATAACTTTCTACACAAGATAATATCTTCCTAATCGTATAAGATATACACACTATCTATTTTATAATTATCCATCCGTAAATACAAGTTTATCTCTTAAGCAGCAGATTCACTTAGCAGCAGTTTGATAACACTAGCAGCAGATTCTCATCAGCAGCAGTTTGACACTTAGTTAAATTCTGAGCAGTGGAATCTCAAAACCCAACAATCCTCCCCTAAACTTAATATTTACTTCTAAATGATTAAGTTTCTTCAAAGCTTGATTAAACACCAGGAGGATGCTTCCAAACACACTACTTCTTCTTAGATAACTATTGACCAAGGATCTTCTTATATTTTGATAACAAGTTAAAAGCTTGATCATCAGTATCAAAAGCCTTTTGTAGTTTAAGCTGCCTAGCACCATTCACAATATGATAAATAATTTCCAAGCAAGATGCCAATGGATAATCCTTTTCAATCAACATATATAAAGTGTGTGGCCCAATGTCTAAAACATAAACCCCAGAACTTTGAAAGAGCATCCATTTTCTGACTTTGTATCTTCTGATCTCTGTCCATTCTAAGTCTTCCAAAGAAGGATCAAACATAAGTTTCAAAGCTCTCCAGATAATATAGTCAGACATAGCTTCTTGATTATTATAAGTCACCACACCAAACTTTGTAGCACCATAATTTTCTTTGAACAACATCCATAGAGTACAAATATCCTCTCTGTCAAAATAGTACAACATCTGTTGAAGTCTAAGAAATCTAGATGTCTTCCCATCAGATCTTTTGACATAATGAAATGTTCCAACAGTGTCTTCATATCCTGTAGTTACTTGAATAATTGGATATTTGATTCCCACTGGTTCAACATCAACTACCTCAGGTTCTTCCCTCTTAGCAACCATAGTTAGAACCTGCATTTGTTGTATCCACATACTCATCATTCCCTTCATCTTCAGATTCAGAATTGCTCTGCACTGCTACATTCTGCTTTTTCCTAGCAAAGATTTTCTTCCTTATACATTTTCTTTTTGTACCTCTGCTAGAAGAAGTCTTTTCTTCTTCAATAACCTCTGTTGCTTTAAGCTCTGCTTCACTAACTTTCTCAGGTACCAACTTCTTGTTCATCTGAGCAAAATGTTCTTCATCTCTTGCACAACCCATAGGAAAGAAGGTATCCATTTCCTTTTTAGCCTGTTGATACAAATTAAACACCTCTTGATCTGTTTTATGTTTCAATTGTACCAGTTTCCAACCCTTCATGTTTTTAAGATATCTCTCATGGTCTCTCCTTTGTTGAAGTGGAGTTGGTCCTCTGAGAATTTTCTTCTTCCTTCTTATATCAGCAGCTTCTTTCTTCTTCCTTGCTGTGAATTCTTTCATCCAAGCTGCAACATCAAATTCTGGAACTTCTGTTCTTCAATTTTTACGAACTTGGAGAATTCAATGTCAGCATCCATTCTTATTTTCTCATCTACCCATTCCTCATACTTCTTAAAATCCTCAGCTTCCTTATCAGCCCTTTCTTTTTGTTGTTGTAGTAGTTGTTGCTCAGCAATATACTCTTTCTCTTGTTCTTCCCTTGCAACAGCTGAATCATGCTCAATTTGTCTCTCTTTACATCAATAATGAAAAGGAATCTAGGAGTAATCTATTTCATCATCATCAGAATCTAGCATAGGTTCTTTAGTAACCTTGCCCTTCCCTTTATCAGTAGCAGTAGATGATGAAATTGAACTTGTATGTCTTTTTGAAGCAGCAGGTTCTCTGACTACTACTCCCTTTACATGTATTCTTGGTAATGGAGATGTTATAGTGGATGTTAGTTGATGTGGTTGTGATTGACTTTGAGCAGCAGGTTGTTGTTTTGTTGGTTGAGGTTGTGATTTAGATTGAACATCTGTTGTCTTCTTGCTTAACAACACCATAGCCTCAACAGTAGCTTTGTCACTAGATCTAACAGTGGAACCTTGTGCATCAACAGAATTTATTTTCTCACTAGCAGCAGGATCAGCAAAATCCTGAGCAGCAGAATTTTGTGCAGCAGCAGAATCATTGATCTTGTCAGTAGAATCCACATTCATGGCAGCAGTGTCCATTTCCTTAGCAACCGAATCACCTAAACTTTTCAAAGCTTCACCCATCAACCCTATAGCCTTTACTAATTGCTCAGGCCCCAAAGTTTTGAGTTTTTCCACCACATTCTCTTGAACACAAATCAACGCCTCCATCACAGCTTCATTACCCTGCTTGTCTGTAACCACAAATCTATCCATATCCTAAGGACTTTCAACCTCCATACCAGTATCCATAGCATCATTCATTACAACCTCCCCTGAAACCTTACCAGTATCCATATCCAACCCAGCATCAGTATTCACCACATTTGCCTCCCCTGAACCCATTTCTTCATTCTGATCTTCATTCCTCCCCTGTTTGGAAGCATCCTCTTCCAAATTGACAGAATGCTCAGGAGAACTGACAACTTGTGATGTGCCCACTTTTTTCAATCTTCTTAAGGAGGTTGAAGATCTTGATTTCTTTAAAGCCTTTATCTTTCTCTGCAACTTTGTAATCTTCTTAGCTTGTTCATTAGAAAGAGTTTGAAGACCAAGTATCTTATCCTCCAAAGTGTCGCATCTAAGCTCCAGGTTGGTACATGTAGCCATCAATTTCTTTAAAAGTTTCATGCTAGTCTCATCACTTCGACCTGTGTGACCTGGTCCGAGAGGTGAATCATTGACATTGTCATTTTGTACATTATCATTCATCAATTCATTTGTCACTGATCTGTCCTCATCACTTCGACCTGTGAGTGAAATCGTAGGGGGTGAATACGTTTCCATTTAAAAATCTTTAAACTTGTTGTATCAAATATAGTATAAACTATTGTGTCAAGTTATGCCATTATTAGTCCGGTTTGTTTTTCTTTTCTAAAAACATCCATATGACAAATATCTGATCAAGCTTGTTGTAATATGAGAAATGCTAATAATAGTCTTATGACTAATATAAAGCATATGATATAACAAGTTGTCACACAAGCATAAACATCAAGTCACAACACAAACAATAATATAGTGCAAGTATAAAAGTAAAAGGAAAGAGCAAACCGAACACGAGGATTTATAGTGGTTCGGTCACGGATCTCCTTTCCGCCCTACTCCACTCCCCGAGTACCCAACTCAAGAGTTACTTCACTAGATCAACAAGCTCCCTTCTTAGCGGAGAAAACCTTACAATCGTCGCTTACACTTTTTCTGGTACAAAGCTACATACCGGGTTCTTTTCCAAGGGTACAACCACTCCCGCTAGTTCTTTTACAAGGGTACAACTACTCCCGATAGTGCTTTTACAAGGGTACAATAACTCCCGCTATGTTTTATGGCCCAACATAAAAACCTTGTATTTTATAGCACAAACACATAAACCATCTAATCTATAATAATGAGTACAATGATGATCCAAGACATAAATGTCTAATGGGATATGAATGACTAATCTAAAAGAACTTCCATTGATAGAAAGCCTTCAATGAATGAAGATCACAAGTTCTCTAATCTTGTTGTGATGGATCTTCATATATGTATGCTTGTGGTGGATGATGATGGAAAGATCTCCAAGCTTCTTTGGTGGATCAAGATGTATGATATGCTTACAACAAAGATGAATGTTAGAAGCATTATGATCATGATGATAAGGGTGATTATGTTTTCTACATGGTTTTCTATTGATCTAAGATGTATGCTAAGTGTAGAGAGAATGTGTGTTTTTCTTTTTCAAGTTCATCAACTAATAACAAAACCATTGGCTACTATTTATAGGAAAATAAGTAAAGAGGTTTTCCAAAACTATGTTCCAAAACTAACAAAGATATCTTCCAAATATCTTTCTATATCTATCCAAGATCTTACACAATCTTTCTATATATTCTAGTGTGTAAATCTACCTAAGATATTTAACAAATCTTCTAAAGTCAACTTATAAGATTCACATTCTAGAACATGATGATCCATGGAACGATGTAATTATACAATTTCCATTTTGATTAAAATGTGTATCAAAGTAAACTTGTAAGTAACTAGAAAATGTATATATTAGTTTGTTATATGATATTTAGTAAGTTACTAAAAATATTTTTTGTACTTACGTTGTTATAAGACACATTTTTATAGATTGTAAAATTATTAATATTATCTAGACACCTAATGTGGCACTTATTCTATTTTATACCTAAAGTGCATTTTGACATCTAAAATACTTAAAGACTCTAAAAGTATTTTAAGCATTCTAAATGGTTGGTCAAGGGGTTTGATCATAATGCCACATAACAAACATGTACGAACCTGTGTTGTAGCATACGAGGACTCGAGATGTTTAGAGGTGTTGAATGTATGTTGAGACAAAATAATATTACAAGTAACTTGTACATTTTACGTTATGTATCAAGTTATATGTTTGTCATCAATCAAAAACAAACGAGACTGTGTAGATTAAATATCGTAATATTTGCACTAACAATCTCCCCCTTTTTGATGATGACAAAATATGTAAACGTGATAAATAGTAAAATGTAAAAAATTACTTGTGTCCGTATTACTTACTTGTATCCGTAACACCTTCTACATTTCCTCCTCCGTTTACACTCTTCTCCCCCTTTTGTCGAAACAAAAAGGGTGTGTCCTTGGAGTTAACTTCATTTCTCCCCGAAATGGTGAGATTGCATCATCCCTAGTAAAGTTTAGTCTTCAACTCCAATTTCCTAAGGTTGTTTCGTCTCTTAGGTTGTTAGCGTATCCATGGATCAAATAAATTTCCTTAACCTACATCAAGGTTAGTATTGTGCAACATAAAATTATATATAAAAAATACATGATGAATGAAATGCATGTTTGACTATGTTGACTTATCTCCTTCTTTTTGTCGAAACATAGAAGTGTGTCGAAGAATGAGAATAAAGATGAATGCGTTCATTCTTCCCCTTGATTATAGCTCCCCCTTGATCAATACTCCCCATTGCTAGGGTCCCAACGTATAAGATAAAAGAAATAAGAAAGCTACACAAGAATAAAGGTTAGTTCATGATTATCTCCCCCTTGATCAATACTCCCCGTTGCTAGGGTACCAACGTATATGACGCAAGGATGAAGAATCCTACAAAATAAAGGTTAGTACAAGATAGTATAATATGCATTCAATAAGAACCTACAAAACAAATATTAGTATACTAGAAGCTTTGTTAGTAGACATGTATATCGTATACAACCAAGTGTAAGACGATGCAATATGAGTGCTTGATAGATATTCCTCCTACATCAAGAAGCACCTATGATGAAGGAAGGAAAATATTCGATGCAAACATCATCCTTAGATGAGTATGCTATATATGAATAAGTATAAATGATGAACCTACAATGAAAAGATTAGTGCAAAATTTTTCATTTTTCATCTTAAAGAAAAGTAAGAAAAATAAGATGTATTCTTCTAATAATAAATACAATTAAAATAAAAATGCGAATATAATATGATAAAATCCCTCAAAGGAACAAATGAAGTGAAATTGAAATATTAAAAGTTAAGGTGAGTGGTGCACGTGTTGGTATTTGAGAGGATGCGAAATGAGAAAATATTGAAAATTTGACAACATCAAAAGATTGATAGAAGTAGGTTTTACGCTAATCCATGGTGATGATTAGTAAGAGTGATGATGGAAGGTAGTGGTGATAACGTAGACGACTATATTAAAGAATTAGAAACTCGTATGTATAGCAAATGCTATAACGAATAAAGATTGAACATATGGACTTATGCAGTCTAAAATTCACAACTTAAAGGGATAAAGGAATACGACTTACGTAATGTTAAGAGAAAAGGAAAATATGAATGGACATTGATATTCAATGATGGCTACGGGTTATGATTTGATCAATTAGGATTGACGCTAATGAAAACGAAATACGTTTAGAAATAATGACCTAGGAACAAACATTTCATAAGAAAGGAATAAAAAATACTAAGACCTTATATGAGGATGAGAATGACATTATGTGATGGGAGAGTGTTGGTTAAACCGATGTATTGAGAAAGTGTTGGGAATGAAAATTTTAATTAATATATCGATTGCACTGACAATGACGTGCATGATACGTGTTGAGTACAAAAGGATAAGATCCTATGATGGTGTTCTAGAACATGAAGTTGTGAAGTCCTAGTTTAAGAAAGATCCTAGATTCCATTAGTTGTTGGTTGTGGAGATGAAGAATTTTATCAAACACATGATGTGTTTTTCACTTGATGAGATATTGGTACAAACTAGTGATGTTGGGTTAGAAAGGCTTGAAACCAATTTTAGCTAAATGATGTGTACCTATGTGTTGGTATTTTAGGGTGCAAGAAACATGAGTAGATGTTCTTTAAATACATTTTGACAAAATACAAATATGTGAATGAATTTCTCTCTGCCTTAATCGGTGGACATCCAACATATTGTGTAATGCATCGTATAAAGAATGACGATAAAGTGTTTGAGAGGTTGAAGGTTAATGAAAGCGATGAGCTTAGTAATGTTTTTGCGGATGTTGGTTAGCATACAAAGAACTTCATCCATGAAGTCACGTAGCTCTTCTCTATCAATGCGAGATGATCGCATGAAGAGGCATGTGGTTTTCTTAGAGGAGGTGGAAAGGATTAGAGTATTGTTATAGCTAAATAGTGATGGAAGTGATTTTTGGAAAGTGGAAGCAATAATGCGATTTGGAAAGATGTCGATTGAAAGATACCCAAACACAAATTTCAAATCTCTAAGACTCAATTCTATTAGTATTAAAACTATATGCAAGTGAAGGGATTACAGTTATGTGAGATGAGCATATAAAGCTAGAACGAAGTGAGATGGCAAATGATTAATTCTCAATCCACTAAAACAAATTTGTTAGTGAGATGAGATGTCAACAAGATAGAAAAAGAAATTATCTTATTCAAACAACACATTCGACAACTAGATATAAAGTTCCCGCATAGCGTTAAGACAAACAATCATATAATGATAGAGCATGAAATTGTTTGAGACACTTCATTGTGAAGTTGTTTTGTTGTTTAGGTTTAGACATTTAAGCATACTTAACCATTAATTAGCACAATGATCTATGTGATTAATTAGTAAGATAAAAAGACTTCTAAATGTTAATCATACCGAAAACACATTGACAAATTATTGGTGCACACGTTGCAAAGAAATAGTGTGACAAGGAAACAAAAGAAGCAAGACGAAAGATTCATGTAAACTGTGTTTAGAAAGATAACATTTTGGAGCATGCATCATTAAAACATCCTACGTATATATTTAATGAGTGTCAACAAAACACATGAGCATTAAAACATAGATACAAAAGAATCATGTATCAAAATTGCATATCATAAGTTAACAAGTAATATGTTAGTCTTGCAAAGTATCATACAAATCATGTTAACGTTTAGTTGCATGAAACATATAAGCATGCAGACAAAACCTTTCCAAGGTTTACATATTAATCAATCAAATAGTTATTATGTCAAGATACCCAATTATATAAAACAAGTTACACTTAATAGACACATATATGTGTAATGCAAGTGATTCTTAATAAACTAAAGAGAAACTCAAATCTACTTCTTGTTTGAATAATATTTCTAAGACAAGATAATTAATACATGATTTAATGAGACTCAACTATATTTAATAAAACTAAGGTGATGAGGATGTCATGTTTTATATAGAAATTTAACAAATATGTGTCAACAAATTTTAATCTATGTAATTAAGTCGTATGATAAAACGATTTCTAAATGTTTATCATACCAAAAGTACTTTGACAAATTATAAGTGCACATGTAGTGAACAAATAGTGTGACAAAGAAACAAGATGAAAATTTTATGCAACCCATGCTTAAATGATAACATTTTAGAGCATGTATTATATAGACCATCCTAAGCATGGATCTAATGAATGACCAAAAAAGACACAACCATTCAAATATATAAATATCATATAAAGACATCATGTCTAAAAATGACATACCATGAGTTAACAAGTAACACGTTAATCATGCAAAACATCATATACATAAAGAATGAAAATATCATATAAATCATGTTAATATATAGTAACACGAAACATATAAGCATGCAGGCATCATAAAGAAATAACCAAGCTTTATACATGAATCAACCAAATAGTTAACACGGTTATGTTAAGATGTCCAATCATTATCAAACAAATAACATGTAATAGACACATGCATGTGTAATGCAAGAGATTTTAATCTTTGTGTTTGGAATATGTGGTTGAATGATCTAAAAGGTGACATCATTAAGCATGTGTTACGCAAGTGATTTGGTCATCCAAGACCAAGAGATAAGTTTGTGTGTGATAATGGAATATGATAAGAACGTTCTCAGGAAAGCTCTTTGGAATAGGAATCTAAGTGAAGTTACCAACTTCAATAGATTTTGTGTATGTTCTAGAGATAGGGTTTGAACTAGGTTATGAGCAAGGTTTGGTTATGATGAACACTTGAAAGGACATAGATACATATAGTGTCTTTTAATACGTAAGATTATCTCGTGGAATAAAGTCATCATGCTTATGAAAACAAGTATGACAAGATTATGGGGAAGCTCTAGTTTGATAGAACTTGCAGATGTTTATTTAAGATCATTTACCAGATGAGGTAAAATGAAATCTCTTATAACACAACCGTTCATGTCGCAAGGAGAGAGTGATGTATAGGATAAACATTATCCTTTTGACAAGATGAAAACTCATGATTACTTGTGCATTATGTTTTTCAAAAACATCATGTTTTTCAGGATGAAGGTATGAAGCCAAAGTGTTTGAATCGGATAGTGATATCCTAAATATACTTGGTCTCAAGATTATACTAGATGATGACAAAAGGAATTAGCTCGAGTTTCTTATGTATACTCCTCAAGAGTCATTGTTGCTTGGAGTGTATAAGGTTGGCTTTGAGAATGCATTTTAACATATGTTGTTAAAATGTTGATTTAAAGTTTAATGAAACTTATGCAAAAGTTAAAAGTATTACCAATACTTTGATAACTTGTGAAAGTGGTACTACTTAAACTTAGTGTAACTGAATGTGAGCTTCATGCTCATTTGATGGTAAAGGTTCTAATCCTATAGGTGGTAAGGTATGGTTGAGTGTTTGGACAAAGGGCTTTTTGAGTAATGCACTCAATGAATTCAAACGATGGTAAGAATGGTGGATTGGTTGATCTAAGTGGTAGGTCTTCTAATGTGTCTTAATAAAGATGTGGTAATGTAGAGGTTTGTTGTGCTATGGAAGTACTTAAGTTTCATAGATTTTGAAAGTAAAACGGATGGATACTAAGCCTTGTGATCCATAACTAGTGAGTGAAGTTCTTGAGGTTTTGGTTATGTTTGTGAAGCTTAGGGGCTGAGATATATCATAGAAGTGAATGAGATAACGGTGAACGAACAAGAAAACTTAAGTACTCAATGTTCAATAATGAAGACCTATTTGTTTTATCCCTATTGATTGAGAGAGTGTTAGGATAAGTGTTTTAATATATGTTGTTAAAATACTTGGGTGTAGATTCTTTCGAATGTGACTTTTAATGACTACAATCGTTAGTCAGATTTACTTGAATATTTCGGACGAAATACTTAAGTTGTCAATCCTACTTTGTTGAGATTGGATAGTACTAAAGGATAGCAAGACTTGATAATACATCTATCACTTAAGTGTAAGTTATGACTTGATGTAAATCCTTATCGTCTTGAAGGATGACACATTACTTTCATGTTAACCAAGTGAGGTAACATATGTATATACAAGACAATATCTATAGTCACAAGTTAGACTTGTGATTTTGATATTATATGTAATCTTTGTAAGTAACGAGTTCGGATTAGTTAGGAAGTTGTCAAGTCACCAAATAATTAAAGCTAATGGATGAAGGATTAGTTAAGGATGGAAGAATGTAGTAACCGTGGGTAATGACTACAAAACATTTGTGGTTAGGGACCCACGAATGGCAAGGAACCAAATAAAGGGTTCTTTGGGTGAGTTTTGTTTAGATTGAGTTTTTGGCAGGAAGTGGTTTCCTATTGGTTATAATAAGTAAAAATGGTCCTAATATGCTTAATGAATACTGAGGAAAATGTTTCTCACTAAAGTGAATGATTTGGTGGAGGAATAGTGATTACGTTGGCATTGCAAGATTTTAGAGATGGTGTTGGAGTAGTAAGGTTGAGGATGTTTGTATCTTTGATAGGTGAGGAAATGTTGAGTGATGAATCACTTGATGATGATGAGCTTAGTTGAATGGTTTTGTTGAAGCAACATGGTTTTACACTAATCCTAGCGGTTTTCCCAATAGGTCTAGATGATTCGGATGAGGTGTTGGATTTAGTCATTTCAAGACTTTGGTTAGCTAGAATTATAAGAATAAGAGAAGTGATGGTGATGGTGTGAATTGGAAGTATGAATGTTGATCAATTTATAGGAAGAACATGTTATGGAAAGTAGTGTTAGGATTTGATGTTGTTCCATACACATCTGGAAGAGTTCAAATCATTTGAAGTCAATCTAATGGAGTTGGGTGGAGTGAAAGACGAACTTATGCACTAAGTACTATATGATTATGGAAGATAATGTTCCACAGATTTGGAGGAACCAAAGGAAAGGTTCCTTCCTTGTAACAGAAAGGTTCCTTGGGTTAGTTTAGCCAACTTTGAAATTTTGACGGGAATGATGATCCTATTGTTGAAAGTGTGCTAAGAGGGCTCTTATAATTAGTGATAAATACTAACAAGCATGTAGGAAGCAAGTTTGGAACCTAAGGATTACTAGAAAAATTCAAAAAATTCAAAGATTAAAAAGTTTGCTGAATGTCTGGAGGAACCAATCGACAACAAGGGCGGAACCAAGTCTTTGGTTCCGCCATATCCGTGGAGTCCCAGAATTGAGACAGAGTGCTTTTTTTTAGGGCGAGACTTTTTCCAAATTTTCCGAAAATTCTTGGAACATAAACTTAAATTTATATCTGATTAGGAAATGCATAAAATGGATATGGAAACACTCTTACCGTTAGACTTTGACCGGGGGCTAGCGAAATTCACTATACTTAGTGAAAATTTCCATACTCTTGAAAATTTGACAACATCCCAAATGTTGTCCACCTGCATATCCGTTAGTACAAGACATTGTCCAAAGATAACAAAAGATCCTAGAGATAATAATATCCATGAAACACATTGTTTAACTACCACATTGTTCAAATTTCAAGCTGTGCCAAACACTCCTTAACAAAGGACATTTATCGATTCCCGAAACCTGTTCAAATAGCCTAATTATACTTGGAACATATGCACCTAATTTAATGTGATAGATTAAAACCAAAAAAACATATTCTAACACATGTTAGCATATAGATCAAGCTGAGGATTATGATCTTACCATAAATGGAAATTAATCCAAACACGGAACGTTAATAACACCAAAGTGTTATCGTCCAATCATGACATGATTAGTTAACATGATCAAACAAAGATGACTTTCTATCATATAGCATGACTCATTCATTAAACATCATAGTAGAAGCATAAATATACCAAACACCATTTTACAAGACTACTATATGTTTAAAAATGTAGTGACTCATTCTGACGCTTGACCATATTTAAAGATACTTCATTAGCATCACACAATACTCATTCCTAAGTGAATTAAGAAAAATAATCACTTAACATATGCAAAGATGAAAATCTAAGACTACAAGTAATACAAAAGCAATTTATCAACTTGGTGCACAAGATCTAATCAAAAGTCCTATCAAACAAGCAAATAGAATATCAAGACAAGATTGACACTTATGTATCACAAATAAGCAAGTATAATCCCAACTTAAAACAAGAAAACAACATTGTGTGCAAACAACTAAAACAAGTAGTCATATTAGCATAGCATAATTTGCGAAACATTTTTCATATTATATTTCGCTTCAATGGTAATTTGATACATGGATCGTGCTCCATTTAAAAAAGCATTTGTTTTGAAAATAAGAGCTACGAAGCTCTGATGCCAATTGTGAAATCGTAGAGGGGGGTGAATACGTTTCCGTTTAAAAATCTTTAAACTTGTTGTATCAAATATAGTATAAACCATTGTGTCAAGTTATGCCATAATTAGTCCGGTTTGTTTTTCTTTTCTAAAAACATCCATATGACAAATTTCCGATCAAGCTTGTTGTAATATGATAAATGCTAATAATAGTCTTATGACTAATATAAAGCATATGATATAACAAGTTGTCACACAAGCATAAACATCAAGTCACAACACAAACAATAATATAGTGCAAGTATAAAAGTAAAAGGAAAGAGCAAATCGAACACGAGGATTTATAGTGGTTCAGTCACGGATCTCCTTTCTGCCCTACTCCACTCCCCGAGTACCCAACTAGAGAGTTACTTCACTAGATCAACAAGCTCCCTTCTTGACGGAGAAAACCTTACAATCGTCGCTTACACTTTTTCCGGTACAAAGCTACATACCGGGTTCTTTTACAAGGGTACAACCACTCCCGCTAGTTCTTTTACAAGGGTACAACCACTCCTGATAGTTCTTTTACAAGGGTACAACAACTCCCGCTATGTTTTGTGGCCCAACATAAAAACCTTGTGTTTCATGGCACAAACACATAAACCATCTAATCTATAATAATGAGTACAATGATGATCCAAGACATAAATGTCTAATGGATATGAATGACTAATCTAAAAGAACTTCCATTGATAGATAGCCTTCAATGAATGAAGATCACAAGTTCTCTAATATTGTTGTGATGGATCTTCATATATGTATGCTTGTGGTGGTTGATGATGGCAAGATCTCCAAGCTTCTTTGGTGGATCAAGATGTATGATATGCTTATAACAAAGATGAATGTTAGAAGCATTGTGATCATGATGATAAGGGTGATTATGTTTTCTACATGGTTTTCTATTGATCTAAGATGTATGCTAAGTGTAGAGAGAATGTGTGTTTTTCTTTTTCAAGTTCATCAACTAATAACAAAACCATTGGCTTACTATAGGAAAACAAGTAAAGAGGTTTTCCAAAACTATGTTCCAAAACTAACAAAGATATCTTCCAAATATCTTTCTATATCTATCCAAGATCTTACACAATCTTTCTATATATTCTAGTGTGTAAATCCACCTAAGATATTTACCAAATCTTCTAAAGTCAACTTATAAGATTCACATTCTAGAACTTGATGATCCATGGAATGATGTAATTATACAATTTCCATTTTGATTAAAATGTATATCAAAGTAAACTTGTAAGTTACTAGAAAATGTATATATTAGTTTGTTATATGATATTTAGTAAGTTACTAAAAATGTTTTATGTACTTATGTTGTTATAAGACACATTTTTATAGATTGTAAACTTACTAATATTATCTAGACACCTAATGTGGTACTTATTCTATTTTATACCTAAAGTGCATTTTGACACCTAAAATACTTAAAGACTCTAAAAGTATTTTAAGCATTCTAAATGGTTGGTCAAGGGGTTTGATCATAATGCCACATAACAAACATGTACGAACCTTTGTTGTAGCATACGAGGACTCGAGATGTTGAGAGGTGTTGAATGTATGTTGAGACAAAATAATATCACAAGTAACTTGTACATTTTACATGATGTATCAAGTTATATGTTTGTCATCAGTCAAAACAAACGAGACTATGTAGATTAAATATCGTAATATTTGCACTAACACTGTGTAAGCTGGTCCGAGAAGTGAATCTTGGAACTTAAACTCAGTATCAAACCTAGTTTGATCATCTGAGCCCCCTGTATTTGCCATGTGGCTAGGGTTACCATCATTGGATTCATATTCATCAGAACCTTCCTCACTAGATGTTGCCTTGGTTTGGGTCTTACTTATGTTATCACTGTCCTGCTCAGCTGCTAAGCTAGTAGCAGTAGTGACAACCCTTGCCAACATGTCCTCTCCATCACCTAGGACAGCCTCATCTTGTACATCCATCCTAACACTAGCCTGAGGTCGCTCAGTGTTCTTGTTGGCTTTCCTACGGGTGTAGAGTGTTCTTGGTTGTGTGACAGATGCAGTAAAATTGGGTGTGTGATGGGAATCAATGGGAGTTCCTGATCCTTCACCCTGACTACTTTACACAATTTGCACCATATAAGGTGTAAGTGATGTAAGTGTGCCAGAAAATCCTTTTCCATTTTTAAGTAATAAAGTAAACATTTTAGGAACTAACTTAGGAGATTCATAAGTGGCTTTATGTGTTCTTACTTTTGAAATTTGGTTTTCCACATAGTTGAATAAATCTTTGATAAAGTAAGTATGAACCAGACTCTTTGATACTTTTAGCCATCCCCTCCAAAATCATGTTTGAAAAATTAAATGGGTCTCCTTTGCTCAGGCATATCATAGCAGATGTTATGGTAGCACTGAACTTATTCCACCCAGAAGTTTTTGAACTCAAACAATGAAGAAGATTATGAACCAAATAATTATATTGAGAACAGAGAAGCCCTTTTTAAAATTTTAAACCAGAATGTTGGCCCTTATATCCCAAATCTTTTAAACCCTCAAAAATAGCAGAGTTAGCAAGACACTTAGTCCTGTTTCATCATCAAAGAGAAGAAGTTCTCTTATAGAGGATTCAGTGACAAGTACTTGTTGACCATCTACCATGGCCTTAATATGTTTTTCCCCATTCAAGATAGTAACAGGACATCCAAATGGTTTAAAGAAATCAATCATTGGTTTCCTTCCATGAAATAACTCATATGGAGTCTTGTTGTGAGGCTTAACTACCTTGTTTCTGTTTTGCACAAAACATGCAGTGTTTACAGCTTCAGCCCAAAAAGGTATAGGTAATTTAGAATCAGATAACATTGTTCTTGCAGCCTCAATCAATGTCCTGTTTCTTCTTTTCTGCAACACCATTCTATTGTGGAGTTCTTGCAACACTATACTATCTTAGAATACCCTTGCCCACACAGAATTGATTCATCACACTATTCTTGAATTCATTTCCATTGTCACATCTGATTATCTTTACCTTTTGGTTAATCAGGTTTTCAACTCTAGTTATGAATGCCTTGAGAATCTCTGGAGTTTCATCTTTAGAAGCTAAAAAGAACACCCAAGTAAACGTACTAAAATCATCTGTGAAAACCAGGCAATAAGACTTTTTATTCAAACTATTCACAAAAACAGGCCCAAATAAATCCATGTGAAGTAACTGTAAGGGCTTGGTAATTGTGTTCACTATCTTGGACTTGAATGAAACTCTGTGTTGTAAACCCTTTTGACAGGAAACACAAGTTTCACAATTTTCAAACATCTTTGTAGGCTGCCCTCTCACAAGATTTCCTTTCACTAACTTGTTCATAGTCTTGAAATTTAGATGTCCAAGTCTTCTATGCCATAATTTGGACTCATCAAGAGTGGCCTTTACAATTAGACAAGTCAACTCTTTTGGGAACAATATTCTTAATATGGTCACTGTATATATTTTCAGTTCTAGGGACTTTCAATAGCACAAATTTATCATCTGGCAACTGAAAATCAGGAGAAAGGATCATACATTCAGTATCTGTAAAAAGAAAAAAGTTCTTTTTGTCACACATTTGTGAGACACTAAAGAGATTAAACTTAAGTCCTTTCACAAGGAACACCTTCTCAAAGTCCAAATTTCCTATTTTTAGTGTACCTCTGCCAATAATCGTTCCACCTTTTGGATCATTCCCAAAAGCAACATAACCACCTTCAAAAGCCTCAAAGTCTTCAAGTTGAGACTCATCACCTGTCATATGTCCAAAGCATCCCCTATCAACAATAACAATATCTTTTAGCTCATCCTGTAGATTTCCCTGCACATGAAAATAGAAAAATTAGTTTCTCTTGGGGACCCAAGCCATTACTGACTTGGATCTGCCTTGTGCATCAACATAGTCAAATTTCTTTAAGTCTATTGATGCACTGCTGTTTTTGGAAACATGATTTGAAACAGTTGATTTAGGTTTCCAAGTCCAGTAAGCTGAGGCCTTAACATCATAAAAGTGATTTCCAACAACTGTATTTGTTATAAGTTTTGGCCCAGAAGTAGAAAGTTTTGTACTAGCAGCAAAGTGCTTACTAGCAGCAGAGCCAGCAGTAGAACCAGTTATAGTTTTAAAAGCCCCATTAGATTTAGCAGCAAAAATATATCTAGTTGCCCCAGATCTTAGCAACACAACCCTTGGAACGATATTTCTATTTGGATGAGGGTGAGTATTTTTTGAAACATATTTATAATTCACCCTTTAGTATTGATTCCAAACTGTCTTTTGGTGGTCTTTACAACTATTAATCAAATGCTCAAAGCTACCACACTTATAACAAGCCTTCTTCTTTAATTGAAACTTATTACCTAACTTATTTGAAACTAGGTTATTAAAGTTTCTCTGATTACCCCTAGGCTTATTATAAAAGCTTTTCATCTGTTCTCTAGGTATCTCATTATATTCTACCATTTTCCTATAGATGTTCTTACCAAGCATAGGTCTCACAAACTTAACCTGTTCAACTTTAGGTTTAACTTTTGTAGGAATTTCTTCCTTTTTCACACTTTGTATTGGTTCATCCTGTTACTCATCACTATCTGAATTCCAGTCTTCAATAACAGGAGCATCAGGAAATTTTCTAACATCAACCTTGGGTGTTTCTGTGACACTATTACTAGTTTCACCTACAGGCTTTTCCATGTCTAACTCACTTATAAAAGACAATTCTTTTCCTGGTGGAGCATAGGCACTCTTAACTGGGGGTGCAACTTCATTATAGCCTATTACACTTCCTTTTCTCATCAAAAGACTCTTAATAGACTTATTTACTAGATCTGAAGCAAATTGTTGTTTTTCAACCCTTACTATGTGTTTAACTTTTTCAGCAAGAGCTGCATCCCTATCTTTTTTTGCTTCTTCTAGCTTTTTCTTGAGAAATTCAATTTCTTTATTTTTTTTATAGATCTCAACATCCTGTTGGTTAATTCTATCCACATATTCTAGCTCACACTGTTTGAGATATTCTAATCTTCTTTCCACATTTTGAATACCTACTTTATAACCTAAGTTATCAAGTTTTAGGTGTTCAACTTCTTTTCTAAGGCTATCATTCCTAGACTTAAGTTCTTCTACAGTGTTAGTACATGATTTAAAAAACACACAGATAGTTCAAAATCATTAGATACCTCAGAGTCAGATCCAGAAGATAATGATGCATAGGCCATAAGTGCAAAGTTATGCACTTTAGGTTTGACTTCAGCCACAAGAGAGTAATTGGGTTCTTCCTCAGCCATGTCACTCCAATCATAATCACCCAACCCATCACAAGACACCAATGCAGTTGTGGTATTCTTTGATTCTTCAGAGGTCTTCTTTGGAGTTTCAGCATTCTTCTTTGGAGCCCTGCATTCTCTGGCAAAGTGGCCTTTTCTGTTGCAATTGTAGCACTCCATCTTTGACTTACCAAAACCCAAATTTTCTTTAGCCCTGTACTTGACTTCTCTTCCTGCCCTCTTCAAGAATCTTCTTGCTCTTATGGTCAACATAGCCATCTGCCATTTAAGATCAATTTCTTCAAGATCATCAGGATCAATATGATCCATATCTTGATTGAGAACCTGTGACTTTGTATTTGAAGTCAGATCAACCAAGAATGCACATATGGCAGCATCACTGATGGAATTATTATTAGTAGAACTAGCAGCAGATCCATCAGTTATAGCAGCAGATACCCCATAAGCAATAGAGTGGGATTCTTGAGATCCTTTAGTCTTTGAGGACACAAATGCAAGATTTTGAGTAGCAGAAGATGAAGAAGTTGAAAAATTCAGCTCTGTTTCATACACCTTCAAATTTTTGTAGAGGCTTTCTAACTTCATAGTTTCAAAATCAGGCTTATTCCTCCAAACAACTATATGCATGCTCCATTCAGGTGCTAGACTTCTAAGAAACTTAAGGTTTACATCTTCTTGAGGAACAACATAACCAACAAGCTTTAAGTGACTAACAAGTTGATTAAGCCTGTTGTATGTACCATCAAGCTTTTCTCCACTTGTAGCAGAGAAGTTTTCGAACTGATGCTTCAACATATTCTTCCTTGACTTCTTGGTAGCATCATTACCTCCAAATCTTATTTCCACAGCATCCATTAGATCTTTTGCAGTCTCACAGCCATCAAAGTCTAATTGAAATTCATTCGGTATTCCCATCAAGAGAATACTATGAGCCTTGATCTCCATCTTTCTTACTGAGTTTTCTTCTGCAGATTTTATAGGAATCTCTTTCCCATCAGGACCTTTCTGTGGTAGAGAGTCACCATTCACAATAACATTCCACATGTTGAAGTCAATCATGTGAATGTACTGTCTGATCCTCATCTTCCATAGCTCATACTCTCCTTGCTTGAGCATGGGAACCTTTGAAGCAGTTACCATGTGTGTGTCGTCAACCATCTTCAGCAGTAAATGTGTTGTACGTTGTTTTCGTGTATGTAATTAAGACGATGGATGCTTGGCTATGATGACTTTGTTGAGCATGCTGCCATAGTTTTTCCTTAACAGTAGGTGGCAAAGCATACCCTGTATCTGTGTTTTATAAGCAAAATGATGTCGTAGTTAAATTATAGTTATTTTTTCTCCTGTTACTAAGCCACTGTTCAAATTGCTATTTAGATTATCCGTGATACATAAAGTTGTCTTTTTGATGTTGAAGTGAGTATAGCGGAGTCAGTGATGCTTTAGATGGGATGTTATGCGATGAGGAAATCGTTATTTGATCTTTTTTGTGTCGGAAAAACTCCTTGCATGCTTTCTTAAGAATCATACCGATTTCCCCTAGTTTCCTTACCTGAGTGTTTGTGTGTCCATCTTACATATTATGCATATTCTAATTAGAAAATGTTCAGTATCTCAGGTGACATGTTTGTTGGAATCTGTATCGACTTTGTGAGGGGATGGTTACTTTCGGAAAGGATGAGGTATGCATTAATACATTGCTATCTTTTATGTGTCATAGTTTATTTGTGAAATATTGGGCTTTTTTTTAATACTTCTACATTAAGTTGTCAATCGATCACTTCAAGATCCCATGTGGAGTAATATTTGGTCTGTCTATCTGCAGTTGGAGCTTTTAACAGCCAACAGTTCGAGCCTATGAATGTGAAGTCCTGAATATCTACTAGTTTAAACTATTTTTATTATTTTTGTTTAACATATTTCCATAATTTCATTTTGCAGTTTATGGTGAAACAATTGTGATTTTTAGGTGCTATAAAAGATGCCAACATTTTACACATTCCGAGGTACTATCTCTTAAGAGAAGTGTGAAAGGATTGCAGGCTAGATTCAAGGTATGTGAGTTGTTATACCAGAAGAAAGAAGAACCTTGGTTTCTTGCACCAGTTAGTTATACTCTGGATTTGTAAGTGTTTGGCATTATGTTTAAAATAAATGACATCATTCATGCCATGGACAACAATGGCATGTTGTTACAAATAAAATTAAAGATAAGTACACCTGAGCATATGACTATAGATTTCTTACATTTGCCATGCTTCCTACAGACAAGCTACATGAAGAGGAAGAGTAGGTCCGTATTAATGTTTGTTGAAGAGACGACATACACTGATATATCTGAGGTTTGGATATCCAGTTGGAAGAAGCATACTGTAAATTTTAGATATTTGAGATGGACGGGAGTTGTTTGGAACAATTTCAAGATACAATAATTCGTGTCGTAATGTTGTGCGCTTTAGAATGATATGTTAAGAATAAAGTGGGTACTGATGCTTTTGCAGCTGGAAAAAATTATGTATGGATATTGTTGTATTTGTGGGTCCTTGGGTTTGTTATTTCTATGCGATGCATATAGTAGTATGTTGTGATATGCGGTACTTTGATAGTCATTGGTATGTGACAAATGTAATAGGATTTGTTGTGATGTCGTGCGTTTTAGAAAGGTAAGTTAAATATAAACTGGATAGTTCTTTTCTAACATTGTACGAGTGGGGGCACCCGCGCTTTGCTGCGAGAATGTTGTGTATAATCTAAAATCGAAATAAAACGATCGGGAAAAAAATTATTAAGGACTAAATTTGCAAAATATCGCTAACGGGGGACTAACGATGCTATTTACAGCTAACCTGAGGGGCCATTTTTGTAAATTCGTTAGATACAAAATAATTCTGAAAATAATATGTTCTTTTACGTAAAAAGTCCCTAAAATTCTCGACGTGTTGCATCGTTAGTCCCTAGTGTGTTGCTTCGTTTGTCCTCAAAGGACCTATCTTGCAACGACAATTTCACCTCAAGGACTAAAATGCACATGAGCACTATTTCGTCCGCTGTAGCTACAGTGATTTGCTACAGTGTAGGTTCCCCTTTTTGTATATATAATAATAATAATGTGGCGCTTTGATAGTCATTGTGCACGATAAATGTCATAGGATTTGTTGTGACATCGTGCGTTTTAGAATGACATGTTAAATATAAAGTGGGTAGTCATTATTCGGCTTTTAGATGTTTCTACTTATACAATCATGCAAACACCCCGAAAAAATGCGCGGATTGAAATCATTGTTATAACGATTGATTAACAACAAATATTAAACCTACAGGATTTTTCATTATTCAACACAATGATTTAACTTGGTCATAGTAGGGGGCATATTTCTGTCTTCGAGCCTTTTTTAAAGAATAAGATCTTTCCCTTTCCTTCAGTTCTTCTCTATAAATTGAAACGAGTATGGCGTCGGGCCGCCGCGTTGCGGCGGGGCGCTGTACTCGTCGTAGAATTTGGTCGGGATTTTTAGATAAGAATATTTATCGATATACATAGGCTCAAAGTGAGTTGTTCCGCGTTTCTAATTTGTTGCTTTTAATTTGAACTGACTCCTACAATATTACTTTGCCGGAGTGTTTTTTCTAATTTTTTTTAGTAAAGGTACATGTATTTAATTTCGCGAGAATGGCGCCGACTTGCCGCGTTGCGGCCTGACCCATACAATCTAAGATAACGGTTTGGTTAAAACCATTATGCAAGTATGTTCAACCCATTTATGCAAGTGCAATGTAGAAAGTAAAGAAAAAATGGAAAAAAACTTGTTCAAAAAAAATGTAAGAAAACAACACAAATAGTCAGACAAATAAAAACAGAACAAAAACAAAGTAGTCAAGAAGTAATTTGTATTGTATAATAAATCATCCTAAATAACATGTAGTATAATGTATTTCACATAATGTTTTGTTTAACGTGTCTTCATAAGGGCTCAACCCATACAGAATGAAGAATCAATCATCCTATGTAAAGGTCAGCTATATTTTAGATCCAAATGTACTTGCTAAAGGAAGTACGGAACACATATAATTCAAGCAAGTTAACATTTTCACATAAACGACCCAAAAGGCTTCAGCGCTCGTTGCTGTAATGATCTATTATACCTGAACCAAGAATGGTCATCAAATCCTGAGCAGATGCAGAAGTATCACCATCAAACAACTCAGTTTGTTGTATTTCTTAAAGTCTATTCAAGTGATTAAAACTTGAAAAATTTTAGACCATAAACACCTTACCATGTTAGTGTCATTGACATGATGAATCTTAGGAAGCCATCTTGAAATTATTCTTTCTATTTTGTTCAAGTCCATTATATCCTGTAATAAAACTTAACCGTAAGAATAATTTATATTACCAACTTATGCAAAGTCGTGTTTAGTTAAAGTAATGCGGTACCTTCTCGAAGGAAAGCAAATCTTGATGAACCCCTGGTGTAGCGAGTAGATCCTAATCCCGGTTAGCAAGCGAGAATGTAAAATTGTTACTTTCTGTGGGGAATTCCACTCGCTAGCCAACATAATAACAACCAACATTACTTGCATACTCTCAGGTTCTTGAAATATTAGATAGATAATATATTTTGATAATCTCACCTTTGGATGCCCAAATTCGTTGCCCATGAAGTTTAGATAAGCACGACCACCAACTGTCTGATCATCTAAATAATGACAAATGTAAGTATCGAAACAGAACATAGTAACTCCAGTTGGGAATGGTTATTTGATTATTGTGGTTTCAGGTGGCAAGTTGCAACTAATACATTTTTACTACATATTATGAATATAATTTTTACATTGAAGTTACTAATCAATGATATTTGTTTTACAGTAACCTTTAAAGCTCCTTACGTACCTGATGTTAGTCACACCAGTTGTTAAGCAAATAGCCATCCCCTGTTTTCTAATTGACGCAGAAAAAAAACATACAACAACTCTTGCTAATGGAGAAGAAATTGTGTGCACTTACAGGGTGTGTACAATGGTGTATGAGGTGGATTTTTGAGGGGTCGTTGTGAGGGTCTTTGACCTAAAATAATTCAAAATAAGAGAAAGGCTTTAGCATAATAAAGAGTTAGGCAAGGATGTACAAATGTATGTATAAGCGTGAGTGTAAACTTTCACTAATCTGGCTAGCCGTCCTTTTGTAAAAACCACATTCAACGATACCGGGACCTGAAAATTGTGCATATCAGTGATAGCAAAGACCATAGAAATGCCTTGTTCAGATGTGGGAGTGGCATTTGCCATCGACACAGGTGCAGGCATAAATGACTGTCCTGTTTGCATTGATGAAGCGCCAAATGCAGACGCGCTGAACCTTCCTGATGACGGTGTGCACACTTAGCAGGCTCTGTACGGGTCATTGTAAAAGTCATTGACTTGAAATTATAAAAAATAAGCAGAATAAATGAGTAAGACTAAAGGGTTTTCACAGAAGTTGTAAACAAATAAAAAATTGTGCACATGTGTTAGCATAAAAGGTTCCCATAACAAACAATGACAACAAATACATGATATCAATGATAGCAAAGACCATAGAAATACCTTGTTCAGATGTGGGAGTGACATTTGCCATCGATGCAGGTGCAGGCATAAATGGCTGTCCTCTTTGCATTGATGAGGGGCCAAATGCAGGTGTGTTGAACCTTCCTGATGACGGTGTGCACACTCAGTAGGATCTGTACGGGGTCGTTGTAAAGGTCTTTGACCTGAAATTATAAAAAATAAGCAGGCGATTGAACATTTATTCTCTATCAAATATCTACAAAACAGAACCTTACGAAACCGATACATAAGTTCAGAAGTCGTAGCGTGCAGACTTTTATCCAAGTCGCGTAACAACCCATACTTCGTCAATAATATATTCGTCAACGGCTCTAAACCTACACAAACAAACCAAATTAATAAACTTTATTAATTGTCCTTATAGAAAGTAGAATTTACACAGAAATGTAGGGCATTTTTTGGTATATTTTTGTTTATCGGCTATTTTTTCAGGTTAAGCAGAAAGCTAATCTACTTTTTAATAGTCTTGTAACGCAATAAGCCGAAACATTATGAAAGTGAAACTCATAAAAATGAAAACTTTACCTGTATTCAGTTTCTTTAGGCAAGCCTTCAATAATAGTTGCCTGGAACTTTACACAAACAAAAACAAAAAAACATCAAAACCGAATTAAAATTTTAGTGAAGATTGCAAATAAAAAATAAGATTTAAAACCTCCTAAGGTGTTACCAATTAAATCTTACAGTTTTCGTTATTGGCTCCTTGCCCATGGTTTGTACCTGCTAAGGGAAGTACGGAACACACATAATTCACGCAAGGTAACATTTTCACATAAACGACCCAATTTTGCAACAAACACAATAATCACAAATGTTATACCTCCGTATGATATAGCAGCTCATAAAACCACCTCCTAGCACACTCGACAGCTGCAATCGCACCCTGCAAACTGAAGAAAAAAAAAAGAAAAAAAAAACCCACAAAGAAGCCATAAGGTGTCGAATGAAGAAACACTAGTATACCAACAGCTGAAATTGCACCATAGTGAATATAGCAAAAGGAACACTAACGACAGCTGCAATCGAGAGCGCCTCACTCATACCCTGCAAACAGGAACAATACCGACAGCTGAGATCGGTTTTTGGGCGGTGGACCTTTTGTCAATCGTAGTTATCCAGGGCGTAAAACGCATAATACCTGGAACGAAAGAAGCCATAAGGTGGCTATATAAAAGTCTGAAAATAAGGTTAAATGAGCTTTTCCACAAAGAATCTTTTCACTTTTAATTAAAAAACATAAACCTAGAACCAAAGTATCCATAAGGTGGGTATATAAAAGTCTAAAAATAAGGTGAAACAAACATCCCATAGCAATTCCAAATCAACATTTATGCTTATATCTAACCTAACAGTTTTTTATTATTATTATTTTCTGTTTAACACCAAAATTTATAACTATACAGAAACATACTGAATAAGCATTCAAAACATTAAAAAACAGCAAAATATCGTAACCCACATTAGAAATTGTGCAAAATACAACTAATTATGATAAACTCACAATAATCTAACGAAGAACAAAATCCCATAAATCAGAATACCTGTTATTGGAAGTGGGTTCGCAAATTTAGGGAGCCATACGCCCACAACGGCGAAACCCTGATTTAGGGTTTTCAAATAATCACTGATTGCATCCCTCATGGTTGCGTTTAGAAGTTCATCCGATTAACTGATTTTGGAGGTTAGGGATGGGTTTGGTGGACGCGACTGCAGGTGTGTATGAGTGAGGCGGTGGAGATTCTAGCGTCTTCTTCATTCATATAAGATGGATTTGGACCAGAGGCGATGGATCAGTGCCAGAACAGGTAGCCCAAAAAAATGGCGGGAGCCCAGCATGATACACGACGTCGTATTAAACGGGATTTAATATATATAGTAATGATTAGCTAAAATCCAACAATCATCCTTCTCCAAGTTTTGGTTCTTCACTTCAACGTTTAATCCAATAGGACCCAGGCCCATTCTTACAAATGCCGGCCCATGCATTTGCTTTCGGTTTTCGTCACCCATCCGAGTGCTCTAGACAATTATTATTATTATTATTATTATTATTATTATTATTATTATTATTATTATTATTATTATTATTATTATTATTTTTGAATAATTTATTAGATTATTATTATTATTAGGGTTTTTCTAACTTGTGCCCTAGTGCACAAGTTAAGAACACCAAAAGTACACAGAGACCCACATAAAAGTACACATGTCTGTACTTGTGTACTTTTTCGTGAGCCATTGTGTACTTTTGGTATGCTTAACTTGTGCCCCTAGGGCACATGTTAGAAAAACTCTTATTTTATTTTATTTTTTTTACACAAAGTTTGATGGGAGTCTAGACACAAGTTGCGCTCCCACCCCTTACTGAATACAAAAGCTTATTCTAAGAAAAATAAAAACGCCATTTTTAACATTATTGGAGTGGCTAATGGCAATAGACTTAATACGTGAAAGTGTGTCCAGAGCCTCCGTATCGAATTCACCGAATGTTGTTGTTGTTATTATTATTATTATTATTATTATTATTATTATTATTTTTTTTGGAATAAAGACTTGCTTAATTACAAGCATCAACTCCTAATTGTTTGTTAAATAAGTAAAACTCTGTTTGAGTTAGTTGACTGACTAAGTGAAATTTATCACTTAATTCTCAAATAAAATAAATAAGAAATAGAAGAGTACTGACAAAAAAATATTGTTCACTTAGAAATATTAAAACGGTCAAAAAGATTATTTTGTTAAAAAATTTGGTTTGTCAATAATCAGTGACAAAAATAGAATGGTCATTTTACTACAACGAAGTCTTTGTCAATTGTCACTAGATACTTTATTGTGGTCACTAATTGGTCGAAATTGGCTAACATTGTTACACCATAAACGTCTTGTTCAGTGATTTGGTTTGGTTCAATTAATGACTCCATTAACGATTTACTTGTGAGTAGACATTGCTCTCTATCTATTAGTGACGGGCTATAACCGGTTACTGCTTAAAAGAGTGGCCATTAATAGATGGACAATACATTACGTATATTATTATCATTATCATGAGCGTGCTAATATGCACTATGAATAGTAACTTCATGCTAATTAAAATGTACCAAAATATTCAAGTTAAATACATAATAAGAAAAAATAATTAATAAAAGCTCGACTAGCTTAGTGATTATGATTGATTTGTTAAATGTGCTTTTAATTTGAATGTATGGGGATCAATTCTCGGTTTCTATATATTTTTCTTTTGTATTATGTTTTTTGGAAAGGCTTCTTTTGTATTCTTAAGTTTGGATAAATGACCAAGGGTGTATTTGGCAAAATTAGCTGTAAGCTGTATGCAGTAAGTCGTAAACTGTAAGCTGTAAGCAGTAAGCTGTAAACTGCAAAGCTGCTAACATGAGCTAGAAGCTGTATCTTTTTTCCAATAAAAGTGTTTGATACGTTAGTTGTTAAATATAAATATAAGATGTAAAATGACATAAAAGAACATATTTATAATAGTAAATAAATGGTTGGAGGGTATATCAGTAATTTAAAGTTTTAACAGCTCAAAGATATTTAAAAAGCTTCATGAATCAATTTATCATTTAAGAGCTATTAGTTTGAAATAAAAGCTTGAAGTTAATGTATTCAAATGGAGCTAACAGCTAAGTTAATAACCAAAAATCAATATATTCGTCCATCTTTAATAAATTATTATATGTGCAAGTAAAATTTTCTGATCAACAAACCCAAAATGAATGATAAAAGATGACACTAAGGGGCTGTTTCTTTTATTTTACTTTTTGTAAAAGGGTCCTCTTGGATTAATATGGGGTGTTTACATCAAGACATATATGATAAAAGTATGTTTCTATTTATGTGTTGGATGAAATTCTCAATTACAACAATGACAATTTTACCCTCACAAAGTATCTAAAATATATTACAGTAAATCCAAACCCATCTTCTCAGCCTAGCAAACCCAGAAGACTTGTCACAATTTTCTTAACCCTACAAGATTTCTACAAAATACAGATCTACATCAAAACTATAATACTATATTAAACCCAAACCCATAATGTAGAAGAGATGTGATCATCGGCATGAAGGTAACGGTGGAGAAGATAATGTAGAAGTTGAATTTAACGATGGTGGTCCATAGATCTAGACGATAATTCCGGTGGTGGCGGTTTATGGAGATTGCAGTTTATGGTGGATGTCACGGTGGAGAGTGTGCTGGTCCATAGATCTGGAGCCACGTTGGAGATCGTGTTTGTGAAGGTGACGGCGGTGTATGGTGGTGTGGTGATGATTCCGGTGGTGGCGGCTGGTGGTAGAGAGTGGAAGAGAGGAGATACATGGGAGGGTTTTTGTGGATCTAACTGGGAAGAAGAAACAAATGAGGTCAAAATGGTCATATGTGATGTTACTTTGTATCCTGGATGGAAAAGGGTAGCATTTTGGCACCCTTCTACAATAAGAAATTGTGTTTGTAAAAAGCTAAAAAGAAACATGTAAGAAACATGTAAATATCCTGTCTCCATCCAACATTGGTTCTATTAAGAAATTAAGCAAAAAAGAAACAGCACCTAAATCTTAAAAATTGGACAAAAGATGAAACGATACAAAATTTTAATTTGTAGTGTTTGAGATGTAATAACACCTTTGCTACATGTGAAAAAAAAAAAAAAATAAAAAAATAAAAAAAGCTCTCCGTACTATATTAAGTGTCAACTTCGACTTTTTAGAGTCTTTTTAGTTAATTTTGACTTTAAATATGTTTATTTTTATATAATACTAGATGAAAGTTATACTAATAAAAATACATTTAAAGCTCAATTCATTTATTTATTTTACATCAAGTATTACATAATACAAATAATAGAATATAAAGTCAAAATTGAACAAGAAAGACTTTAAAAAGTCAAACTGAACTCTTAATATAAGACATATATAAGACTTGTTTGTTAAAATTTTTTATTAAGTCATTTTTAATTAATAGATAACTTAATGCAGACAACCTCAGTTTTATTACTTAACATTTTCAGTTATCTTTCTCTATTAAGTCACAAACAAACAGTTTTCATATGATTTAATTAATTCAGTTTTTTTTATATTAAGTCAACTAAGTCGAAATTAAACACCCCCATAGTATATGAATTCTGAAAATATTTTATACAATAAGCATCTAAAATTGTACTCCCTCTGTCCCAAAATTATTATCCCATATTGATTTTTTGGTTCTTTATTTCTCAACTTTGACTATATATATTTTTGTTTGTAATATACAATTTTTTATAAAAATTATACCAAATAAAAATACATTTAAAACTCATCCGTTCATATATTTTGTATCAAATATTATACAATATAAACAAAAATACTTAAGGTCAAAGTTAAAAAATAAAAACCAAAAAAATCAATAAGTGACAATAATTTTAGAACAGAGTGAGTAATTAATATTAATAAAAGGTTATAAATATAACATGTTATCATTGTTCTAAAAGGCGCGCAAAGGCCTTGCAAAGGCGTGAGGCTTGGTCATGCCGTCATGCCATATCGCCACGCCGCCTTATGCTACATCTTTATATAAACTCGATATACATGTAATATGATATAAATATATAAATATTTTCATGTTTTATGCCGCCTTATGTCATGTCTTACAAACGCAAAAGTTTCGCCTTAACCGCTAAGACGTGAGGCATGGTCATGTCTTCACGCCACATCTCACGTTATTTATAACCTTGCATGTGATACATATAAAAGACAAAATATGCCAACCGGCCCCTCATAACTCAATTATAGTACAAACGAGCGGAGGAACCCGCGCGTTGCTGCGGAAATGCCGTGCTATTTATTTATTATTTTTTTTTACACCTTAGGGCTTAGGGACTAAATTGCAAAAGACTATTCTTGCTTTTACTGTCGCACTTTAAATGAATTTTGTTAATGGATTTTCTAAATCTTATAAAAAATGTATTCTCATGAAAATTTTTAATAATCAAAATATCATATTTTTTTTTTCAAATATTACAAAAAAAATGAAAATTTTTAATAATCAAAATATCTTTTTTTTTTCTTCCAAATATTAAAAAAAAAAAAAAAAAAAAAAAAAAAAAAAAAAAAAAAATCTACAGTACCGATACTACAGTACCACTGCTACAGTACCAGCACTCACAAAATCACTGTTTCGTCCACTGTATCAAGCACTGTAGCTGCCACAGTGCTGCTACAGTAGAGCGTTCCCCCTTTTAGTATATATAATAATAACTTTGATTGGTTTTGGAATTTGGTGGGCCAAATTATCATATTTACGCACGGGGTGTGCAGAATTTGGGTAATACCTACAAAAAACGAAAACCAAAATTGGATTGAGCAAGAAAACTGAACCGCAATTGTAATCGAACAAAATTTTGAAAATTGAACTGAACCAAATAAAATATTTGATTTTCGATTTTAATATAGGTTTGGTAAAAATAAAAAACAAACCGAAAACCGAATTCATATAAATATATATATTATTTTATACATTTATATAAAAATTATAACTCTTTCATAGTATAAATATAACATTTTTTAAGTTTGAGTTTTTATTTTCTTTGCTAAAATTTAGTATAATTGAATAAATAAATAAACTTATGTAATTCGGGTTAGTAGGTTCGGTTTTTGGTTATTCGGTTTGGTTTTTGGTTTTACCCAAAAACAATATTAACCGAAATAATCAAATCGAATAATCTGAACAACCTTATAGCCGAAGTGATGAACACCTCTAATTTACTCGATCAATTTACATTAACAGTATTGAATCAAATTTTTTGGTGGGCTTTGGCCAACCTAAGTCAATACTCTAGGGTATTCATCGGTTAGGTTATTTGGTTATCGGTTTAATTAGTTCGGTTTAAAAACTTTTTTTTTGGTAAAACCGAAAATCGAACCAAAGTAAATTCAAATAGAATACTGAACCGAAAATCGAACCAAATAACCCGAATGAGAGCCATAGCGGTGTCTTTAGGATACCAGAGACCCATGTGAATAGTCCCTTGGAGATACCTAAATACCCTCTTGACCACTTCCAAGTGCTTTTTGGTAGGCCTGGATTGATACTGAGCACACATACATACCGTAAATAGAAGATCTGGCTTGCTAGCAGTGAGATACATGAGGGATCCAATCATACTTCTGTATTTGGTTTGATCAACCGGGACACCAGATGTATCATCACCAAGTTTGGATCTTTCAACCATTGGAGTATCAACTGAGTCACTTGTATCAAAACCAAATTTCTTCAAGATGTCATTAGCATATTTGGCTTGATTAATGAAGATACCACTTGGACTTTATGAGATTTGCAACCCCAAGAAAAATGACATTTGTCCCATCATCGACATTTGGAACTTGGAACTCATCTCCTTTGAGAAACGATCACATTCCGTAGGATCAGAAGAAGCAAATATGATATCATCCACGTAAATCTGAACATGAAGCAGATGATTTCCCTTCTTCCTAGTAAACAAGGTGGGATCAACGACACCCTTGGTGAATTTGTTTGCTAGAAGGAAATTGGACAAAGTGTCGTACCAAGCCCCGGGTGCTTGTTTTTGGCCTAGAGAGCTTTCTTCAAATGGTAAACATGATTAGGCCGTTCAGGGTTCACGAATCCTTCAGGCTAAGTAACGTAGACTACTTCTTTCAAATCACCATTTAGGAACTTAACATCCATTTGGTAGACAATCATGTTACTAATAGCAGCATTGGCGAGAAATATTCTAATGGCCTCAATACGAGCAACAGGAGCAAACGATTCTTCAAAGTCAATTCCCTCTTGTTGACTATATCCTTTAGCAACTAACTGTGCCTTGTTTTTCAAAACATCGCCATGCTCATCAAGTTTTACTTTGAAGATCCACTTAAGAGCAATAATCATTGCACATTCTAGAGGAGGTACTAATTCTCATACACTACTGTGAATCAACATTCTTTAGACAAGGCGTCTTTGAAATCTTTGGGTTCGGCCTTGGATAGAATGGAGTTAAAGAAGCACCACAAGGCATCAGTGGCAAGTTGCTTTCGTGTAGACACTGGTCGAGAAGGATTCCCTATGATGTTGTCAATAGGGTGATTGTTGGTCCATTTTCTGATATGGTCGTGTGGTTGAGGGTAGTGAACTGATGTAGCCGTGTTTGATTCTCCTGAGGAAGTTGCTTCATTAGAGGATTCAAGAGGAAAGATGTTTTCAAACGGCTCATCATCAGGTGGAGCAAAAGGATTTACATCACAGGAATTATCAAATGCAGTTCCTATAGGTACAGACGAACTTTGAACGTTTGATGTGGTTTGTGAATTGCTGGTTGAGGGTGCATCCTGACCAATGGAGATTGAGGCAGATGGACCATTTGTGTCTTGTGGAGCATTGGCAATAGCAGCACGAGGATCAGCAACATGTGGTATTGGGGCGTTAGCTTGTTGTGTCTCAAAGTATTCACCAAACATGGGATCAAACAACTTCTTCAATTCGTTGCTTGAGGGAGGTACATAAGGGATAGCAGGAGTGGGATTCTGCACAAGACCTGAACTGATTGGTCCAGGAGACAAAGGATTAGGCGCGGGTCCAGAACTTGCGTGTCCTGAAATCGTATGCTCAGTCAGCTCATCAAACGTGACATGGATAGTTTCCATGATTTGTCGGGTTCTTTTGTTGTAGATTCGGTCGATCTGGTGCATATCCAACAAATAATCCAATATCTGCCTTTGGCCTAAGTTTACCCAAGTCTTCACTATCGTTTGTTGGATAACACAGTGCACCAAACACACGAAGAAAAGAGAGATAAGGTTTTCTAAGATGCACTAGCTCATATGGTGTTTTGTTGTGGAGAGGATGTATCAATGATCGATTTTGGGTATAGCAAGCAGTAGCAATAGCCTCAGACCAAAGAAACATTGGAGTTCTAGAAAATATCAGCATTGTACGAGCGGCTTCAACTAGAGTACGGTTCCATCTTTCAACGACTCCATTTTGCTGGGGAGTGTGTGAAACACTCGTTTGATGACTGATGCCAATACTTTCATAAAAAAGAGTAAGTTGTTTATTAACAAACTCTGTTCCATTGTCTGTGCGAATGATTCTGACAGTTTTATTGAGTCTAACTTGCAGTTGCTTGATAAGTTTAATGATGATCTCGGGAGTCTCATCCTTGGATCTCAAGAACTTCACCCATGTAAACCGAGAGTAATCGTTAACAATCACGAGTACATATCTTTTCCCATTAAAACTCTGTACTCTCATAGGTCCGCACAGATCCATGTGAAGGGTATGGAGAACTTATGTAATAGAGTTAGCTGGTTTGGGTTTGTGTGTGTGTTTCGTGATTTTTCCTAGTTGACAGGTAGAACAAAGATGATCTTTTTCATATTTCAACCTGGGCATGCCTCGAACAAGATCCTTGCGAGTAAGTTCGTTAATGGTGCCGAAGTTCAAGTGGTTCAACCGACGATTCCATAACCATGATTTGTTCTTTGAGGCATTAGAAAACAAGCAAATGGGAGAGGACCGCATCATATCTTCTATAGAGAAGGTGTAAAGGTTTGTGCCACGACTTCCTTTAAGGAGATCAATTCCATCAAACTCTGTAACAAAGCATGTATGTTTTCTGAAGGCAACTTCATGATCGGAATCACAAAATTGACCAACTGAGAATAGGTTGTGCCCAAGTTCTTCCATATAGTACACTCTGGAGATCACGCTGTCACCGAACGCATAATCTCCATAACCCATAATAGCCCCAAAATGGTCGTTCCCAAATCTAACTGTCCCGATAAACTTTTTCACCAAATTTCTGAGCCATGAGCGATCCTCAGTCATATGTTTTGAGCACACTGAGTCCAAGTACCAAAGGACGATTTGTACGACCTGCATTTGAACACAGACATCAGAGGATAACAAAAAAAGTTGGAGCCCCACAAGCAATTGGGGTTCGTTTGGTTAGCACACACAAATATTGGGTTATCAGAGGTCACGGGGACACTAGTGGTATATTTACTAGATGATGTGTATGACCTTAAATCTATCAACTTTAACAACAATATAGCACTAGATGAAGTAAAGATGGTGACTTGATGTTATGTATATGTCATGTATATATGAGAGACAGAGATAAAATATGGAACTTTTATTAAAGAAAAACACACAATACACACACAAGCACACACCTCGAATGAGCCTTTGAGGTGTTTAAATAGTTAGATACAAGAGATGCCTTAAAAGGCTTTCCATGGGCTTGGTCTTGGGCTCGGTTTCCTTTTACATATAAAGGCTTTCATTACTTAGCATATGACATATTAGCTTACCAAGACCAAGGCCCATTGACTATTCTAATAACAAAAACTACGACACATTACAACGTTACAATAAATGAGAATGACCATCACTTTCTAATATCATTTTTAATGCTAACAATCTCCCCCTAAGGGGTGGTCATTCGAATGATGCTCCACGTGATAGGTCTTCTTTGTTCTTTGTTGCTGACCATTGTGTGTCGTAGTAGAATAGTCATTAGTCTTTGTTCCTTCATGCTTTTGTGATGTGGAGCGATCTACCTTTTGTCACTCCTGCGTCTGTGGTGGTTGTCTGCCATTCCAACATGCTCATACATCTTTGGATTTTGATATTCATATGCACGTAGTTCCTTTTCTTTCACTTAGATCTTTAGTCTTTATACTTTGTAGATTCTTCTTTTTGGCGTAGAATCTTTCTTTGAACGTTGTGTTGTATAGATCTTGGAGGGAGCTTTCTTTAACTTCCAGATGTATGTATGAGCATGCAGAATCTGTCGCCATGGAGATGATGTATAGCTGCAGGTAAACAGTTAGCAATAAATCAACCGGTACTTACAGATAAGGAATTAGAGATCGTCAACAGCATAGTGTGAAGACTACTTCTAACCCTTACCAAGGCCGTTCCCATGTCAGATATTCCCGAGGGAGCTTACAAGACCTACTTAGTAGCTCAATGACTGGGTGAGTCGCTGGGGATCACTCCACGACTGTAGACCATTTGAAACCACCGCGAACACTAAGCGTAACCCATAAAGAATTACCGAAATGACCTGCTGTCAGGGCTGCTTGATGTTGACCCTGGCAGGAATTTCCATTCAATCATTGAGAATCACAAATTTGAATCCTCTCATAAATGTTCTGGCAGATTGCTAAGATCTGCGTAGGACTCTTAAGTTTACATCTGGCATCCTTAATGATGAACAACCAGTGTAGGAATATTATGTGTTCCTATGAGATCTTTTGATGAATCTCGGGGCTCTAGACTCGATAAGTGCACATTTGGTTTCCTATGCGGAGATTAGGGAGAGGTCTCCTGCTTCAATATCAACCATGTCTAATATACAGGTCGATAGATTACACCGGTTCCCCGTGAGAATGAAACAAGCTCTTTTAAGAGAACTTGAGTGGCTAGAAGGTTTAGTGTAGTGCGTCACTGGGTCCATGACGTCTTGTCTTCAATACCGGCGTCACCTTAGTAACAACCAGTAGCATATGAGTTGAACCCGGTGTCTGCCCTAAGGTTGAACATATGGAGGGCTATTTCTTTTCACCCTTTTCATAACTTTTCTTTTTAATTCTTCAACCCCTTCTTTCTCCTTTCTCATTTTCTCCTTTTTTCAATCATACCTAAGGACTTCTAATTCTAATCTATTGGAATTGTCCTTGGGTAGATCCCTCCGGCTCTGGCGGATCATAGGACGGTTTTTCCTAACCTTAGTCACCTTATAACTCCATGACTATCCTATAATTGCCATGAAACCATTTATGAAAAATCTCTCAAAGTGTTTATGATAATAAAACACATTGTTGACACTTCGAGAGTTTTGCATTTCTTATGAAGGACTCCCCCTTCACATGTGCTCATGAATTTTTTAAGAAATTTGCACATGCGTAAGGAGTTTGCACTTTTTGAATTGATCCACTTTCAGTGAACATGACCGATTTGAGACACGCTTACATCACTAGTTAGGCTAGCTTGAAGTTATTACCCGTCCTGGTCAAGTCCAAAGATAGTCTCTCGATATGGTACATTCTACTCAGACAAGTCCTATTCGAGACACGCTTACATCACTAGTTAGACTAGCTTGAAATTATTACCCGTCTAGGACAAGTCTTTTCGATTACTGACATTTTAAGCTTCGTCAATTCATAGGTACTATCTGAGTCGTGCTCTTTTGAGATTCAGTCACACTTTTTAAACATTTTTGATCACATTTAATCACGTCTTCTCCCCCTCAAAAATAGCATAATGTGATATTTTTGATATCAACTGAGTAAAAAAACTTTTTGGAGAGAAAGACAGATTTCATTTTGCATGAATACGGAACATTTTTGTTTTTGTACTCCCCCTTAATGATAGCACATTTTAAAATCAATTAAGGGTTTTGAGGGTGTTATCTTGAGCACTCATTTGAAAGATTTTGAGAAATCTTTTGAACAATCTTGAAAAAGTGCTCAAGAATGATTTCATCTTTGAAACATTTTTGTTTGAAATCCTTTTCGTTTGTTTAAACTCGAACTTTTGAAAATGATTTCATCTTTGAACGTACGAGTCCTTGATTTGAAAATAATCAGAAGTCGTCATTTTAGTCCGGGTTTCGTACTGAGGTATACGAAAGCCATAGTGAAGAAACTTTTGAGAAACGACATGTTTTAGAAAAACATTTAAAGAACTCCCGTTCAAGCATCTGTACATATTCGTATCATTTTTTAATGACATTTCTAGAAACGTACAGAATATTGATTTATACGAGAGACATGTCGTGAGAAGAATATTTTTGGAATTTTTTTTGATTTTATATTGTATTATTTTTTTTTTGAAAATTTTATATTTTTGTATTTTGTTTTTGTTGGTTTTTCAAATTTTGTATTTTGTTTTTTTTCAAAAATATTTACAGCGAAGCGATTTTGAAATAATTTTTCAAGAAGATTCGAGAAGACGTTCTAGCTCCTCAGGAGTTAGGTTGCGCATGCCAATTCGTCGAACTAAATAATCAAACCGTTCTTTTGGAAGGGCTTTAGTAAATAGATCGGCGAGTTGGTAATCAGTCTTAACGAAAAATAATTCAACAGTACCCTCTTCCACGTGTTCTTTGATGAAGTGATAGCGGACTTTGATATGTTTCGTCTTAGAGTGATGTACGGGATTGCACGAGATGGCTATGGCACTTTTTGAGTCACAATACATAGGTATTCTGTCAAAAGTAAAGCCATAATCTGTGAGCTGTGTCCGCATCCAAAGAACTTGGGCACAACACGCAGATAGAGATACATACTCGGCTTCGGCGGTTGATAGTGCAATACAATCCTGTTTCTTTGACGACCAGCTTACTAGCTTTTCACCCAAAAATTGTGCTCCACCTGATGTACTCTTTGCTGTAACTTGATCACCAGCATGGTCTGCATCTGAAAATGCTGTTAGATTAAACTCCGAATCCTTCGGATACCAAAGTCCCATGTTAATGGTGCTTCGTAGGTACCGAAAGATCCGTTTAACCTCTTTGAGGTGAAGTTCGGTAGGCTTTGCCTGAAACCGTGCTAACAAACAAACAGCAAATTGAATATCGGGTCGGCTAGCAGTTAGGTACATGAGAGAACCGATCATGCTCCGATATTTATTCGGATCGATTGGTTTCATAAACAAATCAGTACCTATTTTTGGTGAAGTGACCATTGGTGTACTAACAGAATCACAATTTTCCATTCCATGTTTTTTCAAAATCTCTATTGTATATTTAGCTTGATTGATAAAAATACCACGAGGGGATTGACGTATTTGTAAACCAAGAAAGAATTTTAGTTCCCCCATCATGGACATTTCAAATTTGCTTTTCATGAGATTTTCAAAATGTTTTGAATGGTTAGGATTGGTTGATCCAAAAATAATATCGTCCACGTAAATTTGAACGATCAAAATGTCATTTTTGAATTTTTTGATAAACAAGGTGTCATCAACCGTTCCTTTTGTGAAATTGTTTTTAAGCAAGAAAGATGATAGTTCGTCATACCACGCTCTTGGAGCTTGTTTTAAACCATAAATTGCTTTCTTAAGCTTGTAGACGTAGTCTGGATGATCTTTGTCGATGAATCCCTCTGGCTGACTCACATACACTTCTTCTTTTAGAGTTCCATTCAAAAAAGCAGTCTTAATATCCATCTGATAGACTGTGATGTTTTTGTGAGCGGCATAGGCTAAGAAAATCCGGACTGCTTCAAGTCTGGCTACAGGCGCGAATAATTCCTCGAAATCTATCCCTTCTTCTTGTTGATAACCTTTAGCCACGAGACGAGCTTTGTTGCGAATAATAGTCATTTCCTCATCCAGTTTGTTCTTCCACAACCACTTGAGATCAAGAACACGTATATCAAGTGGTCGTTCAACAAGTTCCCAACTGTTATGTAAATCCTATTGAAGAATTTCATCCTGCATCGCTTCTATCCAAGGGTATTCTGCCATTACTTCCCGAATGTTCTTTGGTTCTTTGAGGCTGATTGAGCAAATGTAAATGCACAATTTGAGATCGGTGGCAAGTTGTCTCCTTGTCTGAACTGGCTTTGAAGGTTCACCAATAACATGTTCTATTGGATGGTCTTTTGTCCATTGAAACGTAGAAGGGTACCTTAGGTTTAACGAATGTGTGTTAGATGGTTCTTGTAACCTTGAAGAAGATTCAGCAGAGTCTGTTGCAAACGGGTTTTCAAATACTTCTTCTTCTTCTTCTTCTAACGCAACATCGTTTGAATTATTTGTAGGTTCTTCTTGAAAATTAGTGTTTTGATTTTGCTCATCAACTCTTGGTAGTCCAGTTTCAATTATTGGAGTTGCTTGAGTAGATGTAGATGATGTGGAGGTAGTTGGTGCTTAAGCTTCGATTGTTGCAGATGCATCCTGTGATGGTGGTGGTGGTTGATGGTTGTGAGCGGTTGCAGCGGAATGTTGTTGAGATGCATTTGTTGAAGTTCCACCATAGTATTCATTAAACATTAACTCAAAGAAATTTTCCAGTTCTTGTTCTGAAGGTTTATCCGTGTTAGTTGACTGAGCTCCTTGAGGCACGAGTCCTGAACTGATGTGTCCAGAAGTCTGCTGGTTTGGTTCGGGTCCTAATCTGTTTTGATTAGAAGCCATCAGATTAAGCGCGGGTTCTAGAGCGTATCTCTCAGAAGCCATCTGTGAAATCTCGTCAAACTTCACATTCATCGTCTCCATTATCCTTTTCGTTCTTCTATTATACACCCTGAATGCCCTCGAGTTTTCTGAATATCCAATGAAGATTCCAATATCACCCTTAGCTTTTAACTTCCCTAGATCTTCTCTGTCATTCGTCGGATAGCACAAAGCGCCAAACACGTGAAGGTAAGAGATATCAGGTTTACGGTTGTTCACTAGCTCATATGGGGTTTTATTGAATCTTGGATGTACTAGGGATCGGTTCTGAGTGAAACAAGCAGTGGCAACAGCATCAGCCCATAAGAAAAGTGGTGCACTAGAATAAATCAGCATTGTGCGAGCAGCTTCCACAAGAGTTCGATTTCTTCTTTCAACTACCACATTATGATGTGGAGTTCTAACAACTGATGTTTGGTGAGTGATTCCCACATCGTCAAAGTAGGTTCTTAACTCCTGATTAGTGAATTCTGTGCCATTATCTGTTCTTACAATCCTTACTGGAGCTTGAAGTAGAACTTGGATACGCTTCAGAAAGGTGATGATGGTACCTGGTGCTTCGTCTTTTGACCTCAAAAACTTTACCCAAGTATATCTTGAATAATCATCAACAATAACAAGAATATACTTCTTCCCATTAATGCTTTCAACTCTCATTGGGCCACATAAGTCCATGTGCAACATATGTAACCTTGCTTCCGAACTAGGTACGGTTTTGGGTTTATATGATGCTCTTTTGCTTTTTCCTTGTTCGCATGATGGACATAGGTGTTCCTTAGTGTATTTGAACTTAGGAAGTCCGGTGACGATGTTGTCTTTGGCTAACTTGTTGATGGTGTCGAAATTGAGATGGGATAATCTTCTATGCCACAGCCAGGACTTAGTTTCGGTTGCCCTTGTCATAAGACAAATTGGTGATGTAGAAGCCATTTGGTTGATGTCGATAGCATACAAGTTTGTACCATGATTACCAGTTAAGAGATCACCACCAACCAAATTTCTAATAAAAACCGTGTTTTTCCTGAATGCAACTTCTAAATCAGCATCACAAAACTGCCCGACTGAAAACAAATTTTGTCCTAACCCTTCGACGTAGTAAACCCGAGTGATTAAAAAATTCCCAAACCGAAGATCTCCATAACCCTGAATAGCTGCTACATGATCATTTCCAAATTGTACAGTTCCGATGAATTTCCAGACGAAATTTATCAGCAGCTTTAAATTCCCGGTCATGTGCTTGGAGCAACCCGAGTCGACGATCCAAAGACATATTTCGATAACCTGCCAAGAACAGAAGAGTTTGTATTTGGAAACCATTTTGAATTTGGTTCCATGGGGTTAGGAGTAAAATCTAAATCACACTCATAGACAGTTGCTACTTGTTTAGCTTGAGCTATTTCTAATTTGCCGTTCTGAAGAGTGAACTCTCTACCCGTTGGAATCCACATATAAAACTTAAGGTAGTTCCTAGGCATTCGACTAATAGTGGTAGACCTAAAGCGTGCAACTAATCTTTCTATAGATATAGATCCAGCACTAGGTCTTTTTGGAACATTCTTCTGTTCAGGCGTAACATTCACATTCTTAGAAACACATTCATCATGAACATCATTAATTAAACATTTCTTGCATATTAAACAAACGGAGTTATTACATGCATTAGAACCAGTACTTTCGACATTACATTCAGATGAATCATGTTTCTTATTACAAAGCGATAAATTCCTAGGGTGTTCTTCTACTTCTTCAACTTTATTCTTGCTACTACTCATAGAGACAGGCGAGACTCTATTGTTCCTTGTATTGCTTCTAGGCTTTAGTCTGCTGCTCCTAGAGGTGCTTTCTAATCCTGTAGAACGTAAGGCACACACATTAGGATTTATATTGTTGTCCTTTTTAGCATTCCTAGTTTCTTTAGAATTAGCCTTTATGCATTTGTCATTTGTCTTAGATGTTGAGGCAGACGCACTAGTGGGACTAATCTTAAAAAGGCCAGTGCTATTTCTTTTGGTGTTTCGACAACCGCTTTTCCTTTATCAACAATCTTTACATTTTCACTTTTCTTAGGCATGGGTGTTGGAGTGACTGGTTTTGTCAAATCCTTTTTCTCATCGACTTTTGGAGCAAACCGTGAAATTGACATTTTTGGTTTTTGAACCGTGTTTGAAACATTTGGTTTCTCCGAAGTCAATGGTTTTGCAAACTTAGTTTCCTTACCCTTTTCTTTTTGACTTTCAAGCTGAGCCATCAAAAGATCATTTTGCTCTTTCATATTCTTTAAGGCACGCTCATACGACAATTTGTCATACTTGCATTCTTCCTTTTTTCGATCAAGTTGTTTAAAATATGAGACATTTTCTTTTTCAAGCTTTATAAGAGCATTTTCATATTTGGAAACAATGTCGGAGGTCTCAGCTCTTAGTCTTTCATCGTCTTGAACAGAATATGTTTGTAAAATGATGGACATAATGTCAGTAGTCATAACAGCTTCGAAGAGAGAATCATTTAGGTTTTCCAAAACATTCATGTTTTCACGAGTTTCATTAGCTTCATTTACCAGGGATTTGTGGTCCTTGACAAAGTCGGCCGTTTCTTTTAAGAAAGCTTGTTCAAAATGGATTACCCTCGCACTGATGTTATTCAGTGGGATAGTAATTTCATTTTCAAAAACCTTTTTCTGCTCAATATGAAAACTGGAATGCCAGTTGTTAATACTGATTGTAGTTTTATAATTAACAATATTTTGAAGTTCTTGAATTCTCTTTTTAACATCATCCAGAATGTCTCTAGCCTCACTTGTATTAAAAGTGTTGTTAGAAGACATTTGTTCCATTTTTGAAAGAGATTTAGAAACAATTACTTTCTTAGAAAACATTTTTGAGAATGGTCGTTTTATGGAAAACACAGATGGTTCTTTTTGTGGAACAAAAGTAATTCCTGAAAGTTTGTTCAATTTGTTGTAATCAATGGGTTTCAAATCCGTTTGTTTCATTTTATTTATGCTCTCTTCGACATGTTCTATCGTTTGCACAGAGTCCCGAACGACGAGAGGATCATGTTTAGTGTAAATCACATTACCATTATACAAAACATTCTGTTCTTGCTGAGCTTTCTTGAGATTACAAGGAGTTTTGTTACTGAGAGCCATTTTACGTTTCGTATGGTAAATCGGATTAGTTTGATTTGAAATCATTTTCATTATTTGACTTGACTGACCCGACTTAACCACTAATTTTTCTAAATGTGCAATCATGTGTTCTGACTCTACGATTTCTTTCAAAAGTTTGTCTTCTTTCTTTGCAAAGTCCTTTTACAACTCATCCCTTTCTTTTTCAAGATTGGTATAGGCTGTTTTTTGTTTAGAAAGTTGGTTTTGTAAATCAGAAATTTCTGCGTTTGAAGATTTTATCTTTTTGAAAGAATTAACATCAAGTGTATCAAACTTGAGTTGCAATTGTTTTTCCCTTGAAACGGAATTTTGATAACCAGTTTCTAATTCAGACAATCTTTTGTTATGAAATTCAAAAGCTTTAACATTTTCTTTTTAACGCTCAAGCTCAGCGGTCAATTTAACATTCGCGTCCTTAACATCGCGATTGACCTTTTTCACATTCTCAATTTCAATACGACAATTATTCAATAATGATTCAAATAAAGCACGTGTTTCCTCATCATTCTCAGCATTCTGTGAAACAAAGCCTCCTTTATGATTCACATCTGGAGTTGCTGAAGGAGTATTGCTACTACTTGGCGTGTCTAGGTATGTATCATAAGTGGGTGCTAGCTTCTCAGTATGCTGTTCCTCATGAGGAGACATATCAAATATATCATTATTGTGACATGTGTTGAAGTTTGATACCTCAGATGGTGCATTGGTGTCATAAACAGGAAGTGTGTCAGAATCCGTGTCATACTTAGCTTCCTGAAGATTCACCATAAATATGCAGTTCGCATCGATATCCTCTCTATCTTCCATGTCATCCATAAGAGCCATAAAATCATTCTCCTCTGCGTTTAACTGAAACCCTGCCTGAACCTTTTGTGCAAACATCACTGCTTTCTGCAAGTACTCTAGATCTTTCTTGTTCGGCTTAGTAGGACCGTTCCTTGCCATATGACCTACACCCTGACAGTTGTAACACTTTACCGGATTACCCTGATTCACATTTCCCAAATTCCCAACTACTGGAGCTGCAACATTTCTATTCTGATTACCCATTGCCTGATTACCAACATTCTGACCCCTCTGATTTCCAACAAACTGACCCAACTAATTTCCAACAAACTGACCCAACTGATTCCCTACATTCTGACCATACTGATTCCCTTCATACTGACCTGCATTCTTCATATTCTGATTGCCCGTATTAAATCCAGTAGCATATCCTTGTTGATTCCCATAAACTCCAACCATTTGGCCTCCATTACCCATATTGAAACTCGGCTGAGCAATCTGCTTGTTGCGAGTGTTCGATGAAATCCTTTGGTTGTTGTTAGTTGGTGTAGAATAGCGTCCTTGGAATGGTTAATGCTGCAGAAGCTTCATCATCTTCAGTGAATTCTGGTTCTTGGAATTGTGGGTATTGCGGTTGTGGAATAACATGTTGTTGTTGCTGTGGGTAGAAGTGTTGTTGGTAGACCGGTGTTGGTTGTTGAATGTATGATGGTTGCGTGTAGTTTTGAGTGGAAGATGATGATGGTTGTTGTGTGTTGACTGGTAGCGGTGTTGGCGTAGTAGCAATTAATGCAAGAGGATCATGATTCTTTGCCAGTCTTTCTTTCCTTACTTCATTAGCCTCAGCTTGGTTTTGCTTTAAAAAGTCATAGAGTTGATCATAATTCACCTTATGTAAATCCTTTGTTTGATTGACAATTGTAACATAACGACCCCATTCTTCTGAAAGGTTATTGATGAATTTGATGTTTGTTGCAATTGTTCGAGGTGTCAACTTTTTTCTGATTAACTCATTCATCAAAGTGCAAAACCTTGTGTAGTAAGATTCAATCTGTTCACCTTTAGTGGATGTAAAGTTCTCCCATTCAGTAAGAAGTTTGTTCTCAACGTCTTGTTGTCCAATCTCTGTTCCATGACAAATCCTTCTAACACGTTCCCACATAGCATAAGCAGTTTCACAGCTGTCGACCGCAGCAAAGATCTCCCATGGTAATCCAAGTTGGATTAAATGCATTGCCATATCATCAGCGGCGATCTGCTTCTTGTCTTCCTCTGTGTAATCTGCTTCTGTTTGTTCACGCACGAATGGTTGAGTAGGAGGTGTTGTATTTGGATTACCTTCAATTTGAACTTGTCTTGGCTTGAATGGACCATTTGTAATGGAGTTGATCATTAATTTACCATCAGGCTTTGTTTTGATGTAACGAAGCATGCGGCTTGTCCATGGGAGATATCCACATTTTTCAAGCATTGGAGGTCGATTTTCCGCACCAGCTGCATGAATATCTTGCTGAGTAGCCATTGATGAAGTGTAGATAGATAAAGTTGATACTTGGATCGTTCCAACGAAATAGACGTTCTGTTTAGTGTAAGTTGATGCAAGTTTGGATGGTGAAAAATTTGATCTAGAACCTTAAAACCTCAATAACTTCTTCCCGGAGCGTTTTTAGGCCTCGAAAACGGAGTTACGGTTCAAAAGTTATGGCCGTTAGAAGTTTGGTTGTCAAAAGTCAAACAATCTTATGCGTAAACCCAGATCTTATGCATAAACAGTAATCTTAAGCGTAAAGGGTAAACTTAGGCGTAAACAGAATCTTATGCGTAAAGTAAATATTATGCGTAAACAAAAGTTATGCGTAAACAGTAATCTTATGCGTAAGAAAATTCTTAAGCGTAGAATTAGTAGTTTATGCGTAAGCTATTTGTTTATGCGTAAGATTTATGTTACGCGTAAGGTTTAGCTTATGCGTAAGATTTTTTACGCGTAAGGTTTACCAACCAAACTAATCTCTCAAACTTATCCAAGCTTGAAAGATATCCCAAGTCGAAGTATTCCACAAACTTATCCAAGTCAGGGAAGTACTGAGTAATCTCAGATCGTTGAAGAAAACTTATGCGTAGGATCTTTTGCATAGAAAAACTTATGCGTAGGATCTTAAGCGTAGATCTTATGCGTAGGATTTTACCTTTTACGTAGGATTCCAACTTGAGCGTAGAAAAATGGTTTTAAGCCAAAACTCACGCGTAAACAGACCAAAAAGTACTGTAGACAGCTGTTGACTTGTACTATACTCAAAACTTACGCGTAGGATGACTAGAAAACTTCAAAAATTTGATTTTTCAACCAAAAACTCTTTTTTCACTTGTTTCTAATGATCAAATCTTTCCCAAAACACTTAGAATCACTAAAACTTCAATAAAGTTCACAACTTTAACACTAAAACCACGTAAAAATCAAAACTTTTTGAAGAAAAAGTGCACAAATGAATGAAAAATGCAACTTTTTAACAAAAAACTTGATAAAAACACTCCTAAATCATTGTTAGGCGATTGATACCACTTGTAGGACCTTAAATCTATCAACTTTAACAACAATATCGCACTAGATGAAGTAAAGATGGTGACTTGATGTTATGTATATGTTATGTATATAGGCGATTGATTCCTTTTGTCATTTTAGGTACTTTTCGGAAGAATTCTGGAAAACATAGCATTTTGGACGTTTTTTGAGAATAAAAGTGAAGAAAACGACAAAGTCAAGAATTCAAGCTGGAACAGTACCTGACGGCGTCAAAAGTTACAAGGTGACGCCGTCACTTGTTGATAAAGAAGTGGATATTTAGTTTGCACTTGACGGGCCAGAAAGATTTTGAGGCATTTACACGTGACGGCGTCACGTGTTATTTCACCAAGGTGGTCAAGTTTTAAGTTAAAGAGAGATGGCCCAGAACACTTTCCAACCAGATGGCGTCAAGTGTAGATCTAGGAAATCAAGGAACCCTAACACAGCGGGATGACGGCGTCACATCCTAAAAGGTGACACCGTCAAGTTGTAAAATCTATATATACTTTTCTATTTTTCATTCATAAGGAGGGGACTTTTGGTAGGAACTTAGGGTACGAACCCTAGTCGACTTTTACAGTTTTTTTAAGGTTTCAAAGCCTCTTTTCTTCCATGATTAATTGAAGATAAGTAATCTATCAATCATTCAATATGTCTATGTGTTTTTTGATTTTATCTTACGCGTTTCTTTCTTTTAATATGCTAGGCTAGGTTTGTGTGTGTTTGCTTAGGTCTGATGAAACCTAGTTATTGATTATTTATTGAATGGTTTGTTATTAATTGTTGTGGGTGGATGTTTATCAATGTTAGGCTTAAGCAAACTGGCTAATCTCCTATTTGGTAACATGCTTGAACGTCTTAACAAACATGAATCGGATGTGTACTACGGTTATTTGGTTGTATTTAATGCATGAGCCACTGTTTATAATCCCTAGGATTGGGCGCTTAACGCGTCGTCTTAGGAGGAGATAAGAGCTTATAGAGTTGGGGAAGATCGTACACAGCCCCACGAATGGTATTAAGGAATACAACCCGGCATCCACGCAATTGTAACAAACCTATCAATCAGTAAAAGATAACTAGGAAGTAGTGAAACCTAACTAAACACGTTTGTCTCCATATTAGAAGTCTCTCACATTTATTTTCAGTTATTTTATTTTTATTTGCATTTGCAGTATTTGGGTTAGTCGACTAGCAACTAATTCCGCCCACTCTTCCAAAACCATAGAATTTTACTTGCTTTCAAAAAAAATATAAAAATACAAAAAGAATCATCACTCACCCCTAGACCTAGTTTAGATCATTTTCAATCTTAACGAACACTATTCCCTTTGGAGAACGATCAATCCCCCAGTACTTACCACTACACTATACTACATCGGTCAGGTACACTTGCCTGGTGGGGATTGTAAGCTTCTCAAGATCCCTTGAGAAGTAAAACTTTTGTGTTGCAATCCACATGCATCAAAGTTTTTGGCGCCACTGCCGGGGAATAGTTATTTTTTAGGTTGAATTTTATTTTTATTAGGTCTACTTATTAGATTCCTATCTAGTGAGATTTTTATTTTATTTTTATAGGTTTTCTTTAGTCTATGTTTTTCTTTGTTCCTTTGTTCGTAACCGTTACCATCCGACATCATGGAAGGTGGTAATATCTTTGACCCCGCTAACCCTCCACAACAAAACCCACCACAAAACCCACTACAACCAAACCAACCTCCTAAAGCCCGCACTTTAGGAGAGCACTCCCGTCCTAGCCACCAAGGCTATCGAAACACCATTGAGCTTACTCAAGGAGACAATGTGTCTCCCTTGCAATCCGACACCATCCGGTTGGTGCAAAGCGGATGTGCATTCCATGGACTTCGTTCCGAAGATCCAAATCAACACCTCAAGGATTTTCTTAAAATCGTAAATTCCATAGACCTTGATGTTGAAACTCGAGAGACGACCTGATTGCGTCTCTTTCAATTCTCTCTACGTGACTAAGCTAGTCAATGGCTTGAGCGTTTACCCGCGGGATCCATCACATCTTGGGATGATCTCACCTCTCGTTTCCTTGATCAATTTTTCCCACCAGGAAGAACCACCAAGTTAAGGAATGACATCTTGATGTTCCAACAACGTCAAGGCAAAACTCTTTACGAAGCATGGACATGTTTCAAGGACTTACTTCAAAAAGTCGCTCATCATGGCATAGATCTTTGGATTCAAGTTCAAATCTTCTATTACCACATCAATCTCTCCACGAGGCAAACCATTGACCAAGCGGCCGGTGCTAAGCTATGTGATCAAAGTGCGGAAGAATCATGGAAACTCATAGAAGATCTTGCTCTCTATGAAAACAAAAGTTGGAATGATCCCCGTAATTTGAACAAAACGGTCAAGGCAATATCTTTGCCTTCGAATAACTCAAGCACTACTGACCGTAAGATCATGGAACTTGAAGACAAAGTCAAGTTTCTCATGAAATCCCATGAGGCTCCTAAACCCTCAAGCCAAGTGAACAAAATCACTTCTTCATGTGAATATTGTAGTGGTCCCCATGACACTCGTAATTGCATGGAACTCCCCGAACAAGCTTTTGCGGACTACGCATCCTCGCGTACCGACAGAGTGGGAGACAAGTGCTACACTTTCAAACCCGAGCTAAACCCTTACGGTGATTCGTACAACCCCTCCTGGAAAAATCACCCAAACTTTAGGTGGAAACAAAATCAAAACACCCCTCAAAACAATTCTTCCAATCCACCTAATCGTTTCCAATCAAACGGCTCATCCTCAAATCGTACTTTCAACAACAATCCTTCCAACAACTATGGTGGTACCAACAATTTTGAAGGATTGACATCGAAATTTATGGCATCTCAAGAAGCTCGTATGGCTAAGTTTGAATCCGAGTTCAATCAACAACAAACGGAGATGACCAATAAAATAGACAACTTGTGGAAAGCTCTCAACAACCAAGTGTTGACCACACCAAATAACGACACTAGGAACAGTAGTAGTGGAACCCAAATTAAGGACCCCTCATCATCCAAACACGTCCACTTTGTCAATGTTGTCACTATTAAGCCAATTGATAAAAATAGGGAAGAAGATGATAAAGATAAAGTTGGAATGGATAGTGAATCTAAGAATGAGGTCAAGGAAGTTGAGGATAATAAGGAAGAGAAGGTAGAGGAAGTAGAGAATGTAGAGAAGTACTTCAATAGGTTACCTACCAAGGAAGAACGTGCATACCATAGGGATTTATTCGATGACCTAGAGACACCATACGTCCTAGGTTCACCAATCATCAAAGCAGGCGATCCATCTAATATCAATATACCATGCAACATTGGGAATGTGCATGTGTGGAAGGCCTACATCGATCTTAAATCTCCCATAAACATTATGACTAGGATCCATTACAATTGGATAATGAAAAAGCAACTCGGACCTAGGATATTTTCCAACACGGGTTGGATGAGTAACTTTGTAGGAAGATTAAAGGGATTGCATGTTCTTGTAGGAAATTTCACGTACGTTACCGACTTTATGATTGTAGAGGATATTCATCCGGTAATAGATAATTGCCTAACTCAAGTAGTGCTTGGAAAGCCATTTGTTGAAGTCTCTAAAATGAACTATAACCCGTCTCTAGGGATAGTTAGGTTCAAGGAAGAAACCGATGAGATAGCCAACCAAATGCCATATAAGATAGAGCAATACCGACTTTTATCGAACCTTGAGAAGGAGCATAAGCAAACAGTCTACTATAAGAATGATGAGGATAGACGTAGAAGAGTAGACCACGTAATGAGGAAAATACTTGGGTTTTATAAAGAATGCCTACAACTAGGTCCGAAATACAAAACTAAAATGGAGGATGACGTAGAAACCGTGACCAATGATGCGGTCACGTAATAGGGCATGACTTTGAGTCTAGCTACAAGACACGTTAAAAAAAAAAAAAAAAAAAAAAAAAAAAACGCTTCTTGGGAGGCAACCCAAGCTTTTATTTGTTTGCTTGTTTGTTTATTTATTTTATTTTCTTCCATATGTTTGTTTTATATTCATTGCTTATTGATCATGTTTCAAGTAAAATTGTAAAAATGTTTTTTTTTTTTTTTTTTTTTTTTTTTTTTTTTTTTTTTTTTTTTTTTTTAACTTCGTCTTAATTTCATATAAAGGTATTTTGCAAAAGATAAATGCAAGGGAAATCCAAATTTGTTTTCAAAGAACGATTTGAACACAAATGATAACAATGAGATATAAACACACATATTAGTACTTGTTTGAGTCAAATGCTTGTATCGAGTCATAATAATATTTTGCAGGAATTCCAGGAATTAAGGCATAGGTTTTTCTAGAAATTTTCTGGAAACTAAACATAAAATTTCTGTCAGATCAATTCTGACGGCGTCAGAAATTAAAACCTGACGATGTCAGGTACAAATTTTCTGAAAATTTTGCAAGTTTTGTTTTTCTGCCGGAATTGTAAAGTTCTGTTAAATCTTTAACTTATAAACTCCAGGAATCTGCAACCATTCATTCCACAAGCATTATATCTTTATTTGCTTTTTAGGATTTTATTTTATGTAGATTTTACCGCCGATTTTATGCTAGGTTTTCTTGTTTGTTTTCTCAGGTTTAACAGGTAATCTTGAAGTTGTTACATTCTCTTGGTGGAGGATTTAACCATGTTATCGCCTCATCCACACCGAACGAATCAGAGGAGTATTTGTTTCATTCTTTCATTTTTTTTTTACTTTTACATCTTTTAATTGAACATTGGGGACAATGTTCGGCTTAAGTGTTAGGGGGGGGGGGGTAAATGAAGATACCTTAGAGAATACAATGGCACTATTTTTTATTGTTTAATAGTAGATGTGTAATAAAACTGAGAGAAATATTTGTTAGGGTAATTTTAGCGCCAAATTTAAATTTTTTTGCAACATATAGGAGTGAAACTTTAGTCTTAATAAGCGTCTCATCGATAGGAGTTATATGACTAGCACAAAAACTGTACCACTCAAAAAAAATTTCCACCCCAAATATGTGAGGTTCGCCCCCAGATTTGTTAGGAAAATCCTTAGTGCTTATGAGTGTACCGGTAGTACTTAGATTCTAGAACTTGCGTTAGTGATTCATTCCGAGACCACACGTAAGACTACATTCGTGTAGTTAGATTTACTACATGATACGAGGTATTAAGATAACCCATGTTTTTAAGCCTGTTTCTTTTTGTAATTACATTGACTTCATTGGTCAAGTAATTCTCCCACACCTTTGCGATGTACTTATTTTTAGTACCCGATACCCATAGTACACCCCTCAGAGCCTATCTTTTTCATTTCAAACTTTAAGCATTTTACTTAAAGATAGAATTTGTTTACAATCTACCCTCAAATGTACACCCAAATCGCCTTAGCCTTCCTTGTATGCACTCATCTTTAGTGCATTATTGTTACAACATTTGTTTAAACCCTTAGTTAATTGTTTAATTGATTACATGGTTGCTAAGTCGAGTCATATCTTGTACATATTGTTTTGGGACGATTGGGACTCATAGGTAAAGTACTAATGTTGTGGAGTAATGGGGAAGAACATCAATTATTACCCCCATATGTGCAAAATGTTTTTAATGTACTCCAAATGTTTCAATTATCTTAATTCGAGTCATTAGAATAGTTACATGTAAAGTATGTAAAAGTTCAAGTGTTAGGGGAGAACCAAGGCCCCTTTGATGATGTATTATTTTGGATGGTAGGGCAAGAGTGTATGAAAAAAAAAAAAAAAAAAGTCAAAAAAAAAAATTAAAAAAAATAAAAAAAGAAAAGAGAAAAACATACGGACTACTGATGAGTCTCGTATTATACATATTTTTTTCCCCGAGTATAATGTGAAATATATGATAAATAGCCATGTTATTAGGACTTTTGGTACTTAATATGAAAATATATGTGCAGGACGATAAATTGGAGAATAGTACAAGAAACGCACGAAAAAGATGACTTTACGGACATAAAAAGAAAAAGACATAGTTTGGACTAAAACACGCTAATGGATAAAGAGCGCCGCTTACGGGTGTTCTTAGTCAACTATATATACACGATTCAAACATGAAGAGCGCCGATTATATATTATAAAAGAGCCGGTTACGCGAAACAAAGCTCGCCGGTTTTACACCAAATGCTCGGCGTACTTCACATGATAGTTATATCTTCTACATTAATAAGCTACTTCAATGATGAGTCCGATCATTTACTTGCATTAACTAATCGGGGCCGAGTTAAGGTTCCATTTACACTATAAATAGAGGCACAATTCGTGACTCTAAAACACACCACAACAAAGTACAATACTTGATCATAAGGAGAAGTTTAGTAGTGGTTTAACACCAAAACCACTAGCTAAAGCCGGAGAAATACTTGGAGCAAGCGTTTGGAACGTGAACACACTTGGAAAACTTGGTATAATGATAACATGACTTGTTTACTTAGTTTACTTTCGTATGAATATGGAGTAGTACTCTTATGTTTGTTAGAGGCATCTTTGCCATGATTTGAACCGTTTATGTATTATGACTATTGAATCTATCTCTTATGTATTTGATATATTATGGTTTAGACTCCTATCATATGTCTTGATTGGTCATTATAATTGTTTACAGGTTGAAAGATGCAATTATCTTGATTATATTAGGAATCGTCTGTCTATAGCGAGTCATTACTATACTTGTGAGAATTGGATAGTAAAGCATATGATAACCTCAACCATAACATGTTTAAGACCTGGCCTCATGTCTAGCGACTTGGTTAGGAGAAATACATACTTGATACTTTATGCTTGGACCATACTTTATGCACTTTATGTATCTAGGATCATAGGCCGAAAGGAGATTCTTTTACATGAAGGAGATATACTAGTTTACATGATCACCAGTCACGCTTTGCTTTTATGCTTTGTCCAAGTATTGTCTATGATACATATGCTCATTCATCTTATGTGCTCTGCCTTTAACAAACATATTTTTAATATAAATTGGGAAAACATTTCAAAAATCTTAAATCCAACCAAAACGGTTTAAGTGATAAGTGACAAGCATTGAAATCTAATTTTGTTACCTTTAGCTAACTATAAGAACAATCACCTCTCTTGGGACGACCTGGTCTTACCTCAAACCTTTACTATAAACGGGGGTTATAATTTACCCATGTGTTTTATGAATTATGGAAATGGTAAAATTAGTCTTATAAATTTAAAGCTTTCGAAACACATCAAAGTTTTATCAAATTTTTATGAATTAAGGAAATGGTAAAATTACAGGGGTAATATACGCGATTACGGGGGTAAAATAAAATTGGAAATAACTAAATTTTTTTTAAAGAAAACGTATCCGAGACAATTGTAAGAAGTCTGAATCGGGATTGATGACATTATTTGCACATTTCATGACCATTACCACTATAAATGTGAGGAATTCGAGCCTATATCGGCATATACCTTCTATGCTTGTTTTCTTTGTTTATAAGACTAATTTTACCATTTCCTTAATTCATAAAACACATAGGTAAAGTATAACCCCGTTTTATAGTAATGGTTTGAGGTAAGATCAGGTTGTCCCAAGAGAGGTGATTGTTCTTATAGTTAGCTAAAGGTAACAAAATTAGATTCCAATGATTGTCACTTATCACTAAAACCATTTTTGTTGGATTTAAGATTTTTGAAATGTTTTCCCAATTGATATTAAAAATATGTTTGTTAAAGGCAGAGCACATAAGATGAATGAGCATATGTATCATAAACAATACTTGGACAAAGCATAAAACCAAAGCATGACTGGTGATCATGTAAACTAATATATCTCCTTCATGTAAAAGAATCTCCTTTCGGCCTATGATCCTAGATACATAAAGTGCATAAAGTATGGTCCAAGCATGAAGTATCAAGTAAGCATTTCTCCTAATCAAGTCGCTAGACATGAGGCCAGGTCTTAAACATGTTATGGTTGAGGTTATCATATGCTTTACTATCCAATTCTCACAAGTATAGCAATGACTCGTTATAGACAGACGATTCATAATATAATCGATAATTTCATATTACGACCTGTAAATAATTATAATGACCAATCAAGACATATGATAGGAGTCTAAACCATAATATATTAAATATGTAAAAGATAGATTCAATAGTCATAATAAATAAACGGTTCAAATCATGGCAAAGATGCCGCTAACAAACATAAGAGTACTACTCCATATTCATACGAAAGTAAACTAAGTAAACAAGTAATGTTATCATTATACCGAGTTTTCCAAGTCTGTTCACGTTCCAACTGCTTGCTCCAAGTATTTCTCTGGCTTTAGCTAGTGGTTTTGGTGTTAAACAACTACTAAACTTCTCCTTATGATCAAGTATTGTACTTTGTTGTTGTGTATCTTAGAGTCACGAAATTGTGCCTCTATTTATAGTGTAAATGGAACCCTAACTTGGCCTTGATCAGTTAATGCAAGCAAATGATCGGACTCATCATTAAAGTAGCTTCTTAATATAGAAGATATAATTGTCATGTGAAGTACGCCGAGCATTTGGTGTAAAACCGGCGAGCTTTGTTTCGCGTAACCGGCGCTTTTATAATATATAATCGGCGCTTTTCATGTTTGACTCGTGTATATATAGTTTACTAAGAACACCCGTAAGCGGTACTCTTTATCCATATAAGCGGCGTGTTTTAGTCCAAACTATGTCTTTTTTCCTTTTATGTCCGTAAAGTCATCATTTTCGTGCGTTTCTTATATTTTTCTCCAATTTATCGTCCTGCACGTATATTTTCATATTAAGTACGGATGAGTGTCTAAATACTCATCATTTTATACCAATCTGAGCTGCCAAAACATACAAAAACACTCAAATATGCATCAAAATACTTAAAATATCTTAAAGGTGTGTTTTATATGTTTCAAATGCAAAATATGCAAAACCAGATGAAAAACGTACAAAGTTTGCATAATTGGCAGTTTCAGTCCCTCAAGTTTCATAAATTGGCAAAACTAGTCCCTGGTCACTCAAAACTTGTTCAAATATCATAAAAGGTCCTTGGGATTCATAAGTTGTTAAGAAAAGTCCTTTGAAGTTAAAAATCATAAATTTACAACTTTGGTCCCTCAAGTTTGGAAAAGTGTCAAGATCAGTCCCTGGGTTATCTAAAATGGAAAATTTATCAAATATAACCCTTGTACTATTCCTTAATGACATATTTGGTCCTTTGTGTTAACATTTAGATATTTATAGGTTTGGCCCTTCAATTATCAGAAAATTACAATAAGGTCCCTGGAGTTTAGAAAAGTGGAAAATTGCATCTTTGGTCCTTGGGGAATTTAAGTATGGCATAAGTGGTCCCTATAACTAAATTTGGAAAAATGCCACAACAACCCTTTAACTTTCGACTAATTACATAATTGGTCCTTGTGGTTTCCTAGCTTAAAAACCAACCGGACCCTATAATAAAAATCAAAAACCAATCCAAACTAATACATTACCCAACCCACCCTTTTTGTTATATGATCCACCAAGGCCCAATTTATAAAATCCAGCCCACCCCGTTTATATTAAAACCGGGTCAACCCAAGTCAAAACCACCCTTCCCCTACCTTTCCCTCCCACACCACACAGAACACCAATACCACTCCATTACCCACTGATTCACCTCCACCTCAACCCCCCACCTCTCCACGCTAACCCTCCACCTCACACATGCTCCCAAACACCATTTAATGCCCTTAACACCCTCTCCACGCAACCACAGCTGCCCATGACTTTTTTGGCGCGAAAAGCATATTTAAACGGTGTGGATTGATCAGAGCATATCAACAGTTGGGATTTGATGGGATAGTGTCAGAAAAACCCAAGGAACCCTAAAAGTCTTCTATAAAGAAAAGAGAAGCAGTATGGAAGATTTATTAGTGTATTGTAGGAGTAGTTTAATCGTAGTTAATATAGAATCCAATCTAGTTGTAATCTTTGAAATAAAAAGCTTGTATTTTGTTATATTAATGTAATTTAAACTTTTGTAATCATCAATTTCAAGTTTCATTGTGTATCTCAGATTATGCAATTTTTATTTATTTCAAAAATCACAAAAAGCTCAACTGTTGTTGTTAGTTGTTGTTAAGTTAATTCATAAGCTCATATAAGCTCTGACAAAGCTTAAATAAGCTTTGGAAAACCTTACTTTGCTGTTCAGTTCAAAAAAGAAAAAAATAAGAAAAATATCAAATAAATAAGAAAAAAATAATAAAATAATGTTTGAAGAAGAAGAGGACTGAGCAAGGTGCATTCTGGATTATTTTGGTATTAGAAACCTTGTGGAAGGTTGTTAGGTGGTTCACAGTCCTTGGCTCCATGTTCTCAGTGAAAATTCAATTGTAAGCTTCTATTTTGATTTTTATTATTGTAGTATACAAGTATTTGCAGTTGGTATTCTGTGTTCATTTAGCTTATTAATTGCTTATTAGATGAATATGAATCAGTAGATTGTGCTTTGGTTACATCTTAGTCATATTTCATTTAAATCTGCCATTTAAAGGGGTGTTTGGATTTGCTGTTTAGTATATGCTTAGGGTGTTTATTGTTGTTGTATCTGCTTGTAACATGTTACCTTAGGTTATATTAGGCCATACAAACCACAAAAACCAGGTACTATTAGTAAAAAAAGTCAAAATCAGTTTTAAAATAACCTTACTAGTAATCGGTTAGGATTTGGTAGTTCATTTTCATCATATAGGCTCATTACTTGGTAATTTAGCTTAAAATCATGTAATTACAGCTTATCTTAACATAATTAGTTATTAAATTAAGGTAGAATTTCATATTAGTCAACTTAGGGGTTTAAACTCAAAAAGTCAAATTGTGCCATTCTAGATTTTCTCCAAACTTGTGGGATTTTTGTAGATTTGTGTAGTAGGTTTTAGGTTCTGAAACTTCTTGGCTGTAAAGTCTCCCACCTCATCTGTGAGATCCCACTCTTGTTTCATTTTTGTGATTTTTGTAGTGGACCCCACACCTGGCTAAACTCAATTGCAGGGAGAAAACCTCCCCTGTGCAGCAAATAACCAACCCATAACCACCACTTTGGTGGTGATTTGTGACCACCACAGTGGCCCCACACTTCCAAACTTGGACCTTTGAACCCCCCTCCTAGTAGGCTTCCAAAGTTGACCTTTAGTTTGACCTACGACTCAGTGGACCCCACCTAAATTTGACCCTTTTGTTTGTCCCCATTCTGTGTTCAAATTGGTTTTGGAAATTGCTTATTGTGGCTTATTGACTTATTCAGTGAACACTTTGTGCTTTTTCTAGCTTATACTTGTTTACTCAACTTATTGGAACCTGATTTTACCATAGTGGGTCCCACACAAGTCAGTTTTAGCTTAATTACTTCTTTGGTCAACCATAGTCAACTGTGGAGGTAATAAGCCCCCACAGTGCTTATTATTAGCTTATAAAAAAGTTGTTTTTATTAAAGTTTGTAATTTTTAATTATAATATATATTTTTAAAAGAAAATTCCAGAAAAGACAACATAAAAATAAGTGATAGTCTCTATTTAATTTAATTTAATTTTAATTTTCATTTTTAGATTTTTATTAAGTAAGTTGTGTTTTTATATTTTTATTAATTTCCTCTTATATTAAAGTATTTTTAATAATTTTCTCAGATTTTTATTTTGTCTTTTAGTATTAATTATAATTAATAATAGTTTTATTAATAATTAATCAATAATTAAGTAATAAATAGCATAATTAATTTTTATATGGTAATACCTAGTTTTTATATTTTTCCTAGCTTTTAAATGTTATAAAATAGTTTTATAAATTTTTTCATAATTTTCCAAGTTAATTTAGTATTATTTGTAATTTAAAATAGTTTAATTAGTTTAATTAATATAATTAGTTTTTAATTAATAGAAAATACATAAAAAGACAAAAATAGTTATTTTTAATTTTTATACTTTCTTCAAGTTCATTTTAAGTTTTAGAAATTATTTTTATAAATTTTTAGTTTAATTTGTAGTGTTTATCATTTTTAGTTTAAATTAAATTAGTTTTAATTAAATAGTTAAATAGTTTTTAATTAAATAATTAATAATAAATAATAAAATAATAAAAAAAAAGTTTTCTTTTCAATTTAATTTTATTTTAAGTTTAAGTTTATAGAATTTTCAATTTTAACCCCTGTAGTTTATTTTTCTTAAAACTCACCTTTTTCTCAGTACGCAGTCGCGTCTGATTTTAATTTGGTGTACTTTTAAAACGTTTTAGATATCTAGCTTTCACATAATCATTCCATTAGCTTAATTAAGTCATTTTACTTTTTATAAAACCCTAGTGTAATCACACACACACACTTTATACCTTTCCTGTTCACATTCACTCGATCACAGATTCGTTTTTAATAAAACATCGCACACCTCGTTGAGACATTACGACCCGGGGAAACACTGTATTCCACGGAAGCATTTGCCTTAGATGTTTGACTTTTACGGTTGTCCATTCACAAGTGGCTGACTAATAAAAGTTGACCGTTTGAGGCGAATCAAAATTTGGCGCCGCTGCCGGGGAGGTTGTGCGCTTATTCTAAACGATTTTGCGTATTAGTGAACCTGAATACACGCTCATTGTATATTTATCCATCCTTGTTCATACTATTATCATATGAAAACAAAAACAGTTCCCGAAAACATTTTAAAATCAGTTTTCAACGAACACAAAAAACCAAAAATATTTTCCTTCTTATTAGTACTATAAAAATATTCAAAATACCAAAAATATTCATCCCTTTACCCTCTATCCTTTTGATTCTACCTTCTTCCACTTATCCCATAATTGATTCTAATGACATCTCTAAATGACGATTTCTTTAAACAAAGGGCCTATGAGAGCAACATCGAAAAACTTATTGCCTTGTCAAAAATATCGAGATGTCGTGTTGATTATGATGGACCATCGATTCATATTCCCTCTCCGGTGAGGGAAATGGAACGAGAAACCAGGGTGACAAAGGACCCGGTACTTTCCTCTGACAATGAAAGTGCTAAATACGTCCAACCTACGGTTGTCCAAGAATCTAAGCTCACAATTGATCCTAACCTTTCACGGTTTACGGTTAAAAGTTTGTCAAGCAAACGTGCAGAGCTTAGGGCAGTTACTGAAAAGAACGATTTGCCTAATCTTCACATTTATCAAAAACAAAAACCCGAGACCATAACGAAAGTGGTGGAAATTCCTAGCTCTCAGAGCACACCACTTGTCCCACCTCCAGATTTTGTTCCTTGTGTCGGTTGTGGTGAGCTGCTTTTCGGTTTTCCATGTCGTTGGTGTACATGTGAACAATGTGGTAATGATATTCGAGACGGGAGTTGTTTGTTTTGTGGATCAAGTAATTCATTTGCTTATGATCCTAATCAAAACTCGTTCAACGACTCCTCAAATTTTTCAAACTACCCATCACATTCATACGAGCAAGAATCATATTATCCAAATCTCAATGATGCTTCGTATCAAAATACACCAAGCCAGACTCAACAGTTTTACTGTTGTGAGTACTGTGGAGGTCCACACTTTAGCTCTGATTGTCAAACAAGGAATCCATTTCCTTGTAACAATTACGATTATTCGTTTCAAGACCCACCTCCACAGTACCAAATGAACCAAGCAACTCCTCATGAAACTCAGCAAGACCTTTGTCTAGAGGTTCTTAAGAAACTTAAAAACATTAAGGAGGAGTTAGCTAATATGTCGTTTCACAATGCACCAAGTTTTTCTTGTGTACATTGTGGGGGTCCTCATGATAATTTCCAATGTCAACCGTATTATAAACCTGAACATTGTTCTAGTTCTAATACATCCGGTTTTGACACATCCACACCCCCACAGTCTCCACTCACTCAATATTCTCGTGATAAATCTATCGCGGAATTACTTGCGGAAGAACATGCTACTAGAGACAAAAGAAGCATGGAAGAATTACTAGTCTTAGAACAAGCAGCTATAACACGTACCAAATTTCAAAATGCTGCTCTTCTCGATGAGGATGATGAAAGTGATGATACCTCATCAAGTTCATCAGTTGAGACTCCTTCCATGGATATACAGGGAGAAAAGAGTATGGGAGAATTACTAGCAGCAGAACAAATGGAAATTATAAAATCCATGTATGCTAGTCCTTCTCACCTCCCTGAGTCTGCTGTTATCACACCCGAGGTTCCCACTCACTCTCTGAGCATGGGGGACGAGCATCTTGACACTGTTCCTGAAAAGGAATCGGACGAATTTTTAAAGTCTAGTGTTGAGGACCTTGTCTCAATCCCAAGTGAGTCACAGGGAATTCTTGAGCATGTGTGTGATATCCCTCCTCCTTTTGTCTTTCCAAATGATCATATTGAGATGTTCTCTGATTCTGATGAGAACTATTTTTTATCTTGTGGAGACATAAGTTATGTGGGGGAATTACCTTCTGAGCTTGTCAACTCAGAAGAAGAGAATGACGAAGAAATAATCCAAGACGAAGCTCTTTGTCTTACGTTATTAAATGCTAATCTTCTCATTTCTAGAATCGAGGCTTTTAATGAAAAGCCTATTTCATCTCCTATCCCCGTCAAGGATAGTGAGGTTTTGATCAATGATTCTATTCCGGAATTGCAAACGTTCCATTTTGATCAAACGGAAGAGAAGATAAGTGGTATCACCACTTCTCATTCTTATAATTCTCTTCCCGTTTATGAATCATTTACTTTTGAGGAGTTCCCCAATGAACTCACTCAAATCAATCCCGAATACGAATCATTCACCTTTGAGGAGTTCTCCGGTGAACTCACTCATATCATATATCCACCGGAGTATGATAACTTTTATTTTGATCTAGACATACCCATAATATGTCTTGATCAAACGAGCTAAAAGAGGAGATTCATGAAACAATGAATTCTCCTATTGAAGATGAGGAGTTAATCATGATTTTCATCATGACTTTCTTTCTTTTCTTCATATATTCTGTTCCCTATCCTGTTCTTCATTCCTTCGGGAATGAGGACATTATCTTTGACCCCGGCATTCTCATTTATAAATTATGAGCCGGGTACTTATCTCATCGGTGTGGAACTTTCACGTGCTTCAAATGTTTATCTAAACATCTTGAATGAAAGTCCGATGCAGATTGTCTCTTCCACATCATGCTTCCCCATGGACAAATGAATTCGGGGTCGAGTCAAGCTAGCGACTCGGTAAATCAAAAACAGTAGCATTTACTTAGGGTTTTCACCCTAAGTGTGGGGGAAATATTAACCCACATGTTGTATATATGTATATATTCTTTAAAAAAAATGTAAATATAGTGATAGCTTCTATTTAAGAAGTTTTATCTAAAAAAATAATTGTATGTATATACATCTTAAATAAAGGCTATAGAATATTTTCTTCTTACGTTTTAAGTGTTGGTTTAACACCCGGTACTTTGAATATTGAGAACAATATTCAGTTCTAAGTGTGGGGGGGGGGGGGGGGGGGGGGGAGATTCGTTATTCTAACGAATTTAAATACATGTTCCATCAAGAACCCCCATTTTAGCCAAAATTTTAAAATTTTTTCTCACTTAGAACGCAATAAATGGTTATCAGTCCGCCATGTCTAACCCACATAAGGATTGGCTAATCCAGGAGCAAACGGTTCTTGGTAAAGATAACTCAAACCCGTTTATGGCTTGCAATTTGCCAAAAATTATATGGTACCTCAACTCGCCATATCCTAAAAAGCGAATGAGTTGGCTAGCCCGCAAGATTATGGCTTGTGGTAAAGGCAGTGGAAAAACCATAATTGGTAATCAGCTCACCAAGATGTTGACTATTCCATCAAGAGTTGGCTAGTCCAGAAGCAAACGGCTTTTGGTAAAGACTAATCAAATCCGTTGACAGCTGGTGGTTTGCTCAAAATCACACGATTATCAGGTGTGCCACAGTTCTTACACCTGGCTACTCCAGAAGTGATGGCTTTTTGTAAAGAGTTTTTCAAATCCATTAAGTTTTTCTCAAAAGATTGCTAGGGACTAGCAATAGTTTAGTGTGAGGGATTGATGAGTGTCTAAATACTCATAATTTTATACCAATCTGAGCTACCAAAACATATAAAAACACTCAAATATGCATCAAAATACTTAAAATATCTTAAAGGTGTGTTTTATATGTTTCAAATGCAAAATATGCAAAAACAGATGAAAATCGTACAAAGTTTGCATAATTGGCAGTTTCAGTCCCTCAAGTTTCATAAATTGGCAAAACAGGTCCCTGGTCACTCAAAACTTGTTCAAATATCATAAAAGGTCCTTGGGATTCATAAGTTGTTAGGAAAAGTCCTTTGAAGTTAAAAATCATAAATTTATAACTTTGGTCCCTCAAGTTTGGAAAAGTGTCAAAATCAGTCCCTGGGTTATCTAAAATGGAAAATTTATCAAATATAACCCTTGTACTATTCCTTAATGACATATTTGGTCCTTTGTGTTAACATTTGTATATTTATAGGTTTGGCCCTTCAATTATCAGAAAATTACAATAAGGTCCCTGGAGTTTAGAAAAGTGGAAAATTGCATCTTTGGTCCTTGGGGAATTTAAGTATGGCATAAGTGGTCCCTATAACTAAATTTGGAAAAATGACACAATAGCCCTTTAACTTTCAACTAATTACATAATTGGTCCTTGTGGTTTCCTAGCTTCAAAACCAACCGGACCCTATAATAAAAACCAAAAACCAATCCAAACTAATACATTACCCAACCCACCCTTTTTGTTATATGATCCACCAAGGCCCAATTTACAAAATCCAGCCCACCCCGTTTATATTAAAACCGGATCAACCCAAGTCAAAACCACCCTTCCCCTACCTTTCCCTCCCACACCACACAGAACACCAATACCACTCCATTACCCACTAATTCACCTCCACCTCAACCCCCCACCTCTCCACGCTAACCCTCCACCTCACACATGCTCCCAAACACCATTTAATGCCCTTAACACCCTCTCCATGCAACCACAGCTGCCCATGACTTTTTTGGCGCGAAAAGCATATTTAAACGGTGTGGATTGATCAGAGCATATCAACGGCTGGGATTTGATGGGATAGTGTCTGAAAACCCAAGGAACCCTAAAAGTCTTCTATAAAGAAAAGAGAAGCAGTATGGAAGATTTATTAGTGTATTGTAGGAGTAGTTTAATCGTAGTTAATATAGAATCCAATCTAGTTGTAATCTTTGAAATAAAAAGCTTGTATTCTGTTATATTAATGTAATTTAAACTTTTGTAATCATCAATTTCAAGTTTCATTGTGTATCTCAGATTATGCAATTTTTATTTATTTCAAAAATCACAAAAAGCTCAACTGTTGTTGTTAGTTGTTGTTAAGTTAATTCATAAGCTCATATAAGCTCTGACAAAGCTTAAATAAGCTTTGGAAAACCTTACTTTGCTGTTCAGTTCATAAAAGAAAAAAATAAGAAAAATATCAAATAAATAAGAAAAAAATAAAAAAAATTGTGTTTGAAGAAGAAGAGGACTGAGCAAGGTGCATTATGGATTATTTTGGTATTAGAAACCTTGTGGAAGGTTGTTAGGTGGTTCACAGTCCTTGGCTCCATGTTCTCATTGAAAATTCAATTGTAAGCTTCTATTTTGATTTTTATTATTGTAGTATACAAGTATTTGCAGTTGGTATTCTGTGTTCATTTAGCTTATTAATTGCTTATTAGATGAATATGAATCAGTAGATTGTGCTTTGGTTACATCTTAGTCATATTTCATTTAAATCTGCCATTTAAAGGGGTGTTTGGATTTGCTGTTTAGTATATGCTTAGGGTGTTTATTGTTGTTGTATCTGCTTGTAACATGTTACCTTAGGTTATATTAGGCCATACAAACCACAAAAACCAGGTACTATTAGTAAAAAAAGTCAAAATCAGTTTTAAAATAACCTTACTAGTAATCGGTTAGGATTTGGTAGTTCATTTTCATCATATAGGCTCATTACTTGGTAATTTAGCTTAAAATCATGTAATTACAGCTTATCTTAACATAATTAGTTATTAAATTAAGGTAGAATTTCATATTAGTCAACTTAGGGGTTTAAACTCAAAAAGTCAAATTGTGCCATTCTAGATTTTCTCCAAACTTGTGGGATTTTTGTAGATTTGTGTAGTAGGTTTTAGGTTCTGAAACTTCTTGGCTGTAAAGTCTCCCACCTCATCTGTGAGATCCCACTCTTGTTTCATTTTTGTGATTTTTTTAGTGGACCCCACACCTGGCTAAACTCAACTGCAGGGAGAAAACCTCCCCCGTGCAGCAAATAACCAACCCATCACCACCACTTTGGTGGTGATTTGTGACCACCACAGTGGGCCCTACACTTCCAAACATGGATCTTTGAACCCCCTCCTAGTAGGCTTCCAAAGTTGACCTTTAGTTTGACCTACGACTCAGTGGACCCCACCTAAATTTGACCCTTTTGTTTGTCCCCATTTTGTGTTCAAATTGGTTTTGGAAATTGCTTATTGTGGCTTATTGACTTATTCAGTGAACACTTTGTGCTTTTTCTAGCTTATACTTGTTTACTCAACTTATTGGAACCTGATTTTACCATAGTGGGTCCCACACAAGTCAGTTTTAGCTTAATTACTTCTTTGGTCAACCATAGTCAACTGTGGAGGTAATAAGCCCCCACGGTGCTTATTATTAGCTTATAAAAAAGTTGTTTTTATTAAAGTTAGTTATTTTTAAGTATAATATAGATTTGTAAAAGAAAATTCCAGAAAAGACAACATAAAAATAAGTGATAGTTTCTATTTAATTTAATTTAATTTTAATTTTCATTTTTAGATTTTTATTAAGTAAGTTGTGTTTTTATATTTTTATTAATTTCCTCTTATATTAAAGTATTTTTAATAATTTTCTCAGATTTTTATTTTGTCTTTTAGTATTAATTATAATTAATAATTGTTTTATTAATAATTAATCAATAATTAAGTCATAAATAGCATAATTAATTTTTATATGGTAATACCTAGTTTTTATATTTTTCCTAGCTTTTAAATGTTATAAAATAGTTTTATAAATTTTTTCATAATTTTCAAAGTTAATTTAGTATTATTTGTAATTTAAAATAGTTTAATTAGTTTAATTAATATAATTAGTTTTTAATTAATAGAAAATACATAAAAAGACAAAAATAGTTATTTTTAATTTTTATACTTTTTTCAAGTTCATTTTAAGTTTTAGAAATTATTTTTATAAATTTTTAGTTTAATTTGTAGTGTTTATCATTTTTAGTTTAAATTAAATTAGTTTTAATTAAATAGTTAAATAGTTTTTAATTAGATAATTAATAATAAATAATAAAATAATAAAAAAAAATAGTTTTCTTCTCAATTTAATTTTATTTTAAGTTTAAGTTTATAGAATTTTCAATTTTAACCCCTGTTGTTTATTTTTCTTAAAACTCACATTTTTCTCAGTACGCAGTCGTGTCTGATTTTAATTTGGTGTACTTTTAAAACGTTTTAGATATCTAGCTTTCACGTAATCATTCCATTAGCTTAATTAAGTCATTTTACTTTTTATAAAACCCTAGTGTAATCACACTTTATACCTTTCCTGTTCACATTCACTCGATCACAGATTCGTTTTTAATAAAACATCGCACACCTCGTTGGGACATTACGACCCGGGGAAACACTGTATTCCACGGAAGCATTTGCCTTAGACGTTTGACTTTTACGGTTGTCCATTCACAAGTGGCTGACTAATAAAAGTTGACCGTTTGATGCGAATCAAGTACCAAAAGTCCTAATAACATGGCTATTTATCATATATTTCACATAATATCGGGGGTAAAAATATGTATAATACGAGACTCATCAACTACCATCCCATTTCTTTTATTTACGTTTATGTTTATAATTATCTTAAGTCGAGTCGAGTCTTGGCTTAGCAATGCCGCGTTGTACATGTAATTGACCTAGATGATTAACTTGCCACCAGTAAAATATCCTTTATCCAACAAACCGTGTTTTCCATATCCCTACACATAACATTATAACCCTTGAAAAGCCCTCTTTGATAGTTTATCTTAGGTTCTTACGCTTAGTGGAGGAGGTTTTTGATCCTTTCCTAAGCCTATGGTAATCTTTTTGCAATGACAGGTAGTGAGTGATATTTTTCGATTTCCATTAGTTATATATAGGTTTATATCACCCGAGAGATGAGAGTATCCAAATACTATTTGTGAGGTGCTAGTGTATGATTTCCATGCTTATTTTGAGTAAGGTAGAACGATCATTTGTCGTAATTACTTTTATATTAATGTTAAATGACCCCTATCCTATATTTTAATTAGAATAAAAGCGCATTTACTTGAGGACAAGCAAATCTCAAGTGTAAGAGTATTTGATGAGACGAAAAGTGTTACACTTTTAAGGGGCCATTTAACCCTTAAATCGTGATAATATGATCAAATATTGCCTTAAATCGTCCCTCTTATAATTTTAGGTACTTTTGGGAGGAATTCTGGAAAACACAGCATTTTGGACGTCTTTATAGCATAAAAGTAAAGAAAACGACAAAGTCAAGAATTCAAGCTGGAACAGTACCTGACGGCGTCAAAAGTTACAAGGTGACGCCGTCACTTGTTGAAAAAGAAGTGGATATTTACTTTGCACTTGACTGGCCAGAAAGATTTTGAGGCATTTACACGTGACGGCGACACATGTTATTTCACCAAGGTGGTCACGTTTTAAGTTAAAGAGAGACGGCCCAGAACACTTTCCAACGAGACAGCGTCAAGAGTAGATCTAAGCAATCAAGGAACCCTAACACGGCGGGATGACGGTGTCACATCCTAAAAGGTGACGCCGTCAAGTTGTAAAATCTATATATACTTTTCTATTTTCCATTCATAAGGAGAGGACTTTTTGTAGGAACTTAGGGTACGAACCCTAGTCGACTTTTTGCAGTTTTTTTGAGGTTTCGAAGCCTCTTTTCTTCCATGATTAATTGAAGATAAGTAATCTATCAATCATTCAATATGTCTATGTGTTGTTTGATTTTATCTTATGCTTGTTTTTCTTTTAACATGCTAGGCTAGGTTTGTTTTTGTTTACTTAGGTCTAATGAAACCTAGTTGTTAATTATTTAATGAATGGTTTGTTATTAATTGTTGTGGGTGGATGTTTATTGATGTTAGGCTTAAGAAAACTAGCTAATCTCCTATTTGGTAACATGCTTGAATGTCTTAAGAAAGATGAATGGATGTGTACTACGGTTATTTGGTTGTATTTAATGCATGAGTCACTCTTTATAATCCCTAGGATTGGGGCGCTTAACGTGTCGTCTTAGGAGGAGATAAGAGCTTATAGAGTTGGGGAAGATCGTACACAGCCCCACGAATGGTATTAAGGAATACAACCCGGAATCCACGCAATTGTAACAAACCTATCAATCAGTAAAAGATAACTAGGAAGTAGTAAAACCTAAGTAAACACGTTTGTCTCCATATTGGAAGTCTCTCACATTGATTTTCAGATATTTTATTTTTATTTGCATTTGTAGTATCTGGGTTATAGTTGACTAGCAACTAATTCCGCCCACTCTTCCAAAACCCAAGAATTTTACTTACTTTCAAAAAAATATAAAAATACAAAAAGAATCATCCCTCACCCCTAGACCTAGTGTAGATCATTTTCAATCCTAACTAACACTATTCCATGTGGAGAATGAGCAATCCCCCTATACTTACCACTATACTATACTACATCAGTTAGGTACACTTGCCTAGCGGGGATTGTAAGCTTCTCAAGATCCATTGAGAAGTAAAACTTTTGCGTTACAATCCACACACATCACTCAAGCATAATGTTTACATCAAATAATGCAGGTTGTGCACCTATACCATTTCTAAAGAAATTGGTTTTAGGCTTACCTAAATCTTTTTCACTATGTTCATCACTTAACCTCCTATGGTTTTGAATCATATGAGCAGTTTGAATGGTTTGTCCTTGCGTGTACAACTTGTCTTTGAGCTTATTCTTCAACCTTTTAAGACTAGAAAAATCGTTTAAGAGTTTTGTTTCCTTATTCTGAAAATCAAGTTTTTGTGTGATCATACTCTTCTGTATCTCCTGTTTTTGTTTAACAGACTGATCAAGTTGCATTTTCAAAGAGTCTAACTCCCTTTTAAATGTTTCTTCCATTTTGTTACGTTCTGTTACAAGTACACGCATTTGCATATCCATCGGTTAGCTCAAATTTTGCACATTGTTCATATAAAGTCACCTGATCCTTAAGGATGTTAAGTCTAGTGGTTAGGGTGTCATCAGGAATATAAACAGTGTGCTCATGCAAATCACAGTCATTGTCAACAACAGAAGGAGCATTATTTGGTACAACAGACACGATATTGTGTCTCACATACTGTTCATATGGGATAACATTACTATTCCCCATATTGGCAGTATCTGTAACAACAATATCAGTGGGTTGTACATCATTATGAACCTCCGGCGTATCAACCAAGTAAATCATGTTATGTGGATTTGGTACCTCAGAGATAGCAGATGTGGTGGAAGAACCGGATGGTTGTGATGAAGATGCTGCAGAAGAGAGATGTGCCATAAATATGGTTTGAGCTGTAGGTTCATCATCAACATCTGAGTCGAAGGCATCACAGTCATCAGCTTGGAATATTGTGGGGTCATTAAGAGCCATATCATGAACTGGTTGATCATCAACATTTGCATCAAATGTATTTCCTTCATCTCCAGCAAGAAAGAGTAGTGCCTCTTCGTCCAAAGCAGCTCCATTCTCCTGTGCTTGCATCAGCAACATTTTATCTTTGAAGTAATCGGAGTTTTGTGGACGCTTAGGTTGAGTAAAATTCCTTGCTATGTGACCCATTCCTCCACAGTTGTAGCACTTAGGTTGTCTAGCTTGTCCCTGAATTGCATTCCCCACTCTATTCGGCATATTCCCACGAGCAGCATTCCTTTGATTCAAGTTATGTCTACCTTGCACATTCTGAACAACGACCCTTCCATCTTCCACGATTGCCTGATTTTGTGGGTTAGATGAAGTCCATAGTTGGTTGTTAGTTTGAGGAAGTGTTGCTCTGAATTGTTGGACGAGCAAAGAAACTTGATTAGAAAGATTATCGTTCATCATGTCAGACTGGGAGTATCCAGAGTCCAGATGAGTGTTCATAGCAGATGGTGAGGATACTGATGATTGACCAAGTGATGTTAGTGGCAATGATGAAGGATAATGTTGTTGAGCTTGATCATTAGAGGATTGACTGAGCTGCTAAACATTTGAAACAAATGCGAGAGGGTCATTTGTTGTAGTAGGATTGAGTTTTTCCCGCATTAACCGATCATAAGCAGTGTGCTTTTCATGTTGTTGGAGATAAGTGAAGGGTGGTTTTGCAACCTTACAAAAAGTTTTACTTCTCAAGGGATCTTGAGAAGCTTGCAATCCCCACTAGGTAGTGTACCTGACCGTTGTAGTATAGTAGAGTGACAAGTACCGGGGGATTGATCGTTCAACTCAAAAAATAGTGTTCGCTAGAGTTAAAACTCAATTAAACTAGGTCTAGAGGTGAGGGATGATTCTTTTTGTATTTTTATATTTTATGGAAAGCAAGTAAAAATCTCGGGTTTTGGAAGAATGGGCGGAATTAGTTGCTAGTCAAGTAACCCAAAGAACTACAAATGCAAACAAATAAAATAAAATAACACCAAAGCAAATGTGGAGAAAACAATAATAAGAGAAAATGTGTTTACTTAGATTTTACTACTCCCTAACTATCTTTTACTGGTTGATTAGTTTGTTACAATTGCATGGATGACGGGTTATATTCCTTAATACCATTCGTAGGGCCGTGTACGATCTTCCCTAACTCTATAAGCTTCTACCTCTTCCTATGTTGAGCCGACTACTAGCTCCTAACATGGCCTCCTTAGTAGTTACCTATGCTTTAAATATAACAAATTTATCGTAGTAAACATCCGATCATGTTTCTTAAGACGTTCAAGCAAGTTACCAATTGGAAGTCTGTCAGTTTTCTTAAGCCTAACATCGAAATCATTTATCCACAACAATTATAAACAAACAACCAACCAATAATCAATATCTAAGTTTCATTACATCTAAGCAAACACAAAGAAAACCTAGCCTAGCATGTTAAAGTGAAGACAAGAATAAGATAGAATCAAACAACACATAGACATATTGAATGATTATTGGAAAACTTATCTTCAATTAAACATGGATGAAACAAGGGTTTGAAACCCTTAAAAATAAGGTGAAATTCGTCTAGGGTTTCTCCAAAATTCTCCTCTCAAAGTTGCACCCCAATGAATGAAAAATCAAAAACTATATATAGAGTTTTGAGTCTGACGGTGTCAAGAGTAAATTCTGACGACGTCAACTCGCCGCCATAAATACTATCGTATTGCCTAGATCCAATTCTGACGCCGTCATGTGTAAACTCCCTCTTGGCCGTCTCTTGCATTTTGTACGTGATGGCCTTGGTGACGCCGTCACGTGTAAATCCTCCAAAAACATTCTGGCGCGTCACGTGTAACTTGATTATCCACCTCATTGCCAAAGAGTGACGGCGTCATAAGCAAATCCTGACGCCGTCAGGTACTGTTTTCAGCATGAATTGGAGACTTTGTCATTTTCTTCACTTTTTTGCTCAAAAAACGTCCAAAATGCTTCCTTTTCCAGATTTCTTCTCCAAAGTATCTAAAATGACAAAAGGAATGATTTAAAACAATATTTGATCAAATAATCTCGACTTTGGGCTTAAATGACCCCTAAAAGCGGTACACTTTTCGTCTCATCAAATACCCTTACACTTGAGATTTGCTTGTCCTCAAGCAAATGCGCTTTTATTCTAATCAAAATACAAGCTAGGGGTCATCTAACACTAATACAAAAGTAATTGCAACAAATAATCGTTCCACTTCAACCAAAACAAGCACGGAAATTATACACTAGCACCTCACAAATAGTGTTTAGATACTCACATCTCTCGGGTATAATAAATTATATATCACAATATGGGAATGGAAAACATCTCTCACTACATGTCATAGTAAATAGATTACCATAGGCTTAGGAAAGGATCAAACTTCGACCACTTGACGTAAGCACCTAGGATAAACTATCAAAGAGGTCTTTTAAAAAGGGTTATAATGTTAGGTGTAGGGATATGATAAACACGGTTTTGTTGGATAAAGGAAATATTTACTGGTGGCGAGTTAATCATCTTGGTCAATTACATGTACAATGTGGCGTTGCTAAGCCAAGACAAAGCTAATCATAAACTAATAAAAAACATAACACAAACATAAAAGGAAACGGGATGGTAGTCCGTATGTTTTTTTTCCTTTTTTTTTTTTTTTTTTTTTTTTTTTTTTAAATTTATTTTTCTTCATACACTCTTGCCCTACCATCCAAAATAATACATCATAGGGAATTTGCATTCCCCTTACACTTGAACTTTTACATACTTTACAATTAACTATTCTAATGACTCGAATTAAGATAATCAAAACACTTGGAGTACTTTTTAAGATTAACGTATATATGGGGGTAATAATGATGTTCTTCCCCATTACTCCATAACAATAGTACTTTACCTATGAGTCTCAATCGTCCCAAAACAATATGTACAAGATATGACTCGACTTAGCAACCCGGTAATCAATTAGACAATTAACTAAGGCTTTAAACATGTAACAATAATGCACTAAAGATGAGTGCATACAAGGAAGGCTAAGGCGATTTGGGTGTACATTTGGGGTGGATTAAACAAATTCTTCTTTTAAGTAAAATGCTTAAAGTTAGAAACAAAAAGGATAGGCTCGGAGGGGTGTACTAGGGGTATCGTGTACTAAAAATGAGTACAATGCAAAGGTGTGGGAAAAGTTAATTGACTTTACTAGTCAAGTAATTATGACTTCATTGGTTAAGTAATTATGATACGGGTTTAACACAAGGGTGATCCTAATGCCTCTTATCATGTAGTAAATCCTACTACACGAATGTAGTCTCACTAGCGGTCTCGGGATGCATCACTAACGCAAGTTATAGAATCTAAGTGCTACCAGTACACTCATAAGCATCTTTTCCTAACAAATCTACGGGCGAACCTCACATATTTGGGGTGGAAAATTTTGAGTGGTACAGTTTTGGGCTAGTCATACAACTCCTATCCATGAGACGCTCATTAAGGCTAAAGCTTCACTCCTAAATGTTGTAAAAAATTTTAAATTTGGCGCTAAAATTGCCCTAACAAGTATTTCTCTTAGTTTTATTACACACCTACTATTGAACAAACAAACTCAAGTGCAATTGCATTCTCTAAGGTATCATCATTTACCCTCCCCTTACACTTAGGCTGAACATTGTCCCCAATGTTCAATAATAAGGATGTAAAAGTAATGAAGGTAAAAGAATGAGACAAATACTCCCCTGATTCAGTAGTTGTGGATAATGTAGTAACAAGGTTAGATCCTCCTCCAAGAAAATGAACATTGAAAGCTTCCCTCTATAAATATAAATCATCTTCTTATCCAATATAACCTGTTAAACCTGAAAAAACAACCATAGCAAACCTCGCGTAAAATCGGCGGCAAACTCTATATCTAAAGATATAATGCTTGTGGAATGAATGTTTGCAGATTTCCTGGAGTTTATAAAACTAAAGAATTAACAAAAACTTTAAGACTCCGGTAGAAAAACAAAACTTGCAAAATTTTTCAGAATTTTACACCTGACACCGTCAGGCTATAATCCTGACGCCATCAGAGTGCTCTGATAGAAATCTTATGTTAATTTTCCGAAAAATTTCTGGAAAAACTCACGCCTTAATTCCTGGAAATCCTGCAAAACATCATTATGACTCGATACAAGCATTTGACTCAAACATATACTAATACGCACATTCATTTAATATTGTTGTGCTTAGAAACAGATTTAGATTTCCCTTACACTTATCTTTTGCAAAATAGCTTTATATTTAGTTAAGACGAAGTTAAACAACAAGGTAAAGCATTTTCACAATTTATTTTGGAACATGATCCACAAACAATAAAAATAAAGCACGCATACGGAAACAAATAAAATCAAAAAATCAAACAAATAAAGTTTGGGTTGCCTCCCAAGAAGCGCTTGTTTTTGTTCGAGTCAGGAGCCTGACTCTACCCTTATTTAACGGAAATAGGGGAGGTTTTCCCTACACTTAGGATTAAGTACGGGTGGAAGTAGCGATACACACCCTTAGGGTGGAAATATGCCACGTGAGGTGAAGGGGGTGAGTGAATGGCTTCCTTCATCCTAAAACTACCCGGGGTAATATTGGTTGATGGGTAGGTCGGTTCCTCTTTTGTCTCCCAGAAATATATTTAAGGATGGAAAGTTGTGTAAGGGTTGAGATTTCGGTCCATCAACACGAGGAAATACCCTATAACTAACAGTAAGGTTATCACTACAAGTATTCAAACCTGTATCCTCAAGTGGTGCATGGTCCAAGGGTTCTACCTCCATCGGATTAATACAAATATCGCCTAAAAACGTTATTTATATTTTATGATCTTTCTTAGTTTTGTTAACTACAAAAGATAAAGTTTATTTTTGGCAAATCATAAATATAGTTTAAAAGTTTTTTACTTAACTTCACTCAAACTACATGTACATGTTTTCACAAAGTAATTTCTAAGTAAAGTATACGTTAGTTTAAGTACATGTATTGAAAATGTCTAATATGTATATTTAGCAAGTTTACTAATTAGTTTGTCATATTAGGATATAAGCAAGCAAACTCTTTTTAGTAAAACATTCACTTGATAAACATTTCAAACAAACATGTTTTGATTCTATACATAAACTATTTTCACAAGTATACTTTCTTTTTTAGGAATATCTAAAATTAGAAATAATATGTTAGTTGCATCATTGCTTGCATCACACATGTCCCTTCAAGGAAACATGTGTGTAAGTGTTTAAGAAACATGTTCTATTATGTATTAATTCACACTCAAGATCTCAAAGTTGACTTTGGGAGATCTTGAGAATATTGTGTTAGATTGTGAAATATTTTATGCAGGATTCTGTCAGACATGCTGGCGGAACCCTCGGGCATAATAGACGGAACCAAAGGATGGGTTTCGCCATTTCCGTGGGTTGGTCTGTTTGAAGGCCTATAACTAGCAACTCACTTCTTGAGTTTTGATTATCACTCTCTATAATATCTCATTGCATATACTTCATTTCTAACTCAGTAAACTTTCATATTTGTGAATCTCTCTTTGTAGCAAGAAGATCACGATCTTACAAGCTTCAACACAACCTTGCAAGACTTGTCTAGCATAGCATTAGTGTAAACTAGTAAAGTTTATTCTACATTGTATTTTATCCATTTGTAGTGAACGATTAGTATTTTAGTCCTCAAAATACTTAGAGTATCGGGAGTTGTTGTACCCTTGTAAAAGAACTATTGGGAGTGGTTGTACCCTTGTGAAAGAACTCGACATCTAGCTTAGTGTCGGAAATAGTGTGTAAGCGACGTGTAAGGTTTTCTCCACCGGATAAAGGAGCTTGTTGACTAGTGCAAGAAAACTCTCGAGTTGGATACTCGGGGCGTGTAGTAGGGCAAGGAAAAAGAGTTCTTGTAGCCGAACCACGATAAACAATTGTGTTATGGTTTGATCGTTTCTTACTTTTATACTTGCATATAATTTATTGTTTGATACGTCTTAATTGGTAATTACATGTAAAAGTATTAGAATAAACTCAAGTTTAAAACCGGTAAACTATTCAACCCCCCTTCTAGTTTTCCACAATTGGCATCAAGAGCTACGTTACTCAAGATTTTAAAATATATTGTATCTTAAAACTTGAAACGATCCATAGATTTTGAAAATTTCAAAGAAGGGCAATCTATGCAAAGACCACCACTATTTGAACCAATTGGTTTTATTTATTGTAAAAACTGTTTTGAAACCTATGTAAAATCAAAGGACATAGATCTATGGTATATTATTATTGAAAGTGATCATAAGGCTACCGGAAGTGGTCGGGATGAGGATAGTTCACTTACTAAACATAGTGATGATAAAAAGAAATTAATTGCCAAAAATAATGAAGCAAAAATGATGCTTTATAATGCCTTACCTAAGAAAGAGTATGAAAGAGTTTTTATGTGCAAAACCGCTAAAGAAATTTGGAAATCTTTAATCACTACTCATCAAGGAAATTCACAAGTTAAGGATAACAAAATTGATCTTCTTGTCCAACAATATAAAAAAATTTCTATTCCCGAAGATGAGACTATTGATTGTGCCTTTTCTAGATTTAACACTATTATTACTTCACTTAAAGCACTTGATGAATCTTTTTGTAGCAAGAATTTTGTCAGGAAATTCTTTAGAGCACTCCATCCTAAGTGGAGAGCAAAAGTAACGGCTATTGAAGAATCTAAAGATCTTTCAAGCATGGCACTTGAAGAGCTTATTGGAAACCTCAAAGTTCACGAAATGGTGATGGAAAAAGATTCGGAGATAGTTACAGGCAAGAAGGAAAAAGTTAAATCTGTTGCCTTAAAAGCTAGAATAGAATCAAGTGACGATGAGGAATCAAGTTCGAATAGTGATGATGAAGAATATGCCATGGCGGTTAGAGACTTCAAGAAGTTCTTCAGGAGACAAGGAAAGTTTGTAAGGTAACCTAAAGATGAAAAGAAGTCTCTACGTAAAGATCGGGATGTTAAGAAAGTAAAGAATGAAAGAAAGTGTTTTAGATGTGGAGATACAAGTCACCTAATAGGAGAATGTCCAAAACCACCCAAAAGCAAAACTCAAAGTGCTTTTGTGAGTGGTGCTTGGAGCGATAGTGAGAATGATGATGAAGAGCCAACAAATGACGAAATAGCTCTTATGGCTTAAAGCTCAAATGAGGTACATTTCGATTCATCTTATTCTTCTATTGATGATAACACATTAGAACAACAATACAACAAACTTTGTGAGTTAAGCTTGAAAATCATAAACAAAAACAAATTTTTAAAGACTAAAAAGGAATTTTTAGAAAACGAAGTTTGTGGAAAACTAGAAGGGGGGTTGAATAGTTTTACGTCTTTTTAATTAGTTGTAAAAATAGTTTTAGTGTTTACTTAATTTTTAAAACTTAGATTCGATAATATGTGATCTCAAGTATTGCACAATACAAACAAATATCAATACGAAATATATAACAATGATAAGTAATGAAATAAGTAAGAGATGGAAAGATCGAACCGCGAGACAAGAGATTTATAGTGGTTCGGCTACAAGGACACCTTCCTTGCCCTACTCCACTCCCCGAGCACCTAACTCGAGATTTTTCTTCACTATATCAACAAGCTCCCTTATGGCGGAGAAAACCTTACACACCAATTTACACACCAATATACACACCAATTTATACACCAATAATCACACCACAACACCTTCACACCTAAGTCACAACTTCTACACACCTTCTTCAAATCAATCTACTTCACAACTAACTACTTCAACTCTATCTTCTTCACACCAATAGATTTCCTAGCTTTTCTTCTTCACACCAAGCTATCAACTAATCACACAATCTATATCTAACACAACTATCTACAAGCAAATATTCACAACAATCTTCACAAAGAATATGTAAATAATCTTGATGATACACCAACAACTTGGATGTGGAGATCACAATAAGTTGTAATACTTCTTGTCTAGGAAGATAGAAGTATTCTTCTCTTGCACTTGAGAGGATGGAAATTGGATCACTTTGAAACAAAGAATATATATACACTTATGATCAAAGGATGAGAGAATAGAGAAATAGATCTAGATCAGAAAGTTTAGAAGTGCAAAAGGTGAGAAAAATCTGAGGGATGAATCAGTATTTAAAGGGGGGAAAATACTGTTCTGGAGCGTGCCGGTCCCCTTAATTGTAGGCCGGTCCCCTTAATGATTAAGGGGGCCGCCTAGTAAAATTAAGGGGGCCGCCCTCCTGAACGTTTCAAAAGTTTTTTCTGGATAAAATTTGCCCTTTTTGGTTGGAAATTTGAAATCATATTTTTGTGGTTTAATAAAGCTATACCAAAAATGATTTACAAATATATATAAAATGTTAAAATCATTTTATATAATGTTATGTATTAATATAAAATTTCCTTTGATCATGAAATGTAATAAACTCTTTGTTTATTCATACCTTGAGTGATATGGAAGCAAGGACAAGTATTAAGCACCAAAAACTTGTTTATGTCATAAGTTTTAGATTAATGAGTTTATGCTTTGTAATTATCAAAACATAGAGACATTGTTAATATGCTAACAATGTTTTAAGACATTATTTATGTCAACAATCTCCCCCTTTTTGATGATTACAAAACCTTAAACTCATGAGGTCTAAAACATAATTTTTAGACAAGAATTTAGAGTTTAACATTCTCTTCTCCCCCTTTTTGTAAAATCAAAAAGGTAAATGCTCCCCCTTGATGTAAACTCCCCCTCATTTGAGAGCATCAAAGGAATGAGCTATGGAAGTCTTGGCTACACAAAATATTAGAGAAGAACAAGGCACATATATATGCAAAGCAATAGTTATAAAAATAGATTCATTCAAGCATCATAGAAAACATTACAATATTTAATATGCTTAAGGCATCATAATAAAACAAAAGGAAGGACATAGTCCTATATAGCCTAAAGAAGCACTTGGACTTGCTTGCAACTCATAGTTGATTGTGTTATTTGCTTGAATGGAAACATAAGCATAAAGCTTAGATGTTTGATTGAGAGGGATATGAGGTGGAGTATGGAGCGGAAGAGGTGGATCTCACGATGTTGTATCGTGTTAAGGGTGGTATTGGATGATTACGAGTGAGAAGATATTCAATCCAAGAAATATCTTCACTCAAGTAGAGGATTTGTTTTTGAAGGAATATGCAACAAGGGCAAAAGTGAGTGTGGTTGGTAACTTGATCCAAATTGTGAGAGTGGGGAAGGCAATTTGCATAGGGTGATGATGGAGGTTGCCCTTTGTTGCGTTGTGCAAGATGCATAGCAAGGAGATCACTAAGATCATGGATTTGGTTTATTTCATCACGGAACTTTTGCTTTTCCGTGGCAATGTGAAGAGGATCATAGGTTTGGTATGGATGTTGGAATTGTAGTTTGATAGTTGATCAAACTTGTATGGATCATTATAAGTGGTTGGAGGTTGAGATGTGTAGTTTGGCTTGAAGGAAGATGGTTGGCCAATGTTGTATGGTTTGTAAAGAGGATCAAATGAATGACCTTGTGGGTTTGTGGTAAAGTTTGGGAAGTAAGAAGTTGGAGGTGTTGAATGACTTCCAATCTCATTGGTTATGATGGATTTATTTCGAGGGCTTTTTCTTCGCCAAACGGGTCTTTCCGTCATCCTTGCTAGCCTTGAGGCTTTTGATTTTGGTTTGTTTGGAGAGTTCATGATGGGATGAATGGATAGTTTTGAGGATTGGGGATATTTATAGTGTAAGATTTGTGTGTTTAAGGATGGATAAGGTTTGTTTGGAAGATTGGGACAAAGTGTGTTGGTTAAAATTGGGAAATGTAGGTTGAAATGGGCTAAAAAGCAGAAAAGATTCTGTAAACCCGACCATCAGATGGCCGGTCCCCTTAATTAGGGGGCGGTCCCCTTAATAATTAAGGGGGCCGCCTTACATAATTAAGGGGGCCGCCCATCTGGTGATTTCCAGGTTGCCAAAATTGGGTTTTTGGCAGAAAATTTTCAGAAAGGTTATGTGTTTGGATTAGAGTTCAAGCAAGTTTAATTCTCTTAGGCAATATAGAATCTAATCTAATTAAGATATGGCATGCATGCAAGAGGATACATAATCAACACATAATAAGCAATAGGAGGTAAGTAAAGGCAAGCACACTTAAGTTTCCTAAGGCACCTATCTTAGATAAAAGGCAAAGGCAATTAGTGAGTGAAAAGCTAGTGATGGATCAAGATGGCATCATTATTAAGGAATTTGTCCTAGTGAGTGTCTATATGCAACAAATGTGGAGTTGTGATTGTTTCAACTCCTAGATGCACAACGAAATAACGATCCTAAGAAACAATCCAAATGATCTCCTTAATTCAATTTTTGCTCGATCATGAATGTCAAAGACATATATTAGATTATATACCTTGACAATTTATGTGTGAGTTTATGCATGATTTTGAAAGACAATATTTTTTTACACTTTGCCAACAATGCAAGGAAAATGATCTTCATGTGATTCCTAGATTGTGAGAATAATTTTTAGAAAGAATTGATTGAGTTTTACAAAAAGGTTTATGCAAAGAAAATGAATCTTCTCAATCTTTAATTTTGTGCGAAATAGATTCCTAGACTCAGAAAAGGTGAAATGAAAAAAATAAATTTCATGCAAGTATAAATTTGAATTAATTCAATATAATTTAGTCAACTTGTATCATTCCTAAACCTAAACGCAAGTGGTTGAATAATTCACGCTTAAGGGGTTTTGTGAATATATCCGCAATGTTGTCTTCCGATGCAACCTTTTCTATAGATATATTTCCTTTTTGTACATTATCCCTAAGAAAATGGTGACGTATTTCTATGTGTTTAGTCCTAGAGTGTTGCACCGGATTTTTACTTAAATCTATTGCACCTTTGTTATCGCACATAATGGGGACATTTTCTAACCTAATGCCATAGTCTACGAGAGCTTGTTTCATCCATAGTGCTTGTTGACATGCCTTTCCGGCTCTTACATATTCGGCTTCGGTTGTAGAAATAGCAAGAGCGGTTTGCTTCTTCGAAAACCAAGACGTTAGACAACATCCCATAAACGTGCAAATACCGCTAGTGCTCTTTCTATCTACGTAGTCTCCCGCATGATCCGAATCTGCATAGACAATGGTTTCTATGCCGGATTCCTTAGGATACCATAATCCTAAGTGTATAGTGCCTTTAACGTATCGGAAGATACGCTTAACCGCTTCTAGGTGAGAGGTTTTGGGATCCTCTTGAAAACGGGCACAAAGGCAGACACTAAACATGATATCGGGTCTACTTGCCGTCAAGTATAGTAAACTACCTATCATTCCTCTATACTTGGTGTTATCTACGGACTCACCTTCATCGTCCTTTGTGAGCTTTACCTCCGTAGACATGGGTGTTTTCATGGGTTTTGAGTCTTCTAGGCCAAATTTCTTAAGCATTTCCTTAATGTACTTAGATTGGTTAAAGAATATTCCATCTTCTAATTGTTTTATTTGTAATCCTAGGAAGAAGTTAAGTTCACCCATCATACTCATCTCAAACTCATCATGCATGATTTTGGCAAATTCATCACACATGTCTTGACAAGTCGATCCAAATATAATGTCATCAACATATATTTGAACAATGATGAGATTAGGGTCTTTCCTTTTAGTGAGAAGAGTGTTATCTACCATTCCCATGGAATAATCATGTTTAATAAGAAAAGCTTTTAATCGATCATACCAAGCTTTGGGAGCTTGTTTGAGTCCATACAAAGCTTTCTTTAACTTATAAATATAATCAGGTTTTGCGAAGTCAATGAATCCTGGAGGTTGTGCCACATATACCTCCTCATTGATAAAACCGTTAAGGAATGCACTTTTCACATCCATTTGGAATAACTTAAAATCTAGGGCGCAAGCATAGGCAAGTAATATCCTAATTGATTCTAGTCTAGCTACGGGGGCATAAGTTTCATCATAATCAATTCCTTCTTGTTGATTATAACCTTGGGCAATTAACCTAGCTTTATTCCTAGTAACTATTCCATTCTCGTCTAACTTGTTCCTATATACCCATTTGGTCCCTATGATAGTCATATCCTTTGGATTTGGGACTAGTTCCCAAACATCATTTGCCTTAAATTGATTTAATTCTTCTTGCATAGCTATAATCCAACTTTCATCCTTTAAAGCCTCGCTAATATTCTTAGGTTCTATTGCTGAGAGGAAACAAAAGAAGTTGTTTTTATCTTGGGCTTGTGACCTAAGGGTTCTTTGGTTAAGATGTCCTATTATATTATCTAATGGATGTGATCTAGATTCTTTAATATTAACGGTTTCGTTATTTTCTAAGTGAATGTCTTCATTATCATTTCCTATGGGTTTTGTTTTACTAACCTCAATGGCTTCATCTTCGACTAAATCATCATCTTCTAAAGGTAGCATTTTAGGAGGTGGTGGTGTTACATCAAATGTTACATTTAGTGATTCCTCTACTTTCATGGAGTGTTTGTTAAGTATTATATATGCTTTACTATTTTGTGAGTATCCTAAAAATATTCCTTCATATGATTTTGGATCAAACTTAGTGAGGTAGTCCTTAGTGTTTAAGATATAGCATTTACTTCCAAATACCCTAAAGTAGCTTAAGTTTGGTTTTCTATTTCTTAATAACTCATAAGGAGTTTTTCCTAGAATTCTTCTAATTGATATCCTATTTAAAATATAAGTCGATGTATCTACGGCGTGACACCAAAATTTTTGTGGAATGGATTGTTCATTTAACATAGTTCTACTCATTTCTTGTAGTGACCTATTTTTTCTTTCTACTACCCCATTTGATTGAGGAGTACGAGGAGCGGAGAAATTGTGAGATATTCCATTTAACTCACAATATTTTCCGAATTGTACTTCGTTATCAAATTCCCTACCATGGTCCGTCCTAATGGCAACTATTGAGCATCCTAATTTATTTTGAATCATTTTACTAAATATTTCGAATTTTTCAAAGGCTTGGGTTTTGTCACTTAAAAACCTAGTCCACGTGTATCGTGAGTAGTCATCTACTATTACTAAAGTATATTTGTTTCCTCCATAGCTCCGCACAGCAGATGGACCAAAAAGATCCATATGTAATAATTCTAGGCACCTAGTAGTGGATACTATATTCTTAGCTTTGTGACTAGCATGAGCTTGTTTTCCAATTTTACATGCATCACAAAAATGTTTGCCATATTTTAGATTAGGCAAGTTTCTAACTAATTCCTTAGAGGCCAAAGATTGTATTTGTTGCATGTTAGCATGTCCTAATCTCCTATGTCACAATGTGGAGTTTTCGTCTAGGGTCGTTAGGCATATCCTATCTTCAGGTTTGTTTCTTAGTTTCATAACATATACACCTCCTTTCCTAATACCTCTACCTATAATTTTTCCATTCTTAACTATTTCGCTATCTTCTTCGGAAAAGATAACTCTACATTTATTATCGCATATTTGGCCTACACTAAGTAAGTTATATGTTAAATTATTTACATGTTCAACATTTTCAATAGTAAGTGAGTCTTGAGAAATCGTACCTTTGCCAATAATTTTTCCACGCAAGTCACTACCAAAAATAACGTTACCTCCGTTGTATGCCTTATATGTAGAGAATAGCTTTCGGTTCCTTGTCATGTGCCTCGAGCATCCACTATCCTTGATCCATTCGTCAGGCTCCAAGTCAATTCCAAGGCATATTTCGTCGGTTGCTTTTGCCATGAAACACTTTTCTTCTCTTGGTTTTTCCACTTCTTCTTTGTCACTATCACTCCATGTTCTACTAACAAATGCACCTTGATTATCATAACTCGGCGGCTTTAGACATTCACCAACGAGATGATTTGGACTTCCACATCTAAAGCATTTTCTTTTCACGTAATTGTCACTTCTATTTATTTGGAACGATTTTCTATCGTCATGTGATGATCTAGTGAATCTTCCTCGTCTCTTGAAGAATTTCTTGAATTCTCTTACGGCCATTGCATATTCTTCATCTTCACTCTCGTCACTTGAGTCACTATCATCACAAAGTTCCTTTTTGGCTTTTAGAGCAACGGATTTGACTTGTTCTTTCTTGACTTTAACCGTTTCCAAATCTTTTCTTATAATTTCTTCATGGACCTTCAAGTTGCCAATAAGCTCATCTAGTGACAATGTCATCAAATTCTTTGATTCTTCAATAGCCGTGACTTTAGCTCGCCATTTCGGATGCAATGCCCTAAGAAATTTCCTAACACAATTTTTACTAGAAAATGTCTCATCAAGTGCTTTTAAACTTGTGATAATGGTGTTAAATTTAGCAAAAGCATTATCAATTGATTCCTCTTCCGGAATCGTAAATTGTTCATATTGTTGTACAAGAAGATCTATTTTGTTATCTTTAACTTGACTATTACCTTGGTGAGTGATTAGTAAAGAATCCCAAATTTCTTTTGCGGTTTTACACATAAAAATTCTTTCATATTCTTTGCGTGGTAACGCATTATAAATAACCATTTTAGCCTCATTATTTTTTGCTAGTTTCTTTTTCAAATCATCATTTTGTTTTTCAAAAGCTACAATTTCATCCATTTTAGTTTCAACATTATATTGAATAGGGGGAAAATCACCAAAGGTAATAATATGCCAAAGATCAAGATCTTTTGATTTCACATAGGTTTCGAATCTATTTTTCCAATATAAAAATCCATCACTTTCAAATAGTGGTGGTCTTTGCATAGATTGCCCTTCTAAATATTTTTCAGATTCCATAGATCGTTACAAGTTTTAAAATACAATATATTTTAAAATTCTTGCTAGACGTGGCTCCTGATACCAATTGTGGAAAACTAGAAGGGGGGTTGAATAATTTTACGTCTTTTTAATTAGTTGTAAAAATAGTTTTAGTGTTTACTTAATTTTTAAAACTTAGATTCGATAATATGTGATCTCAAGTATTGCACAATACAAACAAATATCAATACGAAATATATAACAATGATAAGTAATGAAATAAGTAAGAGATGGAAAGATCGAACCGCGAGACAAGAGATTTATAGTGGTTCGGCTACAAGGACACCTTCCTTGCCCTACTCCACTCCCCGAGCACCTAACTCGAGAGTTTTCTTCACTATATCAACAAGCTCCCTTATGGCGGAGAAAACCTTACACACCAATTTACACACCAATATACACACCAATTTACACACCAATAATCACACCACAACACCTTCACACCTAAGTCACAACTTCTACACACCTTCTTCAAATCAATCTACTTCACAACTAACTACTTCAACTCTATCTTCTTCACACCAATAGATTTCCTAACTTTTCTTCTTCACACCAAGCTATCAACTAATCACACAATCTATATCTAACACAACTATCTACAAGCAAATATTCACAACAATCTTCACAAAGAATATGTAAATAATCTTGATGATACACCAACAACTTGGATGTGGAGATCACAACAAGTTGTAATACTTCTTGTCTAGGAAGATAGAAGTATTCTTCTCTTGCACTTGAGAGGATGGAAATTGAATCACTTTGAAACAAATAATATATATACACTTATGATCAAAGGATGATAGAATAGAGAAATAGATCTAGATCAGAAAGTTTAGAAGTGCAAAAGGTGAGAAAAATCTGAGGGATGAATCAGTATTTAAAGGGGAGGAAAATACTGTTCTGGAGCGTGCCGGTCCCCTTAATTGTAGGCCGGTCCCCTTAATGATTAAGGGGGCCGCCTAGTAAAATTAAGGGGGCCGCCCTCCTGAACGTTTCAAAAGTTTTTTCTGGATAAAATTTGCCCTTTTTGGTTGGAAATTTGAAATCATATTTTTGTGGTTTAATAAAGCTATACCAAAAATGATTTACAAATATATATAAAATGTTAAAATCATTTTATATAATGTTATGTATTAATATAAAATTTCCTTTGATCATGAAATGTAATAAACTCTTTGTTTATTCATACCTTGAGTGATATGGAAGCAAGGACAAGTATTAAGCACCAAAAACTTGTTTATGTCATAAGTTTTAGATTAATGAGTTTATGCTTTGTAATTATCAAAACATAGAGACATTGTTAATATGCTAACAATGTTTTAAGACATTATTTATGTCAACAAAGTTTATGAATTAAAAGAAAAAGCTAAAAGTTTGGAAAAGAGGAAAAACATTGACACAACGTGAAAATCATGTCAAGAATTCAAACTTGAAATTGAGAAGCCTAAAATCACACAAGATAGTCTTATTAAACAAAACTCAAAGTTTAAGAAGTTTGATAAAAGTATTTGTTGTGCGGATGAAATAATGAAACTCCGAAAGTCGCACTTTGATAGAACAGGGTTAGGATTCATGTAAACAGGATCAATAAGTAGTTTAACAAAACAAGGCGAAAAAGGACAAGAAAATGACAAAACCGCAACAATGACCCACGGAATTGACGGAACCAAAAATTTGGTTTCGCCCGTTGAACCCATTGGTTCCGTGGACACTGCTGCAGTACAAAACAGCTTAAAAACTAACCGTAGTGAATTTGTTAAAGTTACAAAGAAGTCAAACACTAGTTCTACTGAAACCAAACTTAAACCGGCCATTAAAATAGGAGTAGGACTTGCTAAAAATGAATTTAGAACTAGAACTACTCAACCAAGACCTAAACCGTCTATATCCAAACGCCCCTTTCCAAAGAGCAACTACAACACAACCCTACTTTCAACATAGCTGGGGTCAAAACTTACCTAGACATCATCAAGCTCCAAAATCTATGTCTTGGAACCCATATCCACCATTTCCTTACATGAATCAAGGTAATGTCATGATTAACCAAAATGGACCCATGAGATATTTGGGACCAAATGTTTGAATGCTTGTTATAAAATAGGTGTGCTTAAAAGTGTGTTTGGAACCAGATGAATGGATCAAAGATAGCAGTTGTTCAAGACACATGACGGGGGACAAAAGCCTTTTCTCTACCTATCAAGTCTATGACGGAGGTAACGTCACTTTTGGTAGCAAGCTTAAAAGTAAAATCATCGGAAAAGGTACTATCTCTCATGACTCTCTATCTATTGATGATGTAGCTCATGTTGATAACTTAGGATTTAATCTTCTTAGCATTAGCCAACTTTGCTGCAAAAAGTAAAAAGTACTCTTTAGTGAAAACGAAAGTAAAATACTTAAAAATGGTATAACTATAGATAAAGGAGTTCTTAAAAACAACGTATACGTCATGAAAATTGATAAAACATCTAGAGATAAACTTTTTCTTACCTCATTAGATGAGTCCTCGACTCTTTGGCATAGACGCTTAGGTCACGCTAATATGAGACTTATTCAATCCCTATCCTCTAAGGAATTAGTTAGAAACCTATCCAAGTTGAAATACGACCAACACTTTTGTGATGCTTGCAAAATTGGTAAACAAGTTCATAGTAGCCATAAGGCTAAAAATATGGTATCCACAACTAGATGTTTAGAACTTTTGCATATGGATTTGTTCGGTCCATCCGCTATTCAAAGTTATCGAGGCAACTTCTATACTTTGGTCATAGTAGATGATTTTTCACGATATACATGGACAAGATTTTTGAAAAGTAAAGATGAAGCTTTCGAACAATTTGAAATTCTTGGAAAGAAAATTCAAAATCAACTAGGAAATTGCATTGTGTCTATTAGAACGGATCATGGTCGGGAATTTGATAACGAAATACAATTCGGTGAATTTTGTGACAAAAATTGTATAACACATAATTTCTCGGCTCCTCGCACTCCTCAATCTAATGGTGTAGTAGAACGTAAAAACCGGACACTTCAAGATATGAGTAGAACAATGCTTAACGAACAAAATATTCCACAAAAGTTTTAGTATAATGCCATCGACACATCAACTTATATCTTAAACTGAGTCCTAATTAGACCATTTTTAGATAAAACTCTATATGAAATATATAGAGGTAAAGACCAACATTAGGATACTTTAAAGTATTTGGGAGTAAATGCTTTATACTAAACACAAAGGATTATCTCACTAAATTTGACGCAAAGTCTTATGAAGGTGTGTTCCTTGGATATTCACAAAATAACAAAGCTTATATTGTTCTAAATAAGGAAACTTTAAGAGTCGAGGAATCGTTAAATGCAACAATTGACGAAAGTCCACCTCCCTCTAAGACATCACCTTTGGTAGATGATGACTTAGTTGAAAGTCAAGTTGTTAATCAAATTGATTTAGAAAACGACAAGGAAGATGAACTATCAAATAGAGAAATAATCAATGTCAAAGAATCTAAAAGTCATCCATTAGATAGTGTCATAGGTAAACTTAATGAAAGAACCTTAAGATCAAAAGCTCAAAACGAAAGTAACTATTTTTGTTTTATATCAACCATTGAACCCAAAAATATAAAAGAATCTATAAATGATAAATCTTGGATAATTGCTATGCAAGAAGAATTGAACCAATTTATTAGAAATGATGTTTGGACTCTAGTTCCTCAACCAAAGAATCAAACTATAATTGGAACAAAATGGGTCTTTCGAAATAAAATGGATGAAAACAGAGTTGTGTCTAGAAACAAAGCTAGGCTAGTAGCACAAGGTTATAATCAACAAAAAGGCATTGACTACGAAGAAACTTTTGCTCCGGTTGCTAGGCTCGAGTCAATAAGAATCTTACTTGCATATGCATGCGCACATGACTTTAAACTTTTTCAAATGGACGTCAAAAGTGCATTCTTAAATGGATTTATTAATGAAGAAGTTTATGTTGCTTAACCTCCGGGCTTTACCGACTTTGAAAAACCTAATCATGTTTACAAACTTAAAAAGGCTTTATACGGACATAAGAAGCTCCAAAAGCATGGTATGATCGACTTAAAACCTTCCTAGTTGACCATAAGTATACCATGGGCCTAGTTGACAACACTCTCTTCACTAAGAAGAAGGAATCACACATTATCATAGTTCAAATTTATGTTGATGACATAATATTCGGATCAACTTGTCAAGAGCTTTGCAATGATTTCTCTAAAATCATGCATGACGAGTTTGAGATGAGTATGATGGGAGAACTCAACTTTTTCTTAGGACTTCAAATTAAACAATTAGAAGATGGGATATTCTTTAATCAATCTAAATACATAAAAGACATGCTTAAGAAATTTGGTTTAGAAGACTCAAAACCTATCAAAACGCCTATGTCCTCGGAAACCAAACTCACAAAGGATGAGGAAAGTGAATCCGTAGATAACACTAAATATAGGGGTATGATTGGTAGTCTACTTTATCTCACGGCTAGTAGACCCGACATTATGTTTAGCGTTTGTCTATGTGCTCGTTTTCAAGAAGATCCCAAAACAATTCATCTTGAAGCCGTAAAAAGGATTTTTAGGTACATCAAAGGCACTACACATTTAGGATTATGGTATCCCAAAGGAACGGGTATAGAAAACATAGTGTATGCCGACTTTTGTTAGACATTGCCTCACCTCATGGTTCTCAAAGAAGCAAAAGGCACTCGCAATATCAACAACGGAAGCCGAATACGTGTCAGCCGGAAAAGCATGTCAACAAGCTCTTTGGATGAAGCAAGCGCTCGTGGACTACAGAATTGTGACTAAAGACATATCTATCCTTTGCGACAACAAAGGAGCCATCGACCTTAGTAAAAATCCTATCCAACATGCTCGTACTAAACATAAAGAAATTCGTCATCATTTCCTTTGTGACAATGTTCAAAAAGGAAACATCTCCATCGAGAAAGTATCCTCCAAAGACAACATTGCCGACATCCTTACAAAACCTCTTAAACGTGAACCATTTAATCTTCTTAGACTAGGACTAGGACTTATGGAACCTACTTCATAGTTCAAACGTTAAATAAAATCGTTGAAATCAAAAACAAAAATTCATGTCCTTAACCTGCAGGACTTGCGGAACCAATAAAATCAAAGGGCGGATCCCTATTTTTGGTTCCGCCCAGTCCGTCAACCACCTGCACAGGTTATCTTTTTACATAATAAACCGTACAAGCCCCATACTTTATACCACTCACCAAAAACGGTTACTATTCACTTCTATATCCATTGATACACGAAAATTAGGGTTCTTGCTCAGCCATTCTTCATTCCTACCATCATTGTAAGTATTCTAAACACAATTACTTTCCTGATCTGTGTCTAGGAAACTCTATTTATGCACAAAACTAAAAACTTGGGGTTATGCATCAACTTAGGAATTCATAAAGAAAATTTGTTATAAACAAAACAATTTATGTTTTTTCATTAGTTAGGAATTGCATCTTGTAAGACATTATCACATTATACCAAACACCCCATGTCAAAATTTTGAAAAAATCTTCTCACATTTAGGAAAAATAACTTTTCATTGATAATACAAAATAAAAACATTATGTTTAAAACATCACTTGCATTATGTCTCTTGAATGCTAAAGGGAATACATAACTAATATGTATTTTCTGGTACATTCAACCGTAGCTACATTGAACTAGGAGCATTTGGATTATCTCAAAATTTACACAAAATTTGCATAAGTAAAACCATTTTAAACATTAAAATGAGTCGAGATAATCATAACTCCATATTGTTTTCATATACGCACACACTAGAATTTTTTTTATATACTTAAACCACTACTTACAAAAGCTAAAATTTTGATAATTATGTTTCTAGATTCATCATGCCTCCCGTAACCTTCTATGACCACAAAGACACCACCAAATACCTACCCAAACACCACAAGACCAAAGGGCTAACCTCGGCCCAAGTAGAAATCTTTAAGAACCTTAAGAGGCGTTATGTTCATGAGGGTAGAACCATTGATCCTACTTTCCTTACCGGAACCAACATTAGGGAACAACTCTCTTTTATTGGCTTTGATTGTCTCTTGGACATAGATGAGCCAATTTGTCCTCGTTTCATTCTAGAATTCTATGCTTCCGTGACCCTTTGCACGGATGATGAAGGTCTCATGTCACTAAACTTCTCTATCAACCAAAATTACTTTGAAATCACTTTAGCTCAATTTTCTCAAGTCCTTCGTGTCCCTAATCGGGGCACATGTCTTTACACCGACAAATGGCCACTTTCAACTCTTGACTGAATCCATGACCGCATTCATCCTTATGATACCCCTTTAGTGAGCAAAGAGGAAATTCGTGACCATCTTTTTGTTAGGACTTCTCATACTAGGAGAACCCGGGGAGGAGAGGAAGTAGCCAAAGACCCCTTTGGAATGGAGCTCAATGAGTTGAGACCACAATTCTTGAAGTGGGAGGAGATCATTAGGGCCAATGTCATTAGCACTTTAGGAAATAGGGACCATATCAACACTTGTCTTTCCTACATGCTCTATAGTGTTTCCACCCGACAAACCTTCAACTTAGCCTACTACATTGCCAAAAGGATGGCAAACATCTCGGTTCAAGGTACCACCGCTCTTCCATACGGGATGCTTCTAACCCATCTCTTTAGGTTTTGTGAACCCATTCCTCCAACTCCAAAAGGTCGTCGCCTTGATTATCCTCTCATTCCTCACATCTTTGTGCCATTAAGTGATGAGAGAGTCTACAAAGCCAAAGGTAAATGATGAGTGTGTAAATACTCATCATTTTTGGTCAATCTGAACTGCAAAAACATTTAAAAACACTCAGAAATGCATCAAAATACTAAAAATATCCCAGGATTGTGTTTTATATGTTTCAGATGCAAAATGATTAAAAACAGATGAAAAACGAACAAAGTTTGCATAAATGGCAGTTTCAGTCCATGAACTTTCAAAAATTGACAAAATTGGTCCCTGAGCATATATTTTTTCGTTGAAAACTCAAAAATGGTCCTAGGAGTTCAAAAGTTATCAAAAAGGGTCCCTGGGTGAACGTTTTAGAAATTTTATAAGATTGGTCCCTGTACTTTTGGAATTTGCAAAAATGGTCCCTGGCAAATTTTAATTTTGGAAATCTCATGTATGAACCCTGGATTATTGGAATATGGCAGGAATCACCCTTGGTTTAATTTGGAAGATGTGCAAATTTTCCCCTTAACTTTTCAACCATTACACAATTGGTCCTTGTGTTTTATTAACTCAAACCAACCAGGCCATGGAGCATTGTTATCACTCAATCCACAAACAAATAATAACCCAACACCACCCTTTTATCCAATCCACCCTTAAAACCTAAATCCAACCTAATACCCCAAGCCCAAATAACACAACAGCCTAACTTCACCCTTTTAATAATAAAGCCAGGGTCAACACGTTTGACCATCTTCCACATCACCCCACACGTGACCTGCCAAACTGCCATAGCCTGCAACTTCTCATCATTACAAAACCAACCCCCCTCCTTCATCATTACCTCTACACTCAACCTATCACTACTTTCCTCCACCTCTGTCCAAAACCCACCCCCTGCTATGAGCTAAAGGCCAAATTGCAACTATCCCATTTTCCCGCCAAAACGAAATAAAGGATCCAGATCAATACCACTAATCCAATGGCCCAAAAGAGATGTGGGAAAGAGCCAAAAGACATTCCTGAAGTGTATAAATGAAGAAAATAATGGAAGCAGAAGGTGTTAGCTAGTTTTAATAGTAGTAGTGTAGTTTAGTTTTAATTATGTCGCTTTAATTGTTTTTACTTTTCCAGTGCAATTTTTAGTTCAAGATTAATGTACTAAGACTTCTCAGTGTATTTTCAAGAGTTTTTCAATAAAAGTTTCATGTTCCTTGTTCTAATTCGGATTTAGCATTTTTAAGCAATTTGACAAATTGGCTTAATCTTGTTTAAATTTGTTTAATCCTGTTCCATTAAGTCTATTTTAGCTTAATTATAAGTTTGTAAAAGGTTTTAATACATTTAAATTTGTTTTGTGCAATAAATCAAAAATATATGAAAAATACAAATAATTAGTGGAAAAATAAAAAAATCAAGAAAAGAAAAAAAAGAAGGTTGGAAGCAGGATATGTTTTGGATTGCAATGGTTTAGAAGCCTCATGGGAGGCATTAGGATAGTGGTTTGAGTCTGGGTGCCTAATCTCTCAGTTGTATCAATTGTAAGCTCCTTTTTCACATATTGTATAATACTGTTTAAGTGCTTAAAATCTACTTTCCTTTGCTGATTCATGTTTATTTGGAGTTTGTTAGTTAAATTGTTGTTTAAAATACCATGCTTGTTCAATGCTTTACTTGGGTGCTCATTATTGCTTTGTTAACTGTCAAATAAGCATCATATGGATTTTTGAGTGTTAGTTGCTATTTGATGAGGCGAAAAATGATCCGTTTTTAGGGGGTCATTTAAGCCCGGAATTGAATTTATTTGATCAAATATTGCCCTAAATCGTTCTGTTTGTGATTTTAGGTACTTTTGGAGTGAATTCTTGAAAAGGAAGCATTTTGGACGTTTTTGGAGCATAAAAGTGAAGAAAACAGCAAAGTCTTAATTTTCCTTGCTGGGAACAGAACCTGACGGCGTCACCAAGTTCTTAATGATGGCGTCAAGAGAAAAACAAGAGGTGAAGAGGATAGAGTCCATGACGGTCCATAATGTTTTTACAATAGGGCATGACGGCGTTACCATAGGCCGTCATGGTCCCTTTACACGTGACGGCCCTGAGGAAAAAAGCTCTTGACGGTGTCAAATCTGGATCTAGGCAATCCGATATTATTATGGGCGGCGGGTTGACGGCGTTAGAATTCTCTTCTTGACGCTGTCACATTGGAAAATCTATATATAGTTTTGAAATTTTCATTCATAAAAGAGGACAATTTTAGGGACGACTTGGAGAAACCCTAGCACGATTTCATTAGTATTTTCAAGGGTTTTCACCCTTTGAAACCTTTCATGTTCAATTAAGATAAGTATCCTTTCAATTCATTCAATATGTCTATGTGTTGTTTGAATATATCTTACGCTTGTCTTGATTTCAACATGCTAGGCTAGATCTCTTGTGTGTTTGCTTTGATGTAGTGAAACCTAGATGTTGATTATGGGTTGATTGCTTGTTTATAGTTGTTACGGATGAATGATTTCGATGTTAGGCTTAAGAAAACAGGCAGACTTCCATAGGGTAACTTGCTTGAACGTCTTAAGAAACATGAACCAATGCGTACTAGGTTTTTATGGTTATATTTAATGCATGAGCGAATTCTAATGATCCCATATTAGGAGCTTCTTGCAGGCTCGATATAGGAGTGAAGTAGGAGCTTATAGAGTTGGGGAAGTACGTACGCCACCCCACGATTGGAATTAAGGAATATAACCTGTCATCTACGATTGGTATTAAGGAATACACATGTATTTCAGTGCTCAAACTGGTTTATGTTATGATATTGTAATCATGGGAATCATTTTCATAGTTTAAATCATCAATATGTTTTGAAAATCCTTGACAGTTAGAATAATAGGGGTGTTTGGATTAGTGGATCTTCCCACTGTGGCCTATGTTTCAGTTGATGTTTTTGGTTTAAATACACTACATTAGGTCCCAATAGGAAGTTAAAAGCATAACAACTGAGTGTTATTTGGACAAAAGTCAAAATTCCCTTTTCATTTCCCTCACAGTTTCCTTGTTGGATTTTTAGAAGCCAATATCTCATCATATCAGTCCATAAGTATTCAACTTAGCTCATTTTAACATCATTGTAACTTATTATCATGTTTTCAGTGTACTAGAACCAATCAAAGCTCAGTTAAGTCAACTTCTCATGTTAAATGAAAAAGTCAAAATTTCCACTTAGTCAGTTTTTCCAAAAATTCTAGGAATTTTCATGATCACCATTTTTAGTTTTAGGACCTGTGCTTTTGGGATAATAATCTTTGGAAGCTTGTGATCATTGGATTATTTTTTTTGTATTTTTTTAGATTTTTACTTAAGAGCTTACTTGTTGCTTTTTATTGACTGTTTGATCATTCTGTTGCCCTGCAATAGTGTGCACAAGGTCTTTTCATAAGCTCCTCAAAAGCTCACCTGTGGGTCCCACAGGGTGAGCTTGGACTTTTTGGAAAGCTCATCTATCAAACTTCAAAGTTCAGGGCTTTTATTGCATTTTCCAGCTTATTTAATTAGCATGCAATAAGCTTTTAGGTTGTCCCATTTCCACTGTCTATACTGGTACACCAGTATATTTGAGCTTTTTCATTGGCTTCTCATAAGCTCACCTGTGGGTCCCACAGTGTGAACTTTGGCTTTTTGGAAAGCCCACCTGCCCAACTTGCTACCTCAGTGCTTATTATTGGCTTAATAGCTTATTTGATAAGCTAAGTATGGTCATAAACATACCTGCTGGCCTGCTAGTTCCACAGGGCATAGTGGAAGTGTTTATTTGCTTAATCTAAGCTTATCAGTGCTACTTTTTGCATCATTTTGCTTATTTCCATTTCCTTTTACTTGTTTCCATCTTTTTCAACATCTGTCTCCATCTTTTCAGCTTATTTGATAGCTTGTTGGGCTTAAACATTCACTTTGTGCCAAAAAGAGCTTAATTTTATGTGTATAATTAGTTTGTAAAAGAAAAATTAAAAAAAAAATAAAATGTTTGGTAAAAAGAGGTGAGGCAGGGTCGAACCTGAGACCTCCCCCTTGTTGAGAGTGATAGTGAGTACCTGTAATCCAGTTGCCCTTGGGTCTTTTTTCAGGTTATCTTTTGCAAATTTTATTCTTATAGTAGTAGTGTTTTATTTAGCTTAATTTTCCTTATTTGCTTATTCCCAGCTTATTAATAAGCTCTTGGTGGTTGTAATAATTTTCCTATCTTTCTGTTAGCATAAAGTAGTTATATAAAAAAATTCATAAATTTATAAATTAGTTTAGTATTTATAATAATTAAAATAGTTTAATTAGCTTTTAATAAATAATAAGTAATTAATTTCTTAAATAGCTTAAATATAATTTTTAGCAACTTTTTATATTTTTTATAGATTCCTGTGATGGTTAAGTAGTTATATAAAAAAAATTACAATTTTAACTTTTCATTTAGTATTTATTATAATTAAATTAGTTTAATTAAGTTTAAATAGTTTTTAATTAATAAAAATTAAATAAAAAGTCTAAAAAAATATTTTCTTTTTCTAAAAATTTTCTTTTATCATTAGGATTGTAAAAATGTAATTTTCATATCCGTAGGATTTTTATTCTTTAAAACTCGCGTTTTATTTCGTACGTTTACGTAAATTAAATCAAACGTACGCGTTTTTAGACTTAGCTCACGTTTTTAGTGTATTTGCTCATCAGTAATTTTTCATATAGTGTTTCTAAGTTATTTTCATTCCTCATCTCTTAGTTTTATCATACAAATCAAATTCCTTATCTTTCTGTCCAAATTCACCCGATCACAAACCCGTTTCATACCATCACACCTCGCTGGGACATAACGACCAGGGGAAACCCATATACTTCCACGGAGATTGACTCTAAGCAGTTTGACCTTATTGACCATCACATTGGTCAATTTAGGTTGACCGTTTGGAGCCAATCAAATTTTGGCGCCGCTGCCGGGGAGGTTGTGTGCGTGTTCAAATGTATTTGAAGATTGGTGATCTTTGGATATTCACTCTTTGTATATTATCCATCCTTGTTCATAATTTTTTCATAAAAACCCAAAAATATTCATTTTACCCTCTATCTATTTGATTCTACCTTCTTATACCTCTCTCATGTATAATTCTTATGGCATCTCTCGGCTACACGTGTTTTCACTATAAAAGCCCGATTGAGAACGGCTATCGTTGTTACCGGTGTATTTGTGAGAAATGTGGCAATAATTGTAGTAACAGATATTGTACTATGTGCAATCTGTTCATAAGTCCAAATTCTCTCAATGATTCACCAAATTCTTCCATCTACCCTTTACAGCCCGAGATATGTGCTATTAATGACAAACAACCAAGAATTGATCCTAACCTTTCACGATTTACGGTTAAAAGTTTGTCAAGCAAACGTACAGAGCTTAGGGCAGTGACTAAAAAGAACGACTTGCCTAATCTTCACGCTTATCAAGAACAAAAACCAGAGACCATAACGGAAGTGGTGGAAATTCCTAGCTCTCAGGGTACACCACTTGTCCCACCTCCGGATTTTATTCCTTGTGTCGGTTGTGGTGAGCCGCTTTTCGGGTTGCCATGTCGTTGGTGTACATGTGAACAATGTGGTAATGATATTCGAGACGGAAGTTGTTTGTTTTGTGGTTCGAGGAATTCATTTGCTTATGATCCTAATCAGAACTCATTCAACGACTATTCAAATTTTTCCAACTACCCATCAAATTCATACGAGCAAGAATCATATTATCCAAATCACAATGATGCTTCATATCAAAATACAACAAACTTTTCTTGTGAGTATTTTGGAGGCCCACACTACAGTTCTGATTGTTAATTGGGCAACATGCTTGTCTATGAGCAGTTTCCTGATAACAATTATGACTCAAGCACATACGACTCACAACCACATCAGTTTTATTGTTGTGAGTACTGTGGAGGTGCTCACTTTAGCTCGGATTGTCAAACAGGGAATCCATTTCCTTGCAACAATTACGACTATTCGTTTCAAGACCCACCTCCACACTACCAAATTATCCAAGCAACTCCTCGATACCCGCAAGACCTTTGTCATGAGGTTCTTGAAGCATTAAAAGAAATGAATGAGGAGTTGGCTAATATACCGGTTCATAATGCACCAAGTTCCTCTTGTGCATATTGTGGGGGTTCTCATGATGATAATCAATGTCAACCTTCCGGTTTTGACACATTCACACCCCCACAATTTCCACTCATTCCATATTCTCATGGGAAAGCTATGGTAGAATCATTTGCCATAGACAATCCTCATGGAAAAAGCATGGAGGAATTACTTGCTGAGCAAAGAGCAGCTAAAATACGTGCCAATCTTTGCAATGCTGCTCTATTTGATGACGATGATGAGAATTCTGACGAAGATGCCGAAGATACCCTTCTCATTGATCTTCTGGTTTTAGTGAAAGATTTGGAGGGTAGTAAACATTCCCATGATAATCCAAATCAAAAATCAATGGAAGAATTGTTAGCTGAAGAGCAAGCTGCTAAATTAGATTCCCAGATTGCCTTTGAAAACTCTATTAGGGAATCAATTGCAAAAGAAAAAGCAGCCAGATCTGGCTCTCAATTCAATTTCATTCCTAATGACAGTGATGATGAAAATATCTTTGATGATGATTCTTCCAGTTCATCAGATGAGACTCAATCTGTGGAAACACAGGGAGAAGAGAGTATAATTGAATCTCTAGCAGAAAAACATATGGAAATTAAAAAATCCATTGATGCTAGCCCTTCTCAACTCCCTGAGTCAGCTGTTATCACACCCGAGGTTCCCACTCACTCTCAGAGCATGGGGGACGAGCATCTTGACACTGTTCCTGAAAAGGAATCGTTCAAATTCATAAAGTCTAGTGTTGAGAACCTTGTCCTAATCCCAAGAGAGTCACAGGGAATTCTTGATCATATGTGTGATATCCCTCCTCCTTTTATCTTCCAAACTGATCATGTTGAGATGTTCTCCGATTCTAATGATGACGATTCGTTATCTTGTGGAGACATCAGTTATATGGAAGAATTACCTTCTGAGCTAGTCAGCTTAGAAGAAGAGAATGATGAAGAGATTGACACTGAAATTCAAGATGAAGCTCTCTGTGCTACATTATTGAATGTCAGTTTCCTCATTTCTAAAATCGAGGCTTTCAAAGAGAAACCCATTTCATCTCCTATCCCCATCAAGGATAGTGACATTTTTTCCGATGATTCTATACCGGAATTTGAAGCCTTCACTTTTGATCCTATGGGAGAGAAGATTAGTGGCAGTACCACTTCTCATTCTCATAATTCTCTCCCCGATTATGAATCATTTACCATTGATGAGTTCTCTTGTGAACTCACGCACATCAATCCAGAATATGATTCATTCACATTCGAGGAGTTCTCCTGTGAACTCACTCATATCATACCTCCACCAGAGTATGATAACTTCTACTTTGATCTAGACACACCTGGGATATGTCTTGATCAAACGAGCTTAAAAGATGAGATTCATGATATTATGAATTCTCCCGTGGGTGATGATGAGTTAGTCATGATGTTTGTCATGACTTTCTTTCTCTTCTTCACCTATCCCGTGGCCTCTCCTGTTCTTTACTCCTTCGAGAATGAAGACATTATCTTTGACCCCGGCATCACCGCTTATAGTTTATACTATTTAAAGCCGGGTACTTATCTCATCAGGGTGGAACTTTCACGTACTTCAAATGTTTGGGGTCGAGTCAAGCTAGCGACTCGGTAAACAAAAATAGTAGCATGCATATGGGGTTTTCACCCTAAGTGTGGGGGGGTTGCCCATGCTGTGAAAAAAAAAATGTATGAATGTATGTATATATAAATAAAGTGAAAAATGGTATTTCCACATTTAGCTTGTAATGTTGCCCTTTTACGTTCAAAGAGTCGCCGGGACTTTGAATATTGAGGACAATATTCAATTCTAAGTGTGGGGGGAAATTCTAGCGGATTTTATCACATTTTACCTTCTAGTACCCCCGTTTTTGGCCAAAAATTTAAAAAAAAATTCACTTTATTTCAAAAATTTTATGGTTATCACTCCACCATGTCTAAACCAAATAAGGACTGGCAAATCCAGGAGCAAACGGCTCTTGGTAAAGATATATCAGATCCGTTTATGGCTGACAATTTGCCGAAAATTGTATGGTATTCAACTCACCATATCTTTAATAGTGAAGAGTTGGCTAGCCCACAAGGTTATGACTTGTGGTAAAGGCAGTGAAAAACCATTATTGGTAATCAGCTCACCAAGATGATAATTTTATCAAAGAGTTGACTAGTCCAGAAGCAAACGGCTTCTGGTAAAGACAAATCAAATCCGTTGATAGCTGATGGTTTGCTTAAAATCATATGGTTATCAGTGTACCATAGTTCTTACTTAAACTGAAACATTTGCCTACCCCAGAAGTAATGGCTTTTGGTAAAGAGACATCAAATCCATTGAATTTTTAAAACGGGTTATTTTTGGATTCTATATTGCTAGGGATTAGCAATAGTTTAGTGTGGGGGATTGATGAGTGTGTAAATACTCATCATTTTTTGTCAATCTGAACTGCAAAAACATTTAAAAACACTCAGAAATGCATCAAAATACTGAAAATATCCCAGGATTTTGTTTTATATACTTCAGATGCAAAATGATTAAAAACAGATGAAAAACAAACAAGGTTTGCATAAATGGCAATTTCAGTCCTTGAACTTTCAAAAATTGATGAAATTGGTCCCTGAGCATATATTTTTTGGTTGAAAAGCCAAAAATGGTCCTAGGAGTTCAAAAGTTATCAAAAAGGGTCCCTGGGTGAAAGTTTTAGAAATTTTGTAAGATTGGTCGCTGTACTTTCAGAATTTGCAAAAATGGTCCTGGGAAATTTTATTTTTGGAAATCTCATGTATGGTCCCTGGATTATTGGAATATGGCAGGAATCACCCTTGGTTTACTTTGGAAGATGTGAAAATTTCCCCCTCAACTTTTCAGCCATTACACAATTGGTCCTTGTGTTTTATTAAGTCAAACCAACCAGGCCATGGACCATTGTTATACCTCAATCCACAAACAAATAATAACCCAACACCACCCTTTTATCCAATCCACCCTTAAAACCTAAATCCAACCTAATACCCCAAGCCCAAATAACACAACAGCCCAACTCCACCCTTTTAATAATAAAGCCAGGGTCAACACGTTTGACCATCTTCCACATCACCCCACACGTGACCTGCCAAACTGCCATAGCCTGCAACTTCTCATCATCACAAAACCAACCCCCTCCTTCATCATCACCTCTACACTCAACCTATCACTACTTTCCTCCACCTCTGTCCAAAACCCACCCCTTGCTATGAGCTAAAGGCCAAATTACAACTATCCCATTTTCCCAGCAAAACGAAATAAAGGGTCCAGATCAATACCACTAATCCAATGGCCCAGAAGAGATGTGGGAAAGAGCCAAAAGACATTCCTGAAGTGTATAAATGAAGAAAATAATGGAAGTAGAAGGTGTTAGTTAGTTTTAATAGTAGTTGTGTAGTTTAGTTTTAATTATTTCGTTTTAATTGTTTTTACTTTTCCAGTGCAATTTTTAGTTGAAGATTAATGTACTAAGACTTCTCAGTGTATTTACAAGATTTTTTCAATAAAAGTTTCATGTTCCTTGTTCTAATTCGGATTTAGTATTTTTAAGCAATTTGACAAATTGGCTTAATCTTGTTTAAATTTGTTTAATCCTGTTTCATTAAGTCTCTTTAAGCTTAATTATAAGTTTGTAAAAGTTTTTAATACATTTAAATTTGTTTTGTGCAATAAATCAAAAATATAAGAAAAATACAAATAATTAGTGGAAAAATAAAAAAATCAAGAAAAGAAAAAAAAGAAGGTTGGAAGCAGGATATGTTTTGGATTGAAAGGTTTAGAAGCCTCATGGGAGGCATTAGGATAGTGGTTTGAGTCTTGGTGCCTAATCTCTCAGTTGCATCAATTGTAAGCCCCTTTTTCACATATTGTATAATACTGTTTAAGTGCTTAAAATCAGCTTTTCTTTGCTGATTCATGTTTATTTTGATTTTATTAGTTAAATTGTTGTTTAAAATACCATGCTTGTTCAATGTTTTACTTGGGTGCTCATTATTGCTTTGTTAACTGTCAAATAAGCATCATATGGATTTTTGAGTGTTAGTTACTATTACATGTGTTTCAGTGCTCAAACTGGTTTATGTTATGATATTGTAATCATGGGAATCATTTTCATAGTTTAAATCATCAATATGTTTTGAAAATCCTTGACAGTTAGAATAATAGGGGTGTTTGGATTAGTGGATCTACCCACTGTGGCCTATGTTTCAGTTGATGTTTTTGGTTTAAATACACTACATTAGGTCCCAATAGGAAGTTAAAAGCATAACACCTCAGTGTTATTTGGACAAAAGTCAAAATTCCCTTTTCATTTCCCTCACAGTTTCCTTGTTGGATTTTTAGAAGCCAATATCTCATCATATCAGTTCATAAGTATTCAACTTAGCTCATTTTAACATCATTGTAACTTATTATCATGTTTTCAGTGTACTGGAACCAATCAAAGCTCAGTTAAGTCAACTTCTCATGTTAAATGAAAAAGTCAAAATTTCCACTTAGTAAGTTTTTCCAAAAATTCTACGAATTTTCATGATCACCATTTTTAGTTTTAGGACCTGTGCTTTTGGGATAATAATCTTTGGAAGCTTGTGATCATTGGATTATTTGTTTTGTATTTTTTAGATTTTTCCTTAAGAGCTTATTTGTTGCTTTTTATTGCCTGTTTGATCATTCTGTTGCCCTGCACCAGTGTGCACAAGGTCTTTTCATAAGCTCCTCAAAAGCTCACCTGTGGGTCCCACAGGGTGAGCTTGGACTTTTTGGAAAACTCATCTGTCAAACTTCAAAGTTCAGGGCTTTTATTTCATTTTCCAGCTTATTTAATAAGCCTTCAATAAGCTTTTAGGTTGTCCCATTTCCACTGTATATACTGGTACACCAATATATTTGAGCTTTTTCATTGGCTTCTCATAAGCTCACCTGTGGGTCCCACAGTGTGAACTTTAGCTTTTTGGAAAGCCCACTTGCCCAACTTGCTACCTCAGTGCTTATTATTGGCTTATTAGCTTATTTGATAAGCTAGGTATTGTCATAAACATACCTGCAGGCCTACTAGTTACACAGGGCGTAGTGAAATTGCTTATTCGCTTAATCTGAGCTTATCAGTGCTACTCTTTGCATAATTTTGCTTATTTCCATTTCCTTTTACTTGTTTCCATCTTTTTCAACCTCTGTCTCCATCTTTTCAGCTTATCTGATAGCTTGTTGGGCTTAAACATTCACTTTGTGCCAAAAAGCCAAAGCTGATAAGCTCATGAGCTTTCACTGAGCTTATTTTTTAATCTTAGAAAAGTTGTTTTTACAAAAAGAGCTTAATTTTATGTTTATAATTAGTTTGTAAAAGAAAAATTAAAAAAAATGTTTGGTAAAAAGGGGTGAGGCAGGTTCGAACCTGAGACCTCCCCCTTGTTGAGAGTGATAGTGAGTACCTGTAATCCAGTTGCCCTTGGGTCTTTTTCAGGTTATCTTTTGCAAATTTTATTCTTATAGTAGTAGTATTCTATTTAGCTTAATTTTCCTTATTTGCTTATTCCCAGCTTATTAATTGTAACACCCCCAAAATACCGCAGCGGAAGACTGTGTCATAGGGGTGCTACTTCATAATACAAAGTACAAGGTATAGAAAACGAACTCTAAATGAGACGTTTTGAAAAGTTACCATTCGATTAATAAATTCCGAGATACAAACTTGAGTTCCATTATACAATACATAAGAGTTTTAAAACATATCGAATGGTAAAGATAAAAGCATAAGTCTTCAAAACATGCCAAGCGACTCTATGCTCCATGCAACAGCTATCACCTTATAGACCTGAGACAAACATGCTAAAGTGTCAACACAATGGTTGGTGAGTTCATAGAGTTTGTCTTAAAATAATTGAAAAGCCTTAAGAGAATGTTCGCACAGCAAAGGCATCGTGAATCCACTCAGTTGCAAGTCCCGCCATAAGAGACTTGCAACCTGTGTGTTCACAACCCACTGCTAACATATATAGTATGAATAAGACATGTATAAGTTCATCAAGACAATTTAAGCAATTAGAAGTGAGTCTATACTTCATCTCCGAAGACCTCACTTTTATGATGTATCCAACATTCGCAAATGTTAGGATGTGTCAAAGACAACTGGGAGCCACTTCCCAAAGAAAACTGGGAGTCAATTCCCAAAGACAACTGGGAGTCAATTCCCAAAGACAACTACTAGCCAATAAATAGAATAACGCAATTAAGTATAACGCAGTCATGTATGTATGCAATCAAGTATAACACAGTCACGTATAAACGTTTTGAGTATTTGTACAAGTAAACAAGTAGTCGAGCATGTGTCTCCCCCAAAGAGTTAAGACAATTATGAAAAGAGTAGGGGCTATGACTCACCTTAAGCTTAAGTGATGTGAAATCAAAGTGGTAGTCGAATCGTGAAAGTCTCTAAGAGCAGCCTATAATAGAACGTTGCGACTTAGGTTTGGAGTAACGTCTAAGAATACAAAGAATTGCCTATATATGTCTTGCATAATGTTCATGATGTAGTACTTAGTATAGTGTAAGTATTTGAATATAAATGGTTTATGGAACATGTATAGGTTGTATATCTCTTACTACCGTTCGGGCCGACATAATTCAGAAGTCATAGAGTAAACGTTCGAGGAGCCAGGACACTTTAACTCGTAAATCCACAACTCATCTCGACGGCTTACTTAATGAACTCCTCACATGAGGCTCCCTACTATTGTAGTATTTGATAACAAATGTATAAGTTTTAATCCGAAAAGTTACATGTCCAATATTTGAATAAACTTAGGAAAGTTTATTAGTACATGAAGATTGTTATTAGGGGTAGTTTCATAAGTCTTATATGACCATTTTATCTTTGTAATATCTCATGGTTCCTTTTGAAGTGAAGTAGATCCAAATTGTTTGTTCAAGTTATCGCCTAATTCCTTGTTTCATGTTTACGCCTAAGTAAGCTTATATGGTCATTTAGTCATGGCTTCGCCGTGACCTTGGTCATTTTTCCATGGTCTTGAGACTCAACCTTGGCTTTAGCCATGGTTGTGGTCTTGGCTTTAGGTCATTAGACCTCTTGGTCTTAGTAAATGATAACTATAATATAGTGACTTTGGTCTAAAATGGGCTGTTAAGATTTTGAAGAAATTTATCACTCGGAAAGCGTTTTCAGGGCTCGAGCTTCTTTGTACCTGAACGAAAACGTCGTTCCGGACAACTTTCGTGTTTTAACTTTTTGATGAATCGGACCAGAAGGGTGACTTTAAAAATCAAAATTTGATCAGAATGCTATTTGGGCAGTTTTGCCGTTTTGGTTTCGCTAGCTTCAAATGGTCATAACTTTTGACTCGGGTACTCGTTTTGGGTGATTCAAATTGCTATGTTTTCCTTGTTAAGTCCTCTTTAACAGTAATTAAGTGTCAAATATCAAAGTTATACTATTTTGGTCGTGGTTTTCCATAAAAATCACTAGTTTGCTTGTTTACTTGTCATAAGTTAACATATGTATATCAATACTTGTTTTATCCATTTTTAAACATCATGAACACAATAATAAGAACATATATAGCATGAAAGGAACACAAAGAGCATGTAAATGATAATTAAGCAAGAAAGTATGTTAGGGTTTGCTTACAACTTGAGGCTTTCTAAAAGAAAGGTAAGTAACTAGTAAGGTACGGACTTTGATAGACTTAAGCTTCACCCTTTGCAATCTATGATAAACCGAGGTTATTTGAAGATTATAACGACGCCTTCTTGAAGTCCAAAGCTATTTGAAGATTATAACGACGTCTTTTAGGAGACTTTAAAGTTATAACAACTTTTCTTAGAAAATTTCCAAGATTGAAGATCAAACACTAGTTTTCTTTCAAAAACTAGTTAACTTTCTTACAAAATATAAGAAAAGTGCCTTAGGTTTTAGGACTTGAAGGTTATAAGAAGGTGTGGTGCAAGATTTATATGTGTTTTTAGCTTGGTATTTATAGGGTAGGAAAAATAGTTAACCATATATTGGGTTAGAATTTAACCATGGTTAGTTTAGACACTTGTAAACATCCTAGAGATCAATGGTCAAGATTTAACCACAAAATGGTGACTCCCCCCCCCCCCCCTCATTGGCGGTTCAAGGTGGATAAGATGACTAGATGATGAGTCTTGGTGCTATCTTGCTTAGTTTGTGCTAAACTCCGTAAAATGCTAACCGTAAATGATTAAGCCTTAAAACGTAAAACCGGGTATCGTAAAAATATGAAACTTGAAAGTATTGTTAAACATGTCAATATAGTCCATAATAAAATATAAAATGAGTGGTAGGTTCTATCGGGTGCGAAAACCCTGCTAAAAACTGTAAACACGGGTCTAAAACGCGTAATTCGCGTAAAACGCTGAACTGAAAAACGTAAAATTCCAAAACTTTTGGAATTGTCATAAAATGAAACAAAATCATATTTCTATTGTTTATAATGTTTTATGGATATATCGGGATGCTGGAAGGACGTTTAAACCTAAAAGTAAATCTCGGACACGGCTTTGTGATTTTTGCAGAAATGATCCGACGAGCGTCAAACTCTCGGATTATCGTTAAAATAGTTTAACTTACGAGAATATGAAATAAAATTTTCTGAGATGAATAGTGAAAAGTGAATAGTAAAAAGTGAATAGTAAAAAGTGAATAGTAAAATTTTCCAGGAATAGTAATTAATCTGAAAATGCGAATTGTTACAGTCTCTACCCCTTCAGGAAACTTCGTCCCGAAGTTTAGTGTGTCTAGGTCTCATATCTTAATAGCGGCATAATAAAGCTAAGTTTTTGAACTAGGATAGAATAATATGGTAGGATAAAATACGTACCCGTTACGCATTGCGGGCTTCCTTAGCACCCAAATAGTATGCTCGACCCCGAGGTGGACTAACATTGTATTCACGCTTTGGGTTATTTGCTTCAAGCATTACTGCTAGAGTCGGGTTATCCAGTACTTGTCCCTGTGCCCTATTCAACTTAGGACAAGTATTTCGGAAATGGTTTGGGCTGTTGCACTCATGGCATGTCTTTTGGTTGTTTCCTATATTGTCCGCATTCGCCTGCCTTGTAATTGATTTACACTGACTTGCAAAGTGGCCAGACTTCTTGCAATTATAACACACAGGGCATGGTTCAGACCTCTGATGATGATAAGTGCATTTAGTACACTTAGGATGTGGACCCTCATACTTTTTCTGATCATAAACTGTTGCTGCAAATCCTCTTGCTCTCTTATTATCAACCATTGTACCCTTTTGCTCGCTCGATTCACCTGCTCCCTTCCTTTTATCACTAGTCTTCAAAGTTCCATTCCTAACCATCTCATCTGTTAGGGTTCCTGCTCTTAATATTGCACTTTGAATTGTGGGAGGTTCGGTTGTTTTCACTGTCCCACGAATCTCAGGAACAAGGCCATAGATGTACCTCTCAATCCTTTTGGATTCAGGGGTAACCAGATGAGGAACTAGTTTAGCTAGTTCATGAAACCGATCTGTGTAGGTTGCATGACCAGCCCCTACCATAGAGTGATGCCAAACCTCGTCTTCTAGTTTTTGCATTTCATTAACCGGGCAGTATTCTTCCTTCAGTAGTCCCTTAAAGTCGTCCCATGTCATGCCTACAGCTGCTTCTCTAGTCCTTGCTTGAATCTGCATGTTCCACCATGTCAATGCCTTTTCTGATAGTAAGCATGCGGAATATTTCACTCTCTGGTGGATTGCACAGTTACTGATGTCAATCACTGACTCCATCTTCTCGACCTATCGAGTATATGCCAATGCACCTCCTTTGCCATTAAACTCAATTGGTTTGCATGACGTAAATTCCTTATACGTACATCCAGTCCTATGGTTGTTGTTGTTGTTGTTGTTGTTGTTGTTGTTGTTATTACCATTCCTTCCTCCATCATTTGTAGCGTCATTTATGCTTCCGTGGTTTCCCGAATTGTTCATGTGATTGCCAACTTGTGTGACTATAGTGGGAAGTAGGTTTTGTAGTTGTTGGGCAATAATGGTGGAGACATCTGGATTTCCACCAGCGTTACTAGGGTTACTAGTGTCGTGAGCATCTCCTCTACCTCCACGTCCACCAGTTCTTCCACTATCATTACTAGGATTACTAGTGTCGTGAGCAGTTCCTCTACCTCCACGACCACCAGTTCTTCCACCTCTTGGTGTTGCACCACCTCGGCTAGTGCTACGAGTTACTCTCTTTGGTGCCATGATATCTACAAGGAGGGACATTTTGTCGACGTCAGATATGAGGCGATATTCCTATACTACTTAGTCTTAAATCTTGTCAATTTGAGTCAATCGTTGATCAATGTAAGCATGGTCACATATGTCTACGTGAGTCGTGACGCATTTATAATTATGTTGGCCACCATAATTATAATTGCTTCCTTTCACACGTATACATATTACCAGGCACACATATCTCAACAATTGATACTACATAATTGGGTAAACTTTCTATCATCCATTCTTGAGTTGTGAAAGGGTAACATAGTCTGGGTATCTAGAAAAGGTGATATGACGAAATGGACTAGTCGCACTTGTAGAAAGGTTTGAGTGTCGTACTAGGACATATGAACCACTTCTAGGTATTAGAATCATATAAAGTAAGTATAAGGCAAATCATCAAATCTCTACAGGAAACTAATAACCTTTATTTAACTTAATCTTATGTCTTATCAAATAAGAACTGTCACAAGATTAAGTTAATTAAACAATTATTACTTAGCTCTAAATTTTTGATGACTTGACTATTGTCTGGGGTTTCTCCGAAACAAACAATTAGCAATAAGCATATGCACATGAAGTGTGTGTAAGGCAAAATAAAGAGAAGAGTCTTAATGTTCATATCAGTTATAGTCTAGGCACTAAATGCAACCTAGTTCTCTATAACCAAGGCTCTGGTACCAATCTGTAACACCCCCAAAATACCGCAGCGGAAGACTGTGTCATAGGGGTGCTACTTCATAATACAAAGTACAAGGTATAGAAAACGAACTCTAAATGAGACGTTTTGAAAAGTTACCATTCGATTAATAAATTCCGAGATACAAACTTGAGTTCCATTATACAATACATAAGAGTTTTAAAACATATCGAATGGTAAAGATAAAAGCATAAGTCTTCAAAACATGCCAAGCGACTCTATGCTCCATGCAACAGCTATCACCTTATAGACCTGAGACAAACATGCTAAAGTGTCAACACAATGGTTGGTGAGTTCATAGAGTTTGTCTTAAAATAATTGAAAAGCCTTAAGAGAATGTTCGCACAGCAAAGGCATCGTGAATCCACTCAGTTGCAAGTCCCGCCATAAGAGACTTGCAACCTGTGTGTTCACAACCCACTGCTAACATATATAGTATGAATAAGACATGTATAAGTTCATCAAGACAATTTAAGCAATTAGAAGTGAGTCTATACTTCATCTCCGAAGACCTCACTTTTATGATGTATCCAACATTCGCAAATGTTAGGATGTATCAAAGACAACTGGGAGCCACTTCCCAAAGAAAACTGGGAGTCAATTCCCAAAGACAACTGGGAGTCAATTCCCAAAGACAACTACTAGCCAATAAATAGAATAACGCAATTAAGTATAACGCAGTCATGTATGTATGCAATCAAGTATAACATAGTCACGTATAAACATTTTGAGTATTTGTACAAGTAAACAAGTAGTCGAGCATGTGTCTCCCCCAAAGAGTTAAGACAATTATGAAAAGAGTAGGGGCTATGACTCACCTTAAGCTTAAGTGATGTGAAATCAAAGTGGTAGTCGAATCGTGAAAGTCTCTAAGAGCAGCCTATAATAGAACGTTGCGACTTAGGTTTGGAGTAACGTCTAAGAATACAAAGAATTGCCTATATATGTCTTGCATAATGTTCATGATGTAGTACTTAGTATATAGTGTAAGTCTTTGAATATAAATGGTTTATGGAACATGTATAGGTTGTATATCTCTTACTACCGTTCGGGCCGACATAATTCAGAAGTCATAGAGTAAACGTTCGAGGAGCCAGGACACTTTAACTCGTAAATCCACAACTCATCTCGACGGCTTACTTAATGAACTCCTCACATGAGGCTCCCTACTATTGTAGTATTTGATAACAAATGTATAAGTTTTAATCCGAAAAGTTACATGTCCAATATTTGAATAAACTTAGGAAAGTTTATTAGTACATGAAGATTGTTATTAGGGGTAGTTTCATAAGTCTTATATGACCATTTTCTCTTTGTAATATCTCATGGTTCCTTTTGAAGTGAAGTAGATCCAAATTGTTTGTTCAAGTTATCGCCTAATTCCTTGTTTCATGTTTACGCCTAAGTAAGCTTATATGGTCATTTAGTCATGGCTTCGCCGTGACCTTGGTCATTTTTCCATGGTCTTGAGACTCAACCTTGGCTTTAGCCATGGTTGTGGTCTTGGCTTTAGGTCATTAGACCTTTTGGTCTTAGTAAATGATAACTATAATATAGTGACTTTGGTCTAAAATGGGCTGTTAAGATTTTGAAGAAATTTATCACTCGGAAAGCGTTTTCAGGGCTCGAGCTTCTTTATTCCTGAACGAAAACGTCGTTCCGGACAACTTTCGTGTTTTAACTTTTTGATGAATCGGACCAGAAGGGTGACTTTAAAAATCAAAATTTGATCAGAATGCTATTTGGGCAGTTTTGCCATTTTGGTTTCGCTAGCTTCAAATGGTCATAACTTTTGACTCGGGTACTCGTTTTGGGTGATTCAAATTGCTATGTTTTCCTTGTTAAGTCCTCTTTAACAGTAATTAAGTGTCAAATATCAAAGTTATACTATTTTGGTCGTGGTTTTCCATAAAAATCACTAGTTTGCTTGTTTACTTGTCATAAGTTAACATATGTATATCAATACTTGTTTTATCCATTTTTAAACATCATGAACACAATAACAAGAACATATATAGCATGAAAGGAACACAAAGAGCATGTAAATGATAATTAAGCAAGAATGTATGTTAGGGTTTGCTTACAACTTGAGGCTTTCTAAAAGAAAGGTAAGTAACTAGTAAGGTACGGACTTTGATAGACTTAAGCTTCACCCTTTGCAATCTATGATAAACCGAGGTTATTTGAAGATTATAACGACGCCTTCTTGAAGTCCAAAGCTATTTGAAGATTATAACGACGTCTTTTAGGAGACTTTAAAGTTATAACAACTTTTCTTAGAAAATTTCCAAGATTGAAGATCAAACACTAGTTTTCTTTCAAAAACTAGTTAACTTTCTTACAAAATATAAGAAAAGTGCCTTAGGTTTTAGGACTTGAAGGTTATAAGAAGGTGTGGTGCAAGATTTATATGTGTTTTTAGCTTGGTATTTATAGGGTAGGAAAAATAGTTAACCATATATTGGGTTAGAATTTAACCATGGTTAGTTTAGACACTTGTAAACATCCTAGAGATCAATGGTCAAGATTTAACCACAAAATGGTGACTCCCCCCCCCCCTCATTGGCGGTTCAAGGTGGATAAGATGACTAGATGATGAGTCTTGGTGCTATCTTGCTTAGTTTGTGCATTTTGACTCCGTAAAATGCTAACCGTAAATGATTAAGCCTTAAAACGTAAAACCGGGTATCGTAAAAATATGAAACTTGAAAGTATTGTTAAACATGTCAATATAGTCCATAATAAAATATAAAATGAGTGGTAGGTTCTATCGGGTGCGAAAACCCTGCTAAAAACTGGAAACACGGGTCTAAAACGCGTAATTCGCGTAAAACGCTGAACTGAAAAACGTAAAATTCCAAAACTTTTGGAATTGTCATAAAATGAAAGAAAATCATATTTCTATTGTTTATAATGTTTTATGGATATATCGGGATGCTGGAAGGACGTTTAAACCTAAAAGTAAATCTCGGACACGGCTTTGTGATTTTTGCAGAAATGATCCGATGAGCGTCAAACTCTCGGATTATCGTTAAAATAGTTTAACTTATGAGAATATGAAATAAAATTTTCTGAGATGAATAGTGAAAAGTGAATAGTAAAAAGTAAATAGTAAAAAGTGAATAGTAAAATTTTCCGGGAATAGTAATTAATCTGAAAATGCGAATTGTTACATTAATAAGCTCTTGGGTGTTGTAATAATTTTCCTATCTTTCTGTTAGCATAAAGTAGTTGTATAAAAAATTTCATAAATTTATAAATTAGTTTATTATTTATAATAATTAAAATAGTTTAATTAGCTTTTAATAAATAATAAGTAATTAATTTCTTAAATAGCTTAAATATAATTTTTAGAAACTTTTTATATTTTTTATAGATTCCTGTGATGGTTAAGTCGTTATATAAAAAATTTTATAATTTTAACTTTTCATTTAGTATTTATTATAATTAAATTAGTTTAATTAGTTTAATTAAGTTTAAATAGTTTTTAATTAATAAAAATTAAATAAAAAGTCTGAAAAAATATTTTCTTTTTCTAAAAATTTTCTTTTATTCTTTAAAACTCGCGTTTTATTTCGTACATTTATGTAAATTAAATCAAACGTACGCGTTTTTAGACTTAGCTCACGTTTTTAGTGAATTTGATCATAAATAATTGTTCATATAGTTTTTCTAAGTTATTTTCATTCCTCAGCTCTTAGTTTAATCATACAAATCAAATTCCTTTCCTTATCTTTCTGCCCAAATTCACCTAATCACAAACCCGTTTCATACCATCACACCTCGCTGGGACATAACGACCCGGGGAAAACCCCTATACTTCCACGGAGATTGACTCTAAGCAGTTTGACCTTCTTGACCATCACATTGGTCAATTTAGGTTGACCTTTTGGAGCCAATTAGTAAACGTCCTCACCCTCCAACCTCATCATCATCATCCTCCATGAGTAAAGACGACAATCTACCAAACTCTAGGCTCCCTCCTCTTGAGTACCTCTCACAATTTCCAACCATTGAGAATGAGTCGGAGGAGTACAAACAGACCAAAGGCATGTGGAAATGCTTTGGGAGATACCTTGGGAAGATCTACAAGAAGGTGAACAAGAAATGAGCGAGATAAGAGGGTGTTTGGCACAAGAGTGTATTTAAACAATTTGGTCATCAAAACAATGTTATGTTATGATTTTATGATGTCTTAGGATGATATTATGTGTATGGATTATGTTGGAACTAACCAAATTTGCAGGGGATAAGAATTTGGTATTATGCTATTTTCACTTTTCGGCCAAAATTTTGAGTGCTAGAATCGCTCTCTCAAACTATATAGGTAAGCGTGTTTCTACCTGCAATTTTTATTTCTTTCATCTACAAAGAATTGATTGCTTAAGTTTTAGGAAAAATTTTGGAATTCGGAAAACTCACGTGCTCGTAAATGCACTCTGTCGCGATTCTGAGGCTCCACGGATACGGCGGAACCCAATTTTTGGTTCCGTCAGTTTTCCTACTTGGTTCCTCCAAGTATTCTGCTGACGGATACGGCGGAACCCAAAATTGGGTTCCGTCCGTGTTGTCGTTGGGTTCCGCCAGACTTCAATAAGTTTTGCTTCTTGAATTTTCTGAATTTTTCTAGCAATCCTTAGGATCCAAACTTGCTTTCTACATGCTAGTTAGTATTTATCAGTAATTGTAGAGCTATCTAATCACACATTAACCAATACCATCATCATTCCTGCCAAAAATTCAAATTTGTCTTAACTAACCCAAGGAACCTTTACAATACAAGGAAGGAACCATTCCTTTGGTTCCTCCCAATCCATGGAACAACCTTACAACATGTATCCTCCATGATCACATAGCATTTACTTCCCCACTTAGTCTTTCACTCCATCCAACTCCATTGGATTGACTTCCAAAGATTTGACAACTTCTTGGAACTCTTCCATATGATTAGAAACCTCCAACATTGTATGGATCAACATCACATCCAAACACCAATATCCATGTCTTGCTCTTCCTATAAATTGATCAATAATGCACACATCCAATTCACACCACCCCATTCACTTCTCGTAATCTCATACTTCTAATCCTACCAAAGTCTTCCAACACCATCTCCAAACACTTGCATTGCTAACAAAATCACCGATCCTCCACCAACCATAACTCCAAGTGATCCAACACCACCTTCAACACCAAGTCAACCTTCAAAAACTCCATCACCTCAATCACCAAAAATGACACCAATGGAACTCTTCAAAACACCACCAACATCGCCACATCCATTTATGGAAACTTTGGATGACCTTCCACCAAGATCATCAAATCTACCACCATTGCCACTTTTTGATACTATGGAACAAATGGAAACTCAACAACAACCTAGTTCTCAACCAAGTAACCCATTGGAGGAAAAGCCTCATCAACCATCGCTAATAGAGTGTTTGGCTTACAAGCATGCTAGACCTTCCATCTTTCCACAAGATCAAGATCATCCTCATCAACAACCATTGTTGTTTCATCCAATTTACAATGACATCCACGGTCCTCTTTATGGAGAACCAAGCTTTCACCATCATGATCAACAACAACATGATTGATTCTCCTTGTGGACCAAATCTCCAAACTCTCATGAAGAACTCAAAACTCGCTTGGAAAGCCTCTATGCTTTCAAGCACATGATTGATTCTCATCTCACCCAAGCCATGGATTTCCAAACCGCAATGTACTCATCTATTGTAGGAAACCGACACACCTCTCAACCATCCACCTTTGCTCCCGCAACAACAAATGTTTCAACCACCACCAATGATCCACCACCTCCAAACCAAGTTCTACAACCACCACCTTCTCGCCATGATTGCAACATGTGCGAAAGAACCTCTCATATAAGTGAGAGATGCAATATCTTGGTTCATCAACTTCAAGATGAAATGCGGTTTATCCTTAACCACATCTTGGAGCGTCTTAACGCCATCTCTCACTTGCCTCAAGCATAGAGCCTTCTTAGGATCAAATAATGGTAGAATCTCACTTAGGACCCTTTTTATTTGTAGGTGTAGTTTTCATTTAACTTTGTTTGTTTGTTCTTTAAATAGTAGACTTTTTTCAAGCCTTTAGGTTTGACTATTTATAGTCAAAGTTTAAATTTTACTTGAAAATAAATGGTTCTACTTATATATATTGTGTTGGTCATTCTCATTTGGTTGTTTGTTACTAAATAGTTGTCATGTGATGAATACTTACTCTCTTATACTTGGTATTATCATCCTTATCCCTACAACAAACTAACCTTTTATAGTAGGACCAAAATCCAGGTATCCTCTCTTGGCACTCCATTTCGGGGGAGTATTGTCCAAGGAGGAGCATTTGGCTTGACACATTTCCGCTTCGCTACTCTTCTTTTTGTTTAGACAAAAAGGGGGAGATAGGATATATTTTACCAAATCAACTTTAAACACATCATGACATACTCAAAAGTTGAAATAATCATATGACATGTAAATTTTCAAAAGGCTCGAAATCTATAATTATCCATTTGCGTAAAAATAAAATCTATGTTTTGTCGTCAACAAAAAGGGGGAGATTGTTAATACAAATATCACCTAAAAACGTTATTTATATTTTACGATCTTTCTTAGTTTTGTTAACTACAAATGATAAAGTTTATTTTTGGCAAATCATAAACATAATTTAAAAGTCTTTTACTTAACTTCACTCAAACTACATTTACATGTTTTCACAAAGTATTTTCTAAGTAAAGTATACATTAGTTTAAGTACATGTATTGAAAATGTCTAATATGTATATTTAGCAAGTTTACTAATTAGTTTGTCATATTAGGATATAAGCAAGCAAACTCTTTTTAGTAAAACATTCACTTGCTAAACATTTCAAACAAACATGTTTTGATTCTATACATAAACTATTTTCACATGTATACTTTCTTTTTTAGGAATATCTAAAATTAGAAATAATATGTTAGTTGCATCATTGCTTACATCACACATGTCCCTTCAAGGAAACATGTGTGTAAGTGTGTAAGAAACATGTTCTATTATGTATTGATTCACACTCAAGATCTCAAAGTTGACTTCGGGAGATCTTGAGAATATTGTGTTAGATTGTGAAATATTTTATGCAAGATTCTGTCAGACATGATGGCGGAACCCTTGGGCATAACGGACGGAACCAAAGGATGTGTTCCGCCATTTCCGTGGGTTGGTCTGTTTGAAGGCCTATAAATAGCAACTCACTTCTTGAGTTTTTGTTATCACTCTCTATCATATTTCATTGCATATACTTCATTTCTAACTCAGTCAACTTTCATATTTGTGAATCTCTCTTTGTAGCAAGAAGATCACGATCTTACAAGCTTCAACACAACGTTGCAAGACTTGTCTAGCATAGCATTAGTGTAAACTAGTAAAGTTTATACTTCATTTAATTGTATCCATTTGTAGTGATCGGTTAGTATTTTAGTCCTCAAAATACTTAGAGTATCGGGAGTTGTTGTACCCTTGTAAAAGAACTATTGGGAGTGGTTGTACCCTTGTGAAAGAACTCGACATCTAGCTTAGTGTCGGAAATAGTATGTAAGCGACGTGTAAGGTTTTCTCCGCCAGATAAAGGAGCTTGTTGACTAGTGCAAGAAAACTCTCGAGTTGGATACTCGGGGCGTGGAGTAGGGCAAGGAGAAAGAGTCCTTGTAGCCAAACCATGATAAACAATCGTGTTATGGTTTGATCGTTTCTTACTTTTATACTTGCATATAATTTATTGTTTGATACGTCTTAATTGGTAATTACACGTAAAAGTATTAGAAGAAACTCAAGTTTAAAACCGGTAAACTATTCCCCCTTCTAGTTTTCCACAGTTTCTTCTACTTCTTCCGGGTAAGCCATGAGCGCTGTGTGTGCCTCAAATGATGGTTGAGTATTTTTTGGGCTTATGTTATTGACCTTATCATTCCACGTGTCAAGATCACCTATATCCTCATCATGTGTTTTGGTAGAATCTATCCTAAGCATCCTCCTAAGTATCTCACGTGCTTCTGTAGGCATCTCAACTTCTATGTCCGAATCATAAGGATCTTCCTCAATAATCTTATGTTCAATTTGCCTAAAGTATTCATCATGTGTTCCTTGAGATTCAAAGTCATTGGTCATAAAACCTAGGTGTTTTTGATCAATGTGATCATGCTCGGCTAAATCCTCCTCAATTGTTTTCTTAGGTAGTGATAACAACAAACCTAGTGCTTCATCCAACTTACGTTTTGTTGCTACGGCTCACTCCATAATTCTTTGGCAAACTAGGTCGCTTTTCCTATTGGCCTCACTAAAACGAGATCCAAAACATAGAGGTTGTTCATAAGAATCTATCCTAGGTGAAGGCTCATATGACTCACAGGTGTCTTTAAATGAGGTATTTTGAACTCCTTGGTGTTCTAGCCATTCAACCTTATCTTGCAATCTTAGAAGTCTAAGTGAAAAGTCCATTTGAAGAAAATTACAAAAAAAATCACAAAGAAAAGATAGACTACAAGAAAGCTACAAAATAAAAAGAAAAAATCTCACTTGATAGGAATCTTGTAAGTAGACCTAATAAAAAGAAATTTCAACCTAAGCAATAACTATACCCTGAGTTGCAGCGCCAAAAACTTGATGCGTGGTTTTGCAACTGATACGTGGGAATCGCACCAGGCTTTACCTCTCGAGGGATCTCGAGAAGCTTACAACCCCCACCAGGCAGTGTACTTGATTGTTGTAGTATAGTATAGTGACAAGTACCGCGGGATTGATCGTTCAACTCAGGAATAGTGTCGCTAAGATTAGAAAGCCTAAAAACTAGGTCTAGAGGTGAGGGATGATTCTTTTTGTATTTATATATTTTATGAAAGCAAGTAAAATCTCGGTTTTTGGAAGAGTGGGCGGAATTAGTTGCTAATCAACTAACCCAAATAAACTAAGATGCAATCAAAATAAAATGACAAAAATGAAATGAAATCTAATTAAACTAGTGGTGTAAACAATAATGGGGAAAGTTGTGTTTACTTAGGTTTCATTACTCCCTAGATATCTTTTACAGGTTGATAATTTGTTACAATTGCATGGATGACGGGTCGTATTCCTTAATACTAGTCGTAGGGCCGTGTACAATATTCCCTAACTCTATAGGATCCTACTTCACTCCTATGTCGAGCCGTAAGAAGCTCCTAACATGGGATCATTAGATTTCTCCTACGCATTAAATACAACCAAAAATCATAGTACACCTCTGATCATGTTTCTTAAGACGTTCAAGCATATTACCAATGGAAGTCTGCCAGTTTTCTTAAGCCTAACATCGAATACAATCATCCGTAACAACTATAAACAAACAATCAACCCATAATTAACATCTAGGTTTCACTACATCTAAGCAAACACAAAATAAATCTAGCTGAGCATGTTAAATTGAAGACAAGTGTAACATATATTCAAGCAACACATAGACATATTGATTGAATTGAAAGAGTACTTATCTCAAATTTACATGAAAAGTTCAAAGGGTTGAAACCCTTGAAAAAACTAGAAAAATTCGTCCTAGGGTTTCTCCCTCAAAGTTGCACACTAATGAATGAAATTTAGAAACCTATATATAGATTTTACAAGGTGACGGCGTCAAGAAGAAAATTATGACGCCGTCAACTCGGCGCCCATAATGAAATCGGATTGCCTAGATCCACTTTTGACGCCGTCATGTGTAATTCTGTTCTGGGCCGTCACTAACATTTGGACCATGGCGGCCTATGGTGACGCCGTCATGTCCCTAGTACAAAACTCTCTGGACCGTCACGGACTTTATCCACTTCCACCTCTTGTATTACTCTTGACGCCGTCATTAAGAAACTTGTGACGACGTCAGGTACAGTTCTCAGCAAGGAAAATTAAGACTTTGCCGTTTTCTTCACTTTTATGCTCTAAAAACGTTCAAAATGCTTCCTTTTCCAGAATTCACTCCAAAAGTACCTAAAATGACAAAAGGAACAATTTAGGGCAATATTTAATCAAATAAGTTCGAATCCGGGCTTAAATGACCCCCTAAAACGGTTCATTTTTCGCCTCATCAAATACCCTTACACTTGCGATTAGCTTGTCCTCAAGCAAATGCGCTTTTATTCTAATCAAAATACAAGTTAGGGGTCATTTAACCCTAATATAAAAGTAATTACAACAAATAATCGTTCCACTAAAGACCAAAGACAAGCACGGAGGTCATATACTAGCACCTCACAAATAGTGTTTAGATAATCACATATCTTAGGTGTAATAAAGTATATATCACAATATGAAAATGGAAAACATCTCTCACTACCTGTCATAGCAAAATAGATTACCATAGGCTTGGGAAAAGATCAAACCTCCACCACTTGGCGTAAGCACCAAGGATAAACTATCAAAGAGGTCTTTTAAAGGGTTATAACGTTAGGTGTAGGGATATGAAATACACGGTTTTGTTGGATAAAGGCAATATTTACTGGTGGCGAGCTAATCATCTTGGTTAATTACATGTACAATATGGCGTTGCTAAGCCAAAACTAGTCTCGACTTAAGCTAATCAATGAAAAACAACAAAAACATAAAATAAACATAAAATGAAACGGGATGGTAGTCCGTATGTTTTTTTCTCTTTTTTTTTTTTTTTTTTTTTTTTTTTTTGCATACACTCTTACCCTACCATCCAAAATAATATATCATAGAGAATGTACATTCCCCTTACACTTGAATTTTTACATACTTTACAATAAACTAATCTAATGACGCGAATCAAGAAAATCAAAACACTTGGAGTACTTTTTAAGATTAACGCACATATGGGGGTAATAAATGATGTTCTTCCCCATTACTCCATAACACAAATACTTTACCCATGAATCCCAATCGTCCCAAAACAATATGTACAAGATATGACTCGACTTAGCAACCATGTAATCAATTAGATAATTAACTAAGGGTTTAAATATGTAACAATAATGCACTAAAGATGAGTGCATACACGGAAGGATAAGGTGATTTGGTTGCACGTTTGGGTGGGTTGTAACAAATTCTTCCTTTAAGTAAGATGCTTAAAGTTAGAAACGAAAAGATAGGCTCGGAGGGGTGCACTAGGGGTTTCGTGTACTAAAAATGAGTACAAGGCTAAGGTGTGGGAGAAATTAGTTGACTTTACTAGCCAAGTAATATGACTTAAATGGTCAAGTAATTATGATACGGGTTTAACACAAGGGTGATCCTAATGCCTCTTATCATGTAGTAAATCCTACTACACGAATTTAGTCTCACTAGCGGTCTCGGGATGCATCACTAACGCAAGTTCTAGAATCTAAATGCTACCGGTACACTCATAAGCACTAATAGTGAATGCTTTTCCTATCAAATCTGAAGGCGAACCTCACATATTTTGGTGGAAAATTTTTCTGAATGGTACGGTTTTGTGCTAGTCATACAACTCCTATCCATGAGACGCTTGCTAACGCTAAAGTTTCACTCCTAAATGTTGTAAAAAATTTTAAATTTGGCTCTAAAATTACACTAACAAGTATTTCTCTTAGTTTTATTACACACCTACCATCGAACAAACAAACTCAAGTGCAATAGTATCCTATAAGGTATTATCATTTACCCTCCCCTTACACTTAGGATGAACATTGTCCCCAATGTTCAATTAAAGAATGTAAAAGTAAAACAGGTAAAAGAATGAAAGCAAATACTCCCCTGATTCGTTCGGTGTGGATAGTGTGGTAACAAGGTTAGATCTTCCTCCAAGAAAATGAACATTCAAAGCTTCCCTTCCAGAAAAATAAATCATCTTCTTGTCATACATAACCTGTTAAACCTGAGAAAACAAACAAGGCAACCTCGCGTAAAATCGGCGGCAATCTATATATACTAACAAGTCCTAGAAAGCAAATTAAGATATAATGCTTGTAGAATGAATGTTTGCAGATTTCCTGGAGTTTATAAAACTAAATAATTAACAAAAACTTCAAGACTCCGTTAGAAAAACAAAACTAGCAAAATTTCCAGAATTTTACACATGACGCTGTCAGAAGTGACCTGCAGAAATCTTTATGTTAAGTTTCTGGAAAATTTCTGGAAAAACTTATGTCCTACTTCCTGGAAAATCCTACAAAACATCATTATGACTCGATACATGTAACACCTAAAATCTAAAAGCATGTGAAATGACTAAAATGCCCCTCTAAATAAAAAAAAAAAAAAAAAATCTAAGAATACTTAAAATATATAAATGAATACCATTTTAACTTAACTAAATTTTATATCATTAATAAAACTTATGTTATATAACATAACTAAAACTAAACTAACATTATAAAATAACTGTTTCCTAAATCTAAGGATTTGTAAATCGAAAATTTATGTGTATATGCTACAAAAATTCGGCCAGCAATATGTTCCAAGAGATAAGTACAAATTAATGCCAAGATCACTTATTATCTCTTGATTGGTAACATTAAAAAAACTGAATATATACTTGCCATTTACAAAACACGTTTTCTTTTAATTGACATCCATAATATACGGTTTCTCCTCCTTCATTCACACACAAAACGCATCATTCTCCTCTCCCAAAACATACGGTCATTTTCACATTATTCGCATACACGTTTTTTTTTTCTTCTTCAAGAAGGTAGCGGCTTGGTTTTCTTTTCTGGTTCTTTTCTTTTTGCTTCTGACCGACAACAACAAAGGGTGAAGGAGCAGGTTGGAGGGTGATCTTTTTAGGGTATTTGGTTTGTACGCATAGGGTGTTCAAGGAGAATTGTTTCGATATTGTTTTTGGTTCTTTTTCCACTCGTTCCTAGTTCCTGTCGAGAGTGAGGTATAATCTTCCTCCTTTTCATTGATCTCGTGGCACTCTATTACATCTTATATTCTTTTGTACCAAAGCATGGAATGAATAAAGATATAAAAAGGTTATACGTGAGTACATGTGCATGAAAACTTAATAAAACCTGATCTTCATTGCATATATAAATGGAATACATGTATCCTTCAAACATTGCTTGTCATGTTGGAGTTTTGGAAACATGGATCATGCGTATAAACTTAAAGCAATACAAGATGGATTTGTTTTCTGTTATTCGATCATAAGAAACAAAAATAGAACAAGTTGGTTGTGGTCTAAGGTCATTCGACCAGTATATCTTAAAAGGGGTTAAAGACTTGGTGTTGTTTTCCTCTTTGGTTCGAATACATATAATATAAAATGCGACTTGCTTGTTTCTTTGCTGATTCGACACATGTATTTGAGTTATTTTATTTTTCAATGAAGGGGTTGGTCTCGAGTTATATTTAATTAAAGAGAGGGTCTCGACTTAATGTTTTCTTTCGAAAAAGGCTTTGTGGTATAATTTGATAAAAATATTTTGGGTCGTCGCGGTCTAAAATAACGATGAGAATACATTTATATATATTATAAAACGACGGGGTTTAGAATTATTTTCTGATATAAAACTATAGTATAAGCTTAGAATAATTTTAGTTGGCGTTTTAATATTTAATTTTTGATATTTTATATTTTGACCCTAAACTTTACTAAATTATCGTGATTAACTCTAATCTATTATAATGTTCATTTCGAGTAATCTAACTAAATTAATTTATAATTGTAACCATAAAAGATAAATATTGTTAATACGAGAAACTTACAAAAAATATAGAAAGTCTTCTATAATGCTTAAACTACTTAAAGTGGGAAGTTACAAAATATTAAAAGGTTACCTAAAATAGAAAGCTACTAAAAAAAAATTGGAAGGATAACTAAAATAGCTAACTTAAGTAATTCGAACTCGTCATAATTCGTATACACTTGCTTCTAGGTGCGGTGAAGCGGGAGTGATCCATCTACACTTGTTGGGTTCTAGCTTTGTGATTGTTTCGGCAAGGTACAGATATTCTAACCTTTTAGTAAGGTTTCTCATGATTCGTGATCCGTTTCTTTTGCCACTACGATGACTTCTGACCTTTGAATATCCGATATCTCTGGTTCATCCTTTATGATAATTTGAGATGAAAACCTTTTGAAAATATAACTTGATGTTATGGAAGGAAACTGTTTTGAAATGATACTCTATGATTTTGAAATGAAACCATTTTTAAATGAAGGATTAATTGGCTTGTATGAAGAATGTTTAAAAAGGGAGATCTTTGAATGAAATGGGTAAATGATTATTAAAGTTTTTAAATCTGTTTTCTTTTAACTCTTTCACATTTTATTTGAACTTATGAAACTTAATAATAAATCTTTTGTAATGAACCTTTGGAAATGAACCTTGGATATTCTGAACCATTGATATGATTTCTGATATTATGATTTTGAGATATGATACGATTAAGTTTTTCCCAAGCCATTGCTATGTTCCCTTTTAATTGAACCTTGATATGATTTTGAGCTGACTTTGAGATGAAACTTCACTTTATGACCTTTTGTTGATTTTGAGACCTGACTCTTAGTTTGATACCCGAGCCATTTATGTTTTTCTACCTATGGAGGTACCATAGGCATGTCTGTGATGCACCACTGGCATGACTCATGCGTGGGTGAGTGATTTCTCACGTCGTCCCTTTTATGATATTATTATGGCCATTATGACTTTGAGTATATGACTTTGAGATTGACTTTGAGTAAGGGGCGTATGGATTGCAATCCTAGATATGTATGCTTAGTGGATTTAACTATGACTTTGAGTTGACTTTGAGGTGACTGGTGCTGTGTGCAATACACGCCTTTCACAATCTCTGGGAGCTAGCTACTCCACTATTATGATACATGAGGACACCCCTCATATTATCTGGTTGCCTGAGAGGTATCCCCTCTGATTGTGAGATTATGAATTGACGGCTTATGACTTTGAGATTATGATGTTGAGTTATGACTTTGAGTTTTGGGCTCGTGGTAGATGACTATCCTTTCTTCTTTCTATTCTATTACTCTTTTATCTATTCCTTATTCTATTTCCCCAATGCACTATATCTCAGTTCTGTTTCATTATCATTGCTTTGTATATGTATCTGTTCACTGGGCTTTTTAAGCTCAGCCGCATTTCCTTTTCCTGCGGCAGGTTTTAGTAGGAAGCTGGGTTATGGGAAGAGAGTGTGACTGGACTTAGAAGACTATGCTTTGATAGTTACGCTGGACTAGAGATGATTAGAAGAAGTTTCACCTCATTAGACTTAGTATTTATTTTTGTAACCTTGTAGTATCAGATTTTCCATTTGTAAACCCTGAATTTCTTTTGTATGTATAAATCATATGCTTGTGTTGTTCTGATATGTCACTGTAATGTAATACTTCTACCCTTATCGGGTTGGGGTGTTACAATTATGGTATCAGAGCCCAGGCTGCGATTCGTAATACATTTACCCTTGACCTGTGAAGTTTGGACCCCTAAGTTTCCACTGTAGGCGCTCATAAGACAACCTTTGAAACTTTACCTTAGGATTCCCCATAGGAACCCAAGTTATTACCAGTGAGGAATGGGTAGACTAAGACATTTATGTAAGTATCATTTGCTTCCGTATCACTCTGATCGTGCTTTTGCTCTTAGATAAGCCTTATAAGGACCTTTGTTTCAGAAGTTAGAAGTTTTGCAACTTAAGCTTAGTAACCGAGTAAGTTTGGAATACCTCGGAAAGCTACCTGGATACCTTATACATTTAAGTTTCACCTTCAGATTTTGATCTCCGCCTCCGATTTGTTTGATAAGTTGTTTGGCACCTTTTCGACCACATCGTAGGTCATTCAACCACAATGTGTTCGACACATTCTGTAAATTCCTTACTTATGCTGGGTATGAATGTATCACCCGATACTACTTAACTCTGTATGATACATTACTACTCCTATGAGAATTTTGGTAATTATGAACCACGAATATGAGAAGTTTTGTTTCCTCTCCTTGAATGATGAACCTTGTTCTGCCAACCGTTTCCTTTGGAAGGGTATGATGTAAATACTATCTCTATATGGATTTGTTAACTAAGCATGAGGATGCTGATAACTGATATTCTGTACATCTTACAATTGACAATTATGCGATGTTCGTATTCTACCTGATACTATTGCTAAGAAGCTAAACGAATTCCCACACATTGAACTGTTCATTTATCCATCCCAACACTTTTGTTGAATCATGTACTTGACTCTGAGATATGAACTATTTGTATAATTTAACGACTGTATCCACTCTATGAATCCTTTGACTTTGAGATGACTGATTGTATGGTCTTTTGGACTGAATGACTATTCGTGAAGATACCATAGACTACCATATCTGAAATGTGACCTTAAAAATCTGCTTCACCCTATTTAGTTATGATGATTCTCTACATCTACTAAAATTTCTGCCACTATGGAAACACCAACCCCGAACTCATATGATTATCAAGTCTTTCCTGAAAACCATTATTATCAACCCTTAGAAAGTTCGACTATTGGAAAATATTTTGTTGTACGAAGATTTTTCGGTATTCTCTGATGAACCTTTTTGGTACTCCTTTGAACTGATCTCAGTTGAAGAAACCATGGTGCCATAGAAGTTGAGAGATTGAAGGAGCTGATGGAGTATGATTTTTGTTAACCCTTTGTGATTCTCTTTGGATACTCTTGTTTGTTTATGAAGAAGAACAAGAGAAGTATGCAATGATGTATCGACTATCGTGAACTTAAACGTACCACTATCACTAATCATTATCTATTTCCGAGTATCAATAATTAATTTGGCCTTCCTTTGAAACTCCGCATCTGATTTCACCATTTTAGATTTGAATCACTAAAGAAGCAACCACAAGAACTTCTAAGAAGAGAGTTAGCTAACCGAGAGTAACCTTTGTGAAGTATTTTAGTTCTTGAAGAAGAAAGAAGGCGATGTGAAAATTCTCTGAGATGATTTCTGAAGTTGCCTTTGCACTCGTTATAACAATTATGAACTTGAATGATGCCAATGGTGTTGGCTAAAATAATCATGTTTTTCGCGTGTTTTGGACAAATTGTCATAGTATGACATTGTGTTGTGTTCTAAAACGAAAGAAGAACATAGAGATTATTGGTGAGATGACCTTTTGTTCTGGAAGAGAAATTTGATTGACGTTCAGAATTCATAGTAGACAACACTACCCTGTATAATGTAAAGACAGAGCTTTCACAAGAAGGACCAAGATCGAAGACCGTTATCGGAGTTAGAAACCAGGTGGAAGAGTAGGAGGAGATGGTTGCGACAAGCATTACCATGGAAGAAGCATATAAGAAGGAGAGAGAAATTGGGATAATGCTCAATCATATATCGTGCAACACGTGAAGATTTCAGCTGGGGCATCAAGACAACCAGACCAAAGAAGACGAACCATTCAACACACAACCTGGAGTCAACAACAACATCATGCACCTATAAACCTGGAGCTATGTTAGAAGACCTGTCGAAGACACGCAGTCTTGTTTCTCTATTCATTTTAGTTGTACTAAGATGAATTGAGAGCAGAAGCAGACCTGCAGATGGAGGGATGCACAGTAATCGCGTCAGAGACTGCCGTTACGATACCACACTACCAAGAGGTGCTGCTGAAGACCGGAGGAACCAGACTCGAGTTTTAAATTCTTTTAACCATGAGGTAAGACGGACAAGAGTAAACAGGCTACCCCAACTTGGAGGAAATTTGGAAATCTGAAATTTAGTGGACGGATTTTGAAGCGGACGTTGTGTTTAGACGAGATGATTCTGTAAAGGATTGACGCTATTGATGACGTACCTTAATTTTGAATGACATTCTCGGATTTCCGTTACTCTTCAAGTAATTTCGCTCTCTTAGTTATGTTGTTTGTTTCTGACGATCTTTGAGACTGTAGAAGTACTAGGTGGATTAAGATAGGTGGTTTTGACTCACAACTTGAGATAAAGTATGACCAGCATGAGGGCATATGTATATGATGCCAGTATTATGACGCCTGGCCAACGTGATAATACTTACATCATATAACATGCACTTATGGTGGGCATGTGATATTTCGAGGAGTGCCTTAGAAGCTTTAGAATTCTGGCATCTGATCAAGATCATCTGAGTTTAGTGAGACTTTAGGTTCATTCTACCTATACGTTTGATATGCTGTCCTTGTTATACGATTCGATACGTTTGGACTCTCGACACGTGTTTTGCTGACCTTTGCAACTTCCGATAAGGATCTTAGGTTCCATTATGAAATTTCTGCCGTTGATGATATCTAACGATATGTTTTCTGTCCGTATACGATTCGCATTCGCGAAGTTGTTCATTATGATCTGCTATGAGTAAAATATGTGATTGTGGACTTTGAGGAAATGAGACCTGTTTGTTTATGAGAATACCTTTGGAAGGTTATCTGAAAGCCGAGACTATTTGAGAAGCTGAAGAGTTAAACTTTATATCACCCATGTTTACTACAATTCAATGTATTCTCATCTGATTCGCCCTATCAATTCGATGAAAATCCTATGTATTTTTATACCTCTTCCTAGAGAATTCGTTTATCATCCGTTATGTTTGGTACATTATCCTTTTGATTCAAATTCAATACGATATACCCTTCTGAGAAATCTGAAACTGTTTTGACAATAATTACGAGTCATGAGAAACCAGTTGGTCTGAATATCTTTTGGAAGAACCTCCCCGGGCGTGAGAATGTTGTGACGACTTTTGCGGTTTGCTACGACTTCGTCTAACTTTGCGACTTCAAATTTCGAGGACGAAATTTTTCTTTTTAGAGGGGAAGAAGTTGTAACACCTAAAATCTAAAAGCATGTGAAATGACTAAAATGCCCCTCTAAATAAAAAAAAAAAAAAAAAATCTAAGAATACTTAAAATATATAAATGAATACCATTTTAACTTAACTAAATTTTATATCATTAATAAAACTTATGTTATATAACATAACTAAAACTAAACTAACATTATAAAATAACTGTTTCCTAAATCTAAGGATTTGTAAATCGAAAATTTATGTGTATATGCTACAAAAATTCGGCCAGCAATATGTTCCAAGAGATAAGTACAAATTAATGCCAAGATCACTTATTATCTCTTGATTGGTAACATTAAAAAAACTGAATATATACTTGCCATTTACAAAACACGTTTTCTTTTAATTGACATCCATAATATACGGTTTCTCCTCCTTCATTCACACACAAAACGCATCATTCTCCTCTCCCAAAACATACGGTCATTTTCACATTATTCGCATACACGTTTTTTTTTTCTTCTTCAAGAAGGTAGCGGCTTGGTTTTCTTTTCTGGTTCTTTTCTTTTTGCTTCTGACCGACAACAACAAAGGGTGAAGGAGCAGGTTGGAGGGTGATCTTTTTAGGGTATTTGGTTTGTACGCATAGGGTGTTCAAGGAGAATTGTTTCGATATTGTTTTTGGTTCTTTTTCCACTCGTTCCTAGTTCCTGTCGAGAGTGAGGTATAATCTTCCTCCTTTTCATTGATCTCGTGGCACTCTATTACATCTTATATTCTTTTGTACCAAAGCATGGAATGAATAAAGATATAAAAAGGTTATACGTGAGTACATGTGCATGAAAACTTAATAAAACCTGATCTTCATTGCATATATAAATGGAATACATGTATCCTTCAAACATTGCTTGTCATGTTGGAGTTTTGGAAACATGGATCATGCGTATAAACTTAAAGCAATACAAGATGGATTTGTTTTCTGTTATTCGATCATAAGAAACAAAAATAGAACAAGTTGGTTGTGGTCTAAGGTCATTCGACCAGTATATCTTAAAAGGGGTTAAAGACTTGGTGTTGTTTTCCTCTTTGGTTCGAATACATATAATATAAAATGCGACTTGCTTGTTTCTTTGCTGATTCGACACATGTATTTGAGTTATTTTATTTTTCAATGAAGGGGTTGGTCTCGAGTTATATTTAATTAAAGAGAGGGTCTCGACTTAATGTTTTCTTTCGAAAAAGGCTTTGTGGTATAATTTGATAAAAATATTTTGGGTCGTCGCGGTCTAAAATAACGATGAGAATACATTTATATATATTATAAAACGACGGGGTTTAGAATTATTTTCTGATATAAAACTATAGTATAAGCTTAGAATAATTTTAGTTGGCGTTTTAATATTTAATTTTTGATATTTTATATTTTGACCCTAAACTTTACTAAATTATCGTGATTAACTCTAATCTATTATAATGTTCATTTCGAGTAATCTAACTAAATTAATTTATAATTGTAACCATAAAAGATAAATATTGTTAATACGAGAAACTTACAAAAAATATAGAAAGTCTTCTATAATGCTTAAACTACTTAAAGTGGGAAGTTACAAAATATTAAAAGGTTACCTAACATAGAAAGCTACTAAAAAAAAAATGGAAGGATAACTAAAATAGCTAACTTAAGTAATTCGAACTCGTCATAATTCGTATACACTTGCTTCTAGGTGCGGTGAAGCGGGAGTGATCCATCTACACTTGTTGGGTTCTAGCTTTGTGATTGTTTCGGCAAGGTACAGATATTCTAACCTTTTAGTAAGGTTTCTCATGATTCGTGATCCGTTTCTTTTGCCACTACGATGACTTCTGACCTTTGAATATCCGATATCTCTGGTTCATCCTTTATGATAATTTGAGATGAAAACCTTTTGAAAATATAACTTGATGTTATGGAAGGAAACTGTTTTGAAATGATACTCTATGATTTTGAAATGAAACCATTTTTAAATGAAGGATTAATTGGCTTGTATGAAGAATGTTTAAAAAGGGAGATCTTTGAATGAAATGGGTAAATGATTATTAAAGTTTTTAAATCTGTTTTCTTTTAACTCTTTCACATTTTATTTGAACTTATGAAACTTAATAATAAATCTTTTGTAATGAACCTTTGGAAATGAACCTTGGATATTCTGAACCATTGATATGATTTCTGATATTATGATTTTGAGATATGATACGATTAAGTTTTTCCCAAGCCATTGCTATGTTCCCTTTTAATTGAACCTTGATATGATTTTGAGCTGACTTTGAGATGAAACTTCACTTTATGACCTTTTGTTGATTTTGAGACCTGACTCTTAGTTTGATACCCGAGCCATTTATGTTTTTCTACCTATGGAGGTACCATAGGCATGTCTGTGATGCACCACTGGCATGACTCATGCGTGGGTGAGTGATTTCTCACGTCGTCCCTTTTATGATATTATTATGGCCATTATGACTTTGAGTATATGACTTTGAGATTGACTTTGAGTAAGGGGCGTATGGATTGCAATCCTAGATATGTATGCTTAGTGGATTTAACTATGACTTTGAGTTGACTTTGAGGTGACTGGTGCTGTGTGCAATACACGCCTTTCACAATCTCTGGGAGCTAGCTACTCCACTATTATGATACATGAGGACACCCCTCATATTATCTGGTTGCCTGAGAGGTATCCCCTCTGATTGTGAGATTATGAATTGACGGCTTATGACTTTGAGATTATGATGTTGAGTTATGACTTTGAGTTTTGGGCTCGTGGTAGATGACTATCCTTTCTTCTTTCTATTCTATTACTCTTTTATCTATTCCTTATTCTATTTCCCCAATGCACTATATCTCAGTTCTGTTTCATTATCATTGCTTTGTATATGTATCTGTTCACTGGGCTTTTTAAGCTCAGCCGCATTTCCTTTTCCTGCGGCAGGTTTTAGTAGGAAGCTGGGTTATGGGAAGAGAGTGTGACTGGACTTAGAAGACTATGCTTTGATAGTTACGCTGGACTAGAGATGATTAGAAGAAGTTTCACCTCATTAGACTTAGTATTTATTTTTGTAACCTTGTAGTATCAGATTTTCCATTTGTAAACCCTGAATTTCTTTTGTATGTATAAATCATATGCTTGTGTTGTTCTGATATGTCACTGTAATGTAATACTTCTACCCTTATCGGGTTGGGGTGTTACAATACAAGCATTTGACTCTAACGAATACTAATACACATGTCCATTTAATATTGTGGAGAATCATGATCAATTTCGTTCTTAGAAACAAATTTGGGGTTTCCCCTTACACTTATCTTTTTGCAAAATACCTTTATATGAAGTTAAGACGAAGTTAAATGACAAAATAAAGCATTTTCACATTTTAGTTTTGAAACATGATCTACCAACAATAAAAACAAAGCATGCATACGGAAGCAAATAACAATCAAACAATATAAAATCACACAAAACATGGGTTGCCTCCCAAGAAGCGCTTTTCTTTATTTTATGAATCTTGTAGCTAGACTCAATGTCATGGGCAGTTATGTGATATGGGTGAGCTCCTCGTTGAGGACATCTTTGGGATCAAACTTGGGTTTCAACTTCCTATCGGTTTTCTTAGTACGGTATGATCTTTCAAACTTTTCTCCATCCAGATCAAATAAAATCATCTTCATATGCCATGATCCGTCACCTTCCTTAGGTGGCTTGTCCCACCTCCATTTACACTTATCCCCTTCTCTCTTCCACTTGTTCATCTCTATGTTAATAGGCATTACGCATAAGAATTCAATCATTTTCCTAAAGACTAAGGGATCCTCAAAAGGGTCTAGCTCCTCATCTCTAGCTATGAGTTGTTGCACCGAATGTGTTTTATCGATGAAGTCTTTTTCTAAATACAATGTGCGTTGAAGTCCTATAAAGTTTCTTTCTATCCAAGGTCCATATCTAGATGGTCTCCTATTCATTTCTACCTAATATGGTGTCAGTTCGTCCTCGCGATCGTAGCTATGCTTCCTAACATCATAAACCGACCAAGTATCGCCCTCTCCTACCGCTATCTTAGACTCCTTACAATCTATCATGGCACTAGCGGTTGCTAAAAATCCTCTTCCTACTAACAAGGGGCATGTAGTATCACTAACCATATCTAGGACGTGAAAATCCGCTAAAATAGTTAACTTTCCTAAGTGAACCACTACATTTTTGATCATTCCAACCGGATGGGCAATACTTCCATCCGCTAGACCAATTAGTACTTCCGTCTCCTCTAACTTTCCTAGCTTAAGAGTGGTGAAAAGAGACAAGGAAATCAAGTTGAGGCTCGATCCTAAGTCGGCTAGTGTGTCGAAAGCTTCAGATTTTCCTATCTTACAAGGCAAAACAAATATACCCGGATCATCAAGCTTCTTAGGAAACTTGTTTTGAACGAAGTCGGTCCCATTTTTACCCAATTTAAATTTCTCATATTTTTCTAGTAGGGCACTATAGTAAGGAGCACGGGCTAAGACATCAATGATGGGGCGTTCAAGGTGGAGCTCCTTGAATTCATCGTCAAGGTCTTGTGTAGGAGGTGTTTCAACTACGTTATTGACCGGTTTGACATCATATCTTTTATTCAATTGGTCCTTTTGAAGAATTTGGGTTTGCTTGAAACACGTGCTCATTGACTTGACCGAGTAGTATTGTGGACAAGAAGTAGGTGACGAAACCGATGATATGGAATTAACGTTTAGTTTCGGGTTCTTGACCGTGTCGCTTGGGAGTGCTCCCATTTCTCGGTCATTGAGAACTTTCAACAATGCGTCAATTTTGGTGGTCATCTCGCTTTGCTTTTTTTTTAAATCGGCTTCAAACTTAGATATGTGAGCTTCTTGAGATGCCATAAACTTGGACATCAACCCTTCAAGATTATTGGTACTACCATAGTTATTGGAAGGATTGTTGTTGAAAGCACGGTTAGCGGTTGGACCGTTTGGTTGGTAACGATTAGGCGGATTAGAAGGATTGTTTTGGTTTTGTTTCCACCTAAGGTTTGGGAGATTTTTCCAAGAAGGGTTGTAGGAATCACCATAAGGATTTGGCTCGAGTTTGAAAGTGTACCACTTGTCTCCCACTTCGTTAGTACGCGAGGATGCGTAGTCCGCAAAAGCTTGTCCGGGGAGTTCCACGCAATCACGAGTGTCATGGGGACCACTACATAATTCGCATGAAGAAGTGATTTTGTTCACTTGGCTTGAAGGCTTAGGAGCTTCGTAGGATTTCATAAGAAACTTGATTTGGTCCTCAAGTTCCATGATCCTACGGTCGAGAGTGCTAAAATTGTTCGAAGGCAAAGATATTGCCTTGACCGTTTTGTTCAAATCACGGGGATCATTCCAACTTTCGTTGTCATAGAGAGCAAGATCTTCTATGAGTTCCCATGATTCTTCCGCACTAAGATCACGTAGCTTGCCACCGACCGATTGGTTAATGGTTCGCCTTGTGGAGAGATCGATATGGTCATAGAAGATTTGGACTTGGAGCCAAAGATCTATGCCATGATGAGGGACATTTGGAGTAAGTCCTTGAAACGAGTTCATGCTTCATATAGAGTTTCCCCTTGACGTTGTTGGAACATCAAGATATCATTCTAAGCTTGGTAGTTCTCCCCAGTGGGAAAAATCGAGCAAGGAAACGAGTGGTGAGATCATCCTATGAGGTGATAGATCCCGCGGGTAAACGTTCAAGCCATTGACTAGCTTGATCACGTAGAGCGAATTGGAATAGGCGTAATCAGGTTGACTCTCTAGTTGTAACATCAAGGTATATAGAATCTACGATTTTAAGGAAATCCTTGAAATGTTTACTAGGATCTTCGGAACGAAGTCCATGGAATGCACATCCGCTTTGCACCAACCGGATGGTGTCGGATCGCAAGGGGGACACATTGGCTCCTTGAGTGAGCTCAATAGTGTTTTGATAGCCTTGGTGACTAGGACGGGAATACTCTCCTAGGGTTCGGGGCCTAAGAAATTGGTTTGCTAGTGGTGGGTTTTGTGGGTGGTTTTGTTGTGGTGGGTTGATGGGTTCAAAGATGTTACCACCTTCCATAATGTCAGATGGTAAAGATTACGAACAAAGACACGAAGAAATAAGATAGACTAAAGAAAACCTAGAAATAAAAATAAAATCTTACTAGAAAGGTGTTAGCATTAAAAATTATATTAAAAAGTGATGGTCATTCTCATTTATTGTAACGTTGTAATGTGTCGTAGTTTTTGTTATAAGAATAGTCAATGGGCCTTGGTCTTGGTAAGCTAATATGTCATGTGTTATATAATGTAAACCTTTATATGTAAAAGGAAACCAAGCCCAAGACCAAGCCCATGGAAAGCCTCTTAAGGCATCATGTTAAGAACTATATAAACACCTCAAAGGCTCATTTGAGGGGTGTGCCTGTGTGTGTATTGTGTGTGTTTTATTAATAAAAGTTCTCTTCATCTTATCATTCTCTTTCAATATTTACGCCACACATATATAACATCAAGTCACCATCTTTCCTTCTTCTAGTGCTTATATTTGTGTTATAGCTGATAGATTTAAGGTCCTACAAGTGGTATCAATCGCCTAACAATGATTTAGGAGTGTTTTTATCAAGTTTTTTGTTAAAAAGTTGCATTTTTCATTCATTTATGCACTTTTTCTTCAAAAAGTTTTGATTTTTACGTGATTTTATTGTTAAAGTTGTTGTTTTTATTGAAGTTTTAGTGATTCTAAGTGTTTTGGGAAAGATTTGATTAATAGAAACAAGTGGAAAAAGTGGCTTTGGTTGAAAAAATCGGATTTTTCACGTTTTATGGTCATCTTACGCGTAACTTGGGTGAATAGTACGATTTCATAGCTGTCTACCGTACTGTTTACGCATAAGATTAAGTCAAAACCCCTTTCCTACGCTTAAGTTTAGTCAAAACCCTCTTCTTACGCATAAGTTCACTTTCCTACGCATAAGATTGATTTTCTACGCATAAGGTGAAATCCTACACATAAGATCTACGCTTAAGATCCTACGTATAAGTTTTTCTACGCAAAAGATCCTACGCATAAGTTTTCTTCAACGATCAGAGACTACTCAGTACTTCCCTGACTTGGATAAGTTTGTGGAATACTTCGACACGGATATCTTTCAAGCTTGGATAAGTTTGAGAGATCAATTTGGTTAAAAAAACCTTACGCGTAACATTCTTACGCATAAACTCTTAGTTTACGCGTAAAATCAAAGTCTACGCATAAACAATATTGTTTACGCATAACTTTAGATCTTACGCACAACTTAAAGGTTACGCATAACATCTTACGCGTAAGATTATTCAAGGTTTACGCGTAAAATCAAGCTTTACGCGTAAGAATTTGATTTTTTGACAACCAAACTTCAAACAGCCATAACTTTTTAACCGTAACTCCGTTTTCGACGAATCAGCTATCAAAACAACCGTGAAACAGAGAAGAAGGACAGGTTGAATCAATTTATTCATTCAACCCAAGTTTCGAGGCCTAAAAACGCTCCAGGAAGAAGTTATTGAGGTTTTAAGGTTTTAGATCAAATTTTTCACCATCCAAACTTGCATCAACTTACACTAATCACAACTCCTATTTCGTTGGAACGATCCAAGTACCAACTTTATCAATCTACACTTCATCAATGGCTACTCAGCAAGATATTCATGCAGCCGGTGCAGAAAACCGACCTCCAATACTTGAAAAAGGTGGATATCTCCCATGGACAAGCCGCATGCTTCGTTGCATCAAAACAAAGCCTGATGGTAAATTAATGATCAACTCCATTACAAATAGTCCATTCAAGCCAAGACAAGTTCAAATTGAAGGTAATCCAAATACAACACCTCCTACTCAACCATTCGTGCGTGAACAAACAGAAGCAGATTACACAGAGGAAGACAAGAAGCAGATCGCCGCAGATGATATGGCAATGCATTTAATCCAATTTGGATAACCACGGGAGATCTTTGCTGCGGTCGACAGCTTTGAAACTGCTTATGCTATGTGGGAACGTGTTAGAAGGATATGTCATGGAACAGAGATTGGACAACAAGACGTTGAGAACAAACTTCTTACTGAATGGGAGAATTTCACATCCACTAAAGGTGAACAGATCGAATCCTACTACACAAAGTTTTGCACTTTGATGAATGAGTTAATCAGAAACAAGTTGACACCTCGAACAATTGCAACAAACATCAAATTCATCAATAACCTTCCAGAAGAATGGGGTCGTTATGTTACAATTGTCAATCAAATAAAGGATTTACATAAGGTGAATTATGATCAACTCTATGACTTTTTAAAGCAAAACCAAGCTGAGGCTAATGAAGTAAGGAAAGAAAGATTGGCAAAGAATCATGATCCTTTTGCATTAATTGCTACTACACCAACACCGCTACCAGTGAACACACAACAACCATCATTATCTTCCACTCACAACTACATGCAACCATCATACATTCAACAACCAACACCGGTCTACCAACAACAGTTCTACCCACAGCAACAACAACATGTTATTCTACAACAGCAATACCAACAATTCCAAGAACCAGAATTCACTGAAAATGATGAAGCTACTGCTGCATTAACCCAAGCGTTTGCTTTTCTGTCAAAGGCATTCCAAGGACGCTATTCTACACCAACTAACAACAACCAAAGGATTTCATCGAACACTCGCAACAAGCAGATTGCTCAGCTGAGTTTCAATATGGGTAATGGAGGCCAAATGGATAAAGTTTATGGGAATCAGCAAGGATATGCTACTGGATTTAATACGGGCAATCAGAATATGCAGAATGCAGGTCAGTATGCAGGGAATCAGTATGGTCAGAATGTAGGGAATCAGTTGGGTCAGTTTGTTGGAAATCAGAGGGGTCAGAATGTTGGTAATCAGGCAATGGGTAATCAGAATAGAAATGTTGCAGCTCCAGTAGTTGGGAATTTGGGAAATGTGAATCAGGGTAATCCGATTAAGTGTTTCAACTGTCAGGGTGTAGGTCATATGGCAAGGAACTGTCCTACTAAGTCGAACAAGAAAGATCTAGAGTACTTGCAGAAAGCAGTGATGTTGGCACAAAAGGTTCAGGCAGGGTTTCAGTTGAACGCAGAGGAGAATGATTTTATGGCTCTTATGGATGACATGGAAGATAGAGAGGATATCGATGCGAACTGGATATTCATGGCGAATCTTCAGGAAGCTAAGTATGACACGGATTCTGATACACTTCCTGTTTATGACACCAATGCACCATCTGAGGTATCAAATTTCAACACATGTCACAATAATGATATATTTGATATGTCTCCTCATGAGGAACATCATTTTGAGAAGCAAGCATCCACTTATGATACATACCTGGACACGCCAAGTAGTAGCAATACTCCTTCAGGAACTCCAGATGTGAATCATAATGGAGGCTTCATTTCACAGCATGCTGAGAATGATGAGGAAACACGTGCTTTGTTTGAATCATTATTGAATAATTGTCGTATTGAAATTGAGAATGTGAAAAAGGTCAATCGCGATGTTAAGGCCGCGAATGTTAAATTGACCGCTGAGCTTGAGAGTTACAAACAAAACGTTAAAGCTTTTGAATTTCATAACAAAAGATTGTCTGAATTAGAAACTGGTTATCAAAATTCCGTTTCAAGGGAAAAACAATTGCAACTCAAGTTTGATACACTTGATGTTAATTCTTTCAAAAAGATAAAATCTTTAAACGCGGAAATTTCTGATTTACAAAACCAACTTTCTAAACAAAAATCAGCTTATACCAATCTTGAAAAAGAAAGGGACGAGCTGAAAAAGGACTTTGCATAGAAAGAAGACAAACTTTTGGCCGAAATCGTAGAGTCAGAACACATAATTGCACATTTAGAAGAATTAGTGGTTAAGTCGGGTCAGTCAAGTCAAACAATGAAAATGATTTCAAATCAAACTAATCCGATTTACCATACGAAACATAAAGTGACTCTTGGTAACAACACCCCCAGTAATCTCAAGAAAGCTCAGCAAGAACAGAATGTTTTGTATAATGGTAATGTAATTTACACCAAACATGATCCTCCCGTCGTTCGGGATTCTGTGCAAACTATAGAACATGTCGAAGAGAGCATAAATAAAATGAAACAAAAGGATTTGAAACCCATTGATTACAACAAATTGAACAAACTTTTGGGAATTACTTTTGTTCCACAAAAAGAACCATCTGTGTTTTCCATAAAACGACCATTCTCAAAAATGTTTTCTAAGAAAGTAATTGCTTCCAAATCTCTTTCAAAAATAGAACAAATGTCTTCTAACAACACTTTTAATACAAGTGAGGCTAGAGACATTCTGGATGACGTTAAAAAGAGAATTCAAGAACTTCAAAATATTGTTGCTTCTAAAACTACAATCAATATTAACAACTGGCATTCCAGTTTTCATATTGAGCAGAAAAAAGTTTTTGAAAACGAAATTACTATCCCACTGAATAACATCAGTGCGAGGGTAATCCATTTTGAACAAGCTTTCTTAAAAGAAACGGCCGACTTTGTCAAGGACCACAAATCCCTGGTAAACGAAGCTAATGAAACTCGTGAAAACATGAATGTTTTGGAAAACCTAAATGATTCTCTCTTCGAAGCTGTTATGACTACTGACATTATGTCCATCATTTTACAAACATATTCTGTTCAAGACGATGAAAGACTAAGAGCTGAGACCTCCGATATTGTTTCCAAATATGAAAATGCTCTTATAAAGCTTGAAAAAGAAAATGTCTCATATTTTAAACAACTTGATCGAAAAAAGGAAGAATGCAAGTATGACAAATTGTCGTATGAGCGTGCCTTAAAGAACATGAAAGAGCAAAATGATCTTTTGAGGGCTCAACTTGAAAGTCAAAAAGGGAAGGGTGAGGAAACTAAGTTTGCAAAACCATTGACTTCGGAGAAACCAAATGTTTCAAACACGGTTCAAAAAACAAAAATGTCAATTTCACGGTTTGCTCCCAAAGTCGATGAGAAAAAGGATTTGACAAAACTAGTCACTCCAACACCCGTGCCTAAGAAAAGTGAAAATGTAAAGATTGTTGATAAAGGAAAAGTGGTTGTCGAATCACCAAAAGTGATAGCACCTGGCCTTTTTAGGATTAGTCCCACTAATGCGTCTGCCTCCATTTCTAAGACAAATGCGTGCAAAAAGGATAATTCTAAAAAGTCTAGTGATGCTAAAAAGGACAACAATATAAATCCTAATGCGTGTGCCTTACCTTCTACAGGATTAGAATGCACCTCTAGGAGCAGCAGACTAAAGCCTAGGAGCAATACAAGGAACAATAGAGTCTCGTCTGCCTCTACGAGTAGTAGCAAGAATAAAGTTGAAGAAGTAGAAGAACACCCTAGGAATTTATCGCTTTGTAATAAGAAACATGATTCATCTGAATGTAATGTCGAAAGTACTGGTTCTAATGCATGTAATGACTCTGTTTGTTTAAAATGCAAGAAATGTTTAATCAATGATGTTCATAATGAATGTGTTTCTAAGAATGTGAATGTTACGCCTGAACAGAAGTATGTTCCAAAGGGAACTAGTGCTAGATCTAGATCTATAGAAAGATTAGTTGCACGCTTTAGGTCTACCACTAGTAGTCGAATGCCTAGGAACTACCTTAAGTTTTGTATGTGGATACCAACGGGTAGAGAGTTCATTCTTCATAATGGAAAATTGGAAGTTGTTCAAAATAAACATGTTGCAACCTTTGATATGTGTGATTCGGAATTTACTCCTAACCCCATGGAACCAAATTTAAAACGGTTTCCAAATACAAACTCTTCTGTTCTTGGCAGGTTATCGAAATATGTCTTTGGATCTTCGACTCGGGTTGCTCCAAGCACATGACCGGGAATTTAAAGCTGCTGATCAATTTCGTCTGGAAATTCATGGGAACTGTACGCTTTGGAAATGATCAGGTAGCAGCTATTCAGGGTTTTGGAGATCTTCCGTTTAGGAATTTTTTAATCACTCGGGTTTATTACATCGAAGGGTTGGGACACAATTTGTTTTCAGTTGGGCAGTTTTGTGATGCAGATTTAGAAGTTGCATTTAGGAGAAATACGGTTTTTATAAGAAATTTGGTTGGTGATGATCTCTTAACTGGTAATCGTGGTACAAACTTGTATGCTATCGACATCAACCAAACGGCTTCTACATCACCAATTTGTCTTATGACAAGGGCAACCGAAACTAAGTCCTGGCTGTGGCATAGAAGATTATCCCATCTCAATTTCGACACGATCAACAAGTTAGCCAAAGACAACATCGTCACCGGACTTCCTAAGTTCAAATACACCAAGGAACACCTATGTCCATCATGCGAACAAGGAAAAAGTAAAAGAGTATCATATAAACCCAAAACCGTACCTAGTTCGGAAGCAAGGTTACATATGTTGCACATGGACTTATGTGGCCCAATGAGAGTTGAAAGCATTAATGGGAAGAAGTATATTCTCGTTATTGTTGATGATTATTCAAGATATACTTGGGTAAAGTTTTTGAGATCAAAAGACGAAGCACCAGGCATCATCATCACCTTTCTGAAGCGTATTCAAGTTCTACTTCAAGCTCCAGTAAGGATTATAAGAATAGACAATGGCACAGAATTTACTAACCAGGAGTTAAGAACTTACCTTGAAGATGTCGGTATCACACATCAAACATCAGTTGTTAGAACTCCACAGCAAAATGGGGTAGTTGAAAGAAGAAATAGAACTCTTGTGGAAGCTGCTCGCACAATGCTGATTTTCTCTAGTGCACCTCTATTCTTATGGGCTGATGTTGTAGCCACTGCTTGTTTTACTCAAAACCGATCCCTAGTACATCCGAGATTCAATAAAACCCCATATGAGCTAGTGAACAACCGTAAACCTGACATCTCTTACCTTCTCGTATTTGGCGCTTTGTGCTATCCGACGAATGATAGAGAAGATCTAGGAAAGTTAAAAGCTAAGGGCGATATTGGAATCTTCATTGGATATTCAGAAAACTCGAGGGCATTCAGGGTGTATAATAGAAGAACGAAAAAGATAATGGAGACGATGAATGTGAAGTTTGACGAGATTTCACAAATGGCTTCTGAGAGATACGCTCTAGAACCCGCGCTTAATCCGATGACTTCTAATCAAAACGGATTAGGACCCGCACCAAACCAGCAGACTTCTGGACACATCAGTTCAGGACTCGTGCCTCAAGGAGCTCAGTCAACAAACACGGATAAACCTTCAGAACAAGAACTGGAAAATTTCTTCGAGTTAATGTTTGATGAATACTATGGTGGAACTTCGACAAATGCATTAAATCAACTTTCCGCTGCACCCGCTCAAAATCATCAACCACCACCACCATCACAAGATGCATCTACTACAATCGAAGCTGAAGCACCAACTACCTCAACATCATCTACATCTACTCAAGCAACTCCAGTACTTGACACTGTTCTACCAAGAGTTGATGAGCAAAACCAAAATATAGATTTTCAAGAAGAACCTACAAATAATTCAAACGATGTTGCGTTAGAAGAAGAAGAAGTATTTGAAAACCCATTTGCAACAGACTCTGCTGAATCTTCTTCAAGGTTACAAGAACCATCTAACACACATTCGTTACACCCAAGGTACCCTTCTACGTTTCAATGGACAAAAGACCATCCAATAGAACATATTATTGGTGAACCTTCAAAGCCAGTTCAGACAAGGAGACAACTTGCCACAGATCTCGAATTGTGCATCTACGTTTGCTCAATCAACCTCAAAGAACCAAAGAACATTCGGGAAGCAATGGCAGAAAACCCTTGGATTGAAGCGATGCAGGAGGAATTTCTTCAATACCTGTTACATGATAGTTGGGAACTTGTTGAACGACCACTTGATAAACGAATTCTTGATCTCAAGTGGTTGTGGAAGAACAAACTGGATGAGGAAATGACTGTTATTCGCAACAAAGCTCGTCTCGTGGCTAAAGGTTATCCACAAGAAGAAGGGATAGATTTTGAGGAATCATTCGCGCCTGTAGCTAGACTAGAAGCAGTCCGGATTTTCTTAGCCTATACCGCTCACAAAAACATCACAGTCTATCAGATGGACATTAAGACTGCTTTCTTAAATGGAACTCTGAAAGAAGAAGTGTATGTGAGTCAGCCAGAGAGATTCATCGACAAAGATCATCCAGACTACGTCTACAAGCTTAAGAAAGCAATTTATGGTTTAAAACAAGCTCCAAGAGCGTGGTATGATGAACTATCATCTTTCTTGCTCAAAAACAATTTCACAAAAAGAACGGTTGATGACACCTTGTTTATCAAAAAATTCAAAGATGACATTTTGATCGTTCAAATTTATGTGGACGACATTATTTTTGGATCAACCAATCCTAACCATTCAAAAATTTTTGAAAATCTCATGAAAAGCAAATTTGAATTGTCCATGATGGGGGAACTAAAATTCTTTCTTGGTTTACAAATACATCAATCCCCTCGTGGTATTTTTATCAATCAAGCTAAATATACTATAGAGATTTTGAAAAAACATGGAATGGAAAATTGTGATTCTGTTGGTACACCAATGGTCACGTCACCAAAAATAGGTGCTGATTTTTTTGGGAAGCCCATTGATCTGAAGAAATATCGGAGCATGATCGGTTCTCTCATGTACCTAACTGCTAGCCGACCCGATATTCAATTTGCTGTTTGTTTGTTAGCACGGTTTCAGGCAAAGCCTACCGAACTTCACCTCAAAGAGGTTAAACAGATCTTTCGGTACCTACGAAGCACCATTAACATGGGACTTTGGTATCCGACGGCTTCGGGGTTTAATCTGATAGCATTTTCAGATGTAGACCATGCCGGTGATCAAGTTACAGCAAAGAGTACATCAGGTGGAGCACAATTTTTGGGTGAAAAGCTAGTAAGCTGGTCGTCAAAGAAACAGGATTGTACTGCACTATCAACAGCCGAAGCCGAGTATGTGTCTCTATCTGCGTGTTGTGCCCAAGTTCTTTGGATGTGGACACAGCTCACAGATTATGGCTTTACTTTTGACAGAATACCTATGTATTGTGACTCAAAAAGTGCCATAGCCATCTCGTGCAATCCCGTACATCACTCTAAGACGAAGCACATCAAAGTTCGCTACCATTTCATCAAAGAACACGTGGAAGAGGGTACTGTTGAATTATTTTTCGTTAAGACTGATTATCAACTCGCCGATCTATTTACTAAAGCCCTTCCAAAAGAACGGTTTGACTATTTAGTTCGACGAATTGGCATGCGAAGCCTAACCCCTGAGGAGTTAGAACGTCTTCTCGAATCTTCTTGAAAAATGTTTTCAAAATCGCTTCGCTGTAAATATTTTTGAAAAAACAAAATACAAAATTTGAAAATCCAACAAAAACAAAATACAAAAATATAAAATTTTCAAAAAATACAAAAACAATATAAAATCAAAAAATCCAAAAATATTCTTCTCACGACATGTCTCTCGTATAAATCAATATTCTGTACGTTTCTAGAAATGTCATTCAACAATGATACGGACATGTACAGATGCTTGAACCGGAGTTCTTTAAAATGTTTTTCTAAAACATGTCGTTTCTCAAATGTTTCTTCACTATGGCTTTCGTATACTTTAGTACGAAACCCGGACTTAAAATGATGATTTCTGATTATTTTCAAATCAAGGACTCGTACGTTCAATGATGAAATCTTGTTCAATAAGTTCGAGTCTAAACAAACGAAAAAGATTTCAAGCATAAACTCGTTTTCAAACAGAATTCTTGAGCACTTTTTCAAGATTGTTCAAAAGATTTCTCAAAATCTCAAAATGAGTGCTCAAGATAACTCCCTCTAAACCCTTGATTGATTTTAAAATATGCTATCATTAAGGGGGAGTACAAAAATAAAATTATTCCAAATTCATGCAAAATGAATCTGTCTTTCTCTCCAAAAAGCCTTTTCTTAATCTGTTGATATCAAAAATATCACAATATGTTATTTTTGAGGGGGAGAAGACATGATTAACATGTGATCAAAGATGTTTAAAGTTTGTGACTGAATCTCGAAAGAGCTCGACTCAGAAAGTACCAATGAATTGACGAAGCTTAAAATGTTAGTAATCGAAAAGACTTGTCCTGGACGGGTAATAATTTCAAGCTAGTCTAACTAGTGATGTAAGCGTGTCTCGAATAGGACTTGTCTGAGTAGAATGTACCGTATCGAGAGACTTTCTTTAGACTTGACCAGGACGGGTAATAACTTTAAGCTAGTCTAACTAGTGATGTAAGCGTGTCTCAAATCGGTCATGTTCACTGAAAGTGGATCAATTCAAAAAGTGCAAACTCCTCACGCATGTGCAAATTTCTTAAAAATTCATGAGCACATGTGAAGGGGGAGTCCTTCAAAAGTCGTAAAACTCTCAAAGTGGTAACAACAATGTGTTTTATTATCATAAACACTTTGAGAGATTTTCAAACAAATGGTTTTATGGCAATTATAGGATAGTCATGGAGTTACAAGGTGACTAAGGTTAGGAAAAACCGTCCTATGATCCGCCAGAGCCGGAGGGATCTACCCAAGGACAAATCCAATAGATTAGAATTAGAAGTCCTTAGGTATGATTGAAAAATGGAGAAAATGAGAAAGGAGAAAGAAGGGGTTGAAGAATTAAAAAGAAAAGTTATGAAAAAGGGTGAAAAGAAATAGCCCTCCATATGTTCAACCTTAGGGCAGACACCGGGTACAATTCGTATGCTACTGGATGTTACTAAGGTGACACCGGTATTGAAGACAAGACGTCATGGACCCAGTGACGCACTACACTTAACCTTCTTAACCACTCAAGTTCTCTTAAAAGAGCTTGTTTCATTCTCACGGGGAACCGGTGTAAACTATCGACCTGTCTCTTAGAGATGGTTGGTATTGAAACAGGAGACCTCTCCCTAATCTCCGCATAGGAAACCTAATGTGCACTTATCGAGTCTAGAGCCCCGAGATTCATCAAAAGATCTCATAGGAACACATGATATTTCTACACTGGTTGTCCAACAATAAGGATGCCAGATGTAAACTTAAGAGTCCTACGCAGATCTTAGCAATCTGCCAGAACATTTATGAGAGGATTCACATTTGTGATTCTCAATGATTGAATGGAAATTCCTGCCAGGGTCAACATCAAGCAGCCTTGACAGCAGGTCACTTCGGTAATTCTTTATGGCTTACGCTTAGTGTTCGCGGTGGTTTCAAACGGTCTACAGTCGTGGAGTGATCCCCAGCGACTCACCCAGTCATTGAGCTACTAAGTAGGTCTTGTAAGCTCTCTCGAGAGTATCTGACATGGGAACGGCCACGGTAAGGGTTAGAAGGAGTCTTCACACTATGCTGTTGACGATCTCTAATTCTTATCTGTAAGTACCAGTTGATTTATTGCTAACTGTTTACCTGCAGCCAAAGTTGTCAAAATCGCGCCTAAGGCGCGCCTAGGCGCACAAGGCGCTAGCCTTGGGGCTTTTTTTGACTCGAGGCGCATGACATGCATGACTCCCAAAAAAAGCGCGCGCCTTGGCGCTTTTTTTGCGCCTAGGCAATATTTTGCGCCTTGGGGTTTTTTTTTTTTTTTTTTTTTTTTTTTTTTTTTTTTTTAAGATATAATACATGGGCCTTTTAAGTCATAGGTGAGTATTTATATGATTTGTAAATTTGAATTGATTTTATGTTTATTTTATTGATTGAAATTTTCTTTAAGAAGTTATTTTGTTTCATAAATTAATTTTTTACGACATATTATCATGAAAATGTGGCATTGTGCCTTGAATATTAATATGTTGCTTGCTTGATATTTTGGGTTAAATTGTGAGCTTTGTTAGATGTAAGCTACAAGTGTAGGACACAAACATATTTAGTCTGATATGAATTTTAATCTCTATATATGTCATCGAGCCAAAGAGTTGATCCGTTTTAGAAGTGACAACCGATCCATTTTAATATTTATATTGCAATATGTGTTACGCATTAAGTATTTTAATGTTATTTTGTATTATTTAAGCTACATAAATTGTCTCATATGTTATAAAAAACTTAATGCTTTTAGTGCGCCTCGCATTCATGAATCCCGCGCCTTGAAATGCGCCTCGACTCGAGGCTCTTTGGCCCCCTTTGCGCCTTAGTGCGCTTTGAGCCTTTCAGAACACTGCCTGCAGCTATACATCATCTCCATGGCGAAGGATTCCACATGCTCATACATACATCTCAAAGTCAAAGAAAGCTCCCTCAAAGATCTATACAACACAAAGTTCAAAGAAAGATTCTACGCCAAAAAGAAGAATCTACAAAGTATAAAGACTAAAGATCAAAGTGAAAGAAAGGGAACTACGTGCCTATGAATATCAAAGTCCAAAGATGTATGAGCATGTTAGAATGGCGAACAACCACCACAGACGCAGAAGTGACAAAAGGCAGATTGCTCCACATCACAAAGGAACAAAGAACGATGAAAAGTCAGTCATCAAAGATCACAAAGCATGAAGGAACAAAGACTAAAGACTATTCTGCTATGACACACGATGGTCAACAACAAAGAACAAAGAAGACCTAATCACGTGGAGCATCATTCGAATGACCACCCCTTAGGGGGAGATTGTTAGCACTAAAAATTATATTAAAAAGTGATGGTCATTCTCATTTATTGTAACGTTGTAATGTGTCATAGTTTTTGTTATAAGAATAGTCAATGGGCCTTGGTCTTGGTAAGCTAATATGTCATGTGTTATATAATGTAAACCTTTATATGTAAAAGGAAACCAAGCCCAAGACCAAGCCCATGGAAAGCCTCTTAAGGCATCATGTTAAGAACTATATAAACACCTCAAAGGCTCATTTGAGGTGTGTGCTTGTGTGTGTATTGTGTGTGTTTTATTAATAAAAGTTCTCTTCATCTTATCATTCTCTTTCAATATTTATGCCACACATATATAACATCAAGCCACCATTTTTCCTTCTTCTAGTGCTTATATTTGTGTTAAAGTTGATAGATTTAAGGTCCTACAAAAGGAATCTAGCAAGCAGACCTAATAAAAAGAAATCCTAACCTAGACAATAACTATTCCCCGGGCTGCGGCGCCAAAAACTTGATACGTGGGAATATCACCAGGCTTTACCTCTCGAGGGATCTCGAGAAGCTTACAACCCCCACCAGGCAGTGTACCTGATCGTTATAGTATAGTATAGTGACAAGTACCGGGGGATTGATCGTTCAACTCAGGAATAGTGTCGCTAGGATTAGAAAGCCTAAAAACTAGGTCTAGAGGTGAGGGATGATGCTTTTTGTATTTTTATATTTTATGAAAGCAACTAACCCAAATAAACTAAGATGCAATCAAAATAAAATGACAAAAATGAAATGAAATCTAATTAAACTAGTGGTGTAAACAATGATGTGGAAAGTTGTGTTTACTTAGGTTTCATTACTCCCTAGATATCTTTTACAGGTTGATAATTTGTTACAATTGCATGGATGATGGGTCGTATTACTTAATACTAGTCGTAGGGCTGTGTACAATATTCCCTAACTCTATAGGATCCTACTTCACTCCTATGTCGAGTCGTTAGAAGCTCCTAACATGGGATCATTAGAATTCTCCTACGCATTAAATACAACCAAAAATCATAGTACATGATGAGTGTGTAAATACTCATCATTTCTGTCACATTTAAACTGCAAAAACATCTGAAAACACACAGGAATGCCTTAAAATACATAAAATATCCCTGGATTGTGTTTTTATGCAAAAGGATTGAAAACTGATGAAAAACAACATATTTCACATAATTTACAGTTTCAGTCCCTGAACTTTGAAAAATTGGCAAATCTAGTCCCTGGTAAATCAAAACATGTAATTTATCATCAAAGGTCCTTAGGGATTCTTAAGTTGTCAAGTTTAGTCCATTAAAGTTAAAAAATTGCAAAATGACAACTTTAGTCCCTCAAGTTTGAAAAATGTCAAAATTAGTCCTTAAGGTTTTAAAATTAGAAAAATATTAAAATTAAACCTTGTAATATTCATTAATGGCATAATTGGTACTTGTGGTATTTATTGGGAATTTACAGGTTCAACCCTTCACAAATTCAGAAATTACATGTTTGGTCCCTGGAGTTTAAAGATTTGGCAGAAAAGGTCCTTGGTTTTGAAATAATTGAAAAATATGCAACTTTGGTCCTTGTACTATTGATTTATGGTAAGAATGGTCCCTTGATTATATTATGGAAACTTGTCACATCAGGTCCCTTAACTTTACAGGATTTACACAATTAGTCCTTGGGCCTTATACCATTAAAACCAAACCGGACCCTTTGTTATTATTACCTAAAACCAAATCCAATCCAAACAACACAACCCTTACCCAGCCCACACCTTTCCTAGGCCCAAACAAACCCCAGCCCAACTCCCTTTATAATATAAACGGGGTTTGACCCCGTTTGACTTCCCCAAAACCGCCAAACCATCACCACTGTACCACCTCCACCTTCACCCCTGCTAACCCAAAACCATGGTGGTTTTCACCTCCACCTCACCCCCCAGCTGGCTACCCTACATCCACCAGCTCATCCCACACCCCATCATAACACCCCATCCCACATTTAATGCTTCCCCACCAATTGCCAAACACTGCTCCCCTCACAACCCTGTTTTTGTGGAAAAATCTCACCAAAGCTTCATAATCTATCCAATTTAGTCCCCTGACACCTCCTAATACCACCAAAGTTCTTTAATTGCAAAAACTTTGGCCCAAGTTACATAAAAGACTTTTGGCGCCAAAAATGCCACTTGTACGTAGGTGATGAATTCAAAGGTTTCAATGGCTGAGATGAGGTGGGATAGATTCAGAGGTCGACAAAGATATCAAAAAGTCTATATAATTGAAGAGGGAAGCAATGTGAAGACTTATCTAGTATAATTTTAGTTTAATTAATTCGTAGTTGTCAATTCTCAATTTCCAGTTTATGTTAAGCTTTCAAGTTAAATTTCCAGTGTTCTAAGTGTATTGTGAACTCTTTTTAGTAATCAATTTAGAGTTTCAGTTTGAATCTCTGTTTGTGCACTTTCCTTTTATTGCAAAAATCTCAAGTAACTTAATTGTTGTTTCTAGTTTATATTCTATACTCAATAAGCTCACTTAAGCTCTGACAAAACTTATATAAGCTTTTAGGAACATTAAATCAAGTTGTAGTATTAAAACTCAAAAATACAAAAAAATTAAGAAAAATAAGTGAAAAATAAAAAATTGATGAAGAAGATGATCAAAGCAAGGAGCAGGGTGAATTTTGGATTGCCCTTGGGTTAGTGGTTCTGTGGAGAACCTATAGGAGTGTTACATGGTTCTTGTTCTTGGTGTTTAGCTGGATTGCAAGCTTGTAAGTCTTTGTTCCATTTTACTCATCCACTGTATTAGTTGGTTTCAATTGATAAGATTTGTGTTTCTAGGTTGTGTTAGTGCTGGTTAATCATAATTTTGCTTAAAATAGTTGTCTTGTTTGTTGGAATTGATAGTTGTAAGAAATCTCACATTTTCACAGTTAAATCATCATATTTGTCATTTCATGGTTTCCTGCTGTTATTGTTGTTGTTTCATGTTCAAAAGCACTAGTTTGATGATAATATAAAGTTTGGAAATAGAGTTGAAGTCTAAATCATTTAGTAGCTTTGGAATTCACAAAATGAATTTGTATAATGGGTGTTTGGTTTAGAGTGTTTACTTAGGTTCTAGTTGTTTTTGTTGCTTGTTATTGTTGTAGTATGTTATTCTAGTTCTAAGTAAGTGGAATTAGGCATAAAGCATTGGTCTCTTTTGACAAAAAGTCAATTTACTAATTTACACACCCTCACAGTTAACTGTGAGGGATTTGGAACTCATAAATCCTTACTTTAGCTTATGAATGGTAGATTTAGCATAAAATTGGTTCACCATAGCTTTTTACAACTTAACTAGCTTGCAGGATCAATCATAAACTCAACAAAGTCAAAATTGTAAGCTTATTTAAAAAGTCAAAGTTCCTAGCTACAGTTTTTTGAATAAACTTTAGAATTTTGTATAAGGTTTAATTTTAGAAATTAGAACCTGTGCTTCTAGGGTTTCATTATTTTGTTGCTGATCTCCTTGATAGTATTTTTAGTAATTTTTAGTTTGCTTATTAAACTGCTTAATTGGTCCTTGTTATTTAGCACTTTTCCACAAAAGTGCCTTGTGCACAGTTGGACAAGCCAATTGAACAAGCTTGTAGATCATTCAATATTGTATGCTAGATTGAGATTCTTGTGGCTTTGTGAAGCCCTTGTGTTTGTTTACTTGTTTGAGTGCTTCTTTGCCTTTATCTGTTACTTGAATTGCTTATTTTGTGCTTAACATGTCCCACAAAACAAACCATTACACTAAGCAATCAGTGTAGTGAGTCAATCTTTCAAGCTTATCAAAAAGCTCATCACCGAGCTTAAGCTTGTGAGCTTTGGATTTTCATAAAGCCAAGCAACCATATTTCAAAGTTTAAAGCTTATTTTCAACTTTCAGGCTTAAATTCTAGGGCTGCAATAAGCTCCTAGTTTGCCCCATTTCATTGTGTGTACTGAATACTCAGTACATTCATACTTTTTCACAATCTCATCATAAGCTCCCTATTGAGCTTCAGCTTTTTGTGAAGCTTAGCAACCCATCTCAAAGCCTCAGTGCTTATTTAGCTTTTTAAAGCTTATTTCCTAGGGCTGCAAGTAGCTTAAAGTTCTGTCCATTTCATTGTCAACACTGAGCAATCAGTGTTTACAAGTCAATTTCATAAGCTTGTCAAAAGCTCTTTAGTTGATTTCAACCATTGAGTTTTAGCTTTTTGAAAAGCCCTCCTACCCATCTTTAAGTTTTGAGTTTGGTTTTGAGCTCAAGCTCACTGGGTCCCACCTGAATAACCCCTTGAAATCTGTCCCATTTCTGTCTCAGTCACCCAATAAGCAGTTGCTTATTGTGGCTTTTTAGCTTATTCTGTTAGCTTATCTTATCAAATCTAGCTTAAACAAGTCCAACTAACTTAGGTGAACCAGATTTTACCCTTGTGGACCCTACATAAGTCCATTTGAGCTTATTTCTTTGTTTAGTCAAACTTGGTCAACTGTCAAAGCTAATAAGCACTTACAGTGCTTATTTTTGGTTTCCAAATTAGTTGTTTTTATAAAAGTTTTATATTTTAAGTATTTTAATAGTTCTATAAAAGAAAAAAACAGAAAAAGCCAAACTTAATTATAGTGATAGCTTCTATTTAATAGAAATTATCTTTTTAATTTTCTTTTTAGCTTATTTATAAGCACTTCTGCATTTTTATATTTTTATTAAATTTATTTTATATTAAAGTACTTTTATAAATTTTTCCAGATTTTTCCTTTGTCATTTAGTGATATTTAGAATTAATATTAGTTTAATTAATTATTAATTAATATTAAAGTATTAAATAGCAAAATTAGATTTTATTATGTAACACATAGTTTTTATAATTTTCCTAGCTTTTATATAAGTAATAACATTTTTAGGAATTTTTCTAGAATTTCTACTGTTCATTTTCTAATTTTTATAATATAATTAGTTTAGGTAGTAATTAATTAATAATTAGAATAATAATTAGTAAATTAGTTTAAAAATATATAAAACAAACTTTTTATAACTTTTTAGGATTCCTATGATGGTTAATTAGATTTATAAAAATCTTCTTAATTATCTAAGTCTTTTTAATATTCTTAATAATTTAAATCAATATAATTAGTTAAATAATAATTAAACAGTAATTAATTAATAATAATTAGATAAATAGTCTGAAAAATATAATTTTAGTTCTAAAATAAGTTTTATAATATTTTAGATTTTTCTAAGTTTTAATTTTATTTTTCTAAGCTTATTTTATATTTCCTTATTTATTAGTGAATTATTAATTAAAAATAGTTATTAAATAATAATAATTAATTAAATAGTTATAAAAATAATTTTAAATTTCCAATAATTTTCTTATAAGTTTAGGATTCCAAAAATTTAATTTTCACATTTGTGGGAGTTTTATTTGACAGAGTTTACGTTTAGTATAGTACGTTTACGTTTATTCAAATTTAAACGTACATTTTATATCTTTTTACATTTTTAGGTTTTATTAACTTTTAAATAAATTAGTAATTATAAAATAAATATTTTAAGTTTATTTAATTTGCAGTTAAGCCCCTAAGGCATACAAATTCCTACTATAGTTAAAATCGTTTTTGTTGTTTTCGTTTAAATATTAAACGTACGTGTTTTCTAGTACCTTTACATTTGTGCTTATCTGATTTCACGTATTAGTTGATCAAGCTTATCAAAGCTATTTTAACTTATATTTCAGTAGTACAATCACTTGAACCCTTTTTTTGTTCAAACCCCCTGATCTCGAAGTCATTTTATTTCAGATTTCACGCCTCGTTGGGATTTAACGATCCGGGGAAACACTACACTCCACGGAGTATTGGTTTAGACTGTTTGACTTGTTGACCATTACTTGGTTGATATTTTCTGACTGTTTGAGGCCAATCAAAATTTGGCGCCGCTGCCGGGGAGGTGTACTGCGTATTACGACTTTTGAAGCATCTGAGAGTTTGAATTAATTCACCATTGTTATATATCATCTTTGTCCATATTTCTATATTATCTTATAAAAACAAAAAAAAATCCAAAAAGATTTTTCTTTTCTATTTTTAATTTCCCGTCACTCTAAGTATTCTTAGAGTCATCTCTAGTGCATGCGCACTCGTTCTTCTAGGTCAACAAGCCCCTTCCGTGAGCTTGTCAGAATTCCTCGATGACGCCGTAGACGTTCTGCCCCAACAGCCATATCTGAGATACGTGCTGTTACCCTAAACAAAGTTATCATGGCGGAAGGCCGTCTAATGAATGAGCTTCTCCAGGCACCCATTGAGGGTTACGGAGACGCTATTGTTGTCCCAGCTATTGTGGCTGAATACTTTGAGCTCAAAATCGGGTTACTAAATCTAGTAACCTCAAGTCAATTTTATGGTTTTGAGAGGGATGATCCTCATGCTCATATTCAATGGTTTAACAAGATTACATCTACCATCAAATACAAAAACGTCCCTTCCAAAGCAGTCAAACTTCTTCTATTCACATTTTCTCTTGAGGGGGCAGCCCGGATTTGGCTGGAAAAACAACCTCCTCGTTCAATAGCATCATGGGAGGATTTAGTTACCAAATTTGTAAACGAATTTTCTTCCCCTGTCCAGAACGACAAGTCTTAAAAATGAAATCATCAAATTTACTCAAAGGTTTGATGAATCGTTTGGTGACGCATGGGATCGTTTCAAAGAATTGCTTCGTCGATGTCCTCATCATGGCTTCACTGAATTAATGCAAATTGACACTTTCTATAATGGTGTAAGTCAATCTAACCAAGATTCTCTCAATGCCTCCGCGGGAGGTAATTTTTTGAGTAAAACCACTAAAGAAGCTTTAGAAATCATTGAAAATAAGTCCAAGGTCCGCACTACACGCATAAAGCCATATAACTCCCAAGTGAGTGCTGGTCCTTCTACTTCATCTCCCGTGAGTACTTCTAGCACCGATGCTAAGATAGACAAACTCACGGATGTTATTCAAGCTTTGGTTCTCTCAAACCAAAAGAAAGTCACTTTCACACAAAATCCTTCACATGCTGAAGTAAAAAAGGTGGAAGTTTGTGTCACTTGTGGTGGCCCACATGCATACTACAACTGTACTGCCACCGATGGTAGTCCTTTTGAAGCCAATGCCTTAGCCGGTACTACAAATTAGGGAGGTAATCAATGCCGTCCTCAAATGGAACCAAGTTACCGTGCTAATACACATATGGGACCACCCGGTTTCACCCAAAAACCAGAATTTGCAAAACCAAAACCAGAACCAACCTCGAATGAACCAAGGTTATCAAAACCAAGGGAATTTCAATCCTGGACAGAATCAAGGTTACCACAACCAAGGAAACTTTAACAGAAATAATTTCAACCCGGGAAATCATTTTCAGGGAAATGGTAATCCAAATCAGGGAAATTTTCAACCACAACAAGGTTATAATCAAAATAACCGAGTTCAAAATTTCCCTAACCAAACACAAGTCATTCTTCCAGCTCCACAACCATCATCCGATGAGTTGTTGAAGCAGTTCATGAAAACTCAAGATGAGACAAACAGGTTGTTGGTCAGCCAGATTTCTGAAATCAAGAAATCTTTAAATGAACAACCCTCGGGCTCTGGAAAACTTCCGAGCAACACGATCGCAAACCCGAGGGGCGATGCAAAGGCGATCACAACCAGGAGCGGAGTTTCATATGATGGACCCACTGTTCCCACTACCCCTTCTTCTTCTTCCAAGGTAGTGGAAAATAAAACCGAGGTAAATAAGGACGAAGTACTTCCTACTCATAATGGGGGTACCCAAGACGTCCCACCTCATGTTGTCCCGAAACCCAAACCAAAACCTAGAGTTGTTTTTTAACCAAATGATATCCCAGTTGAAACACCTAAGTCCAAACCTTCTACCTCCTCTATTCCTTACCCCTCACGCTTGAGTGAGCAAAAGCTCCGCGAAAAAGCTAGTCACCAGATGGATAAATTCTTTCAAATCTTCCAAGATTTGCATTTTGACATTAGCTTCGCGGATGCTATTATTCTGATGCCCAAATTTGTATCAACAATCAAACACTTGTTATGCAACAAGGAGAAACTGTTTGAAATGGCAAAGACTCCCTTGAATGAGAACTGCTCTGCAGTTCTTTTAAAGAAGCTTCCTGAGAAGCTGGGAGATCCTGTAAAATTTCTAATACCTTGTGTATTTCCAGGAATGGTTGATTGCTATGCCTTGGCCGATCTTGGTGCAAGCATCAACCTAATGCCTTATTCAGTTTGGAAGAAACTTTCTCTTCCGGATCTTACTCCTACCTGCATGATTCTAGAGCTTGCAGACCGATCGATATCTCGTCCTCTTGGCATTGCCGAGGACGTGTTTGTGAAAGTAGGAAAGTTCCATCTCCCCGCTGACTTTGTGGTTGTTGATTTCGATGCTGATCAAAGGGTCCCTCTCAGTGTTGGGAGGGGTTTCCTTAGAACGAGCCGTGCTCTTATCGATGTATTTAAGCAAGAAATCTCCTTGCGTGTAGGTAATGAAGCTGTTACCTTTAACCTCGATCAAACCTTGAGGAACTCCTCAAATTATGATTCTGAAGCAGTTAATCAAATAGATATTATAGACATTGCTTCAGAGGAGTACTCTCAAGTAATTCTTGGTTATTCTCATAATTCTGTGAGTGGGGATTCCACTCTATCATCTGAACCTATCATTTCCGACTCTTCCCCTTCTCTCACTCCGTTTGAGGGAAGTGATTTCCTTTTGGAAGAGGTCGAGGCTTTTCTCAAAAGTGATTCAGTTCCATCGGGAATTGATAACACTGAGATTGATCTGGAGGGAGATATTCTTCTCCTTGAGAAATTGCTAAATCAAGACAATTCTCCTCCACTCCCTCCCGTACAACTTCATAATGAGGAAAATAAATCGGTTGATAAAAACGATGAATTTCCTGAGGTCGAGCTCAAGGACTTACCTCCTCATCTTGAATACGCATTTTTGGAGGGTGATGATAAATTACCCGTCATTATTGCTAAAGGTTTAAGTGATGAGGAAAAGGTTGCTCTCATAAAGGTCTTGAAATCACACAAGCAAGCAATTGCTTGGAAGCTCTCCGATATTAAGGGTATTAACCCAGATTTTTGTACACACAAAATCTTAATGGAGGATGACTTCAAGCCCGCAGTGCAACATCAAAGACGGGTGAATCCAAAAATCCATGATGTGATTAAACAAGAGGTTCTCAAACTTCTTGATGCAGGATTGATTTACCCCATCTCTGACAGTCCATGGGTTAGTCCCATCCATTGCGTCCCAAAAAAGGGTGGCATTACTGTTGTCACTAATGAGGAAAATGAGTTGATTCCAACTCGGCTGGTTACCGGGTGGCGTGTTTGCATTGATTATCGTAAGTTGAATGACGTCACCCGCAAAGACCACTTTCCGCTGCCCTTTATGGATCAGATGCTTGAGAGATTAGTAGGGAATGAGTACTATTGTTTCCTTGATGGTTTCTCAGGATACTTTCAAATCCCCATTGATCCATCGGATCAAGAAAAGACTACCTTTACATGCCCTTATGGAACCTTTGCTTATAAACGTATGCCTTTTGGCTTATGTAATGCTCCAGGTACGTTCCAAAGGTGCATGATGGCCATATTTACCGACATGATCGGTAAAACCATGGAGGTCTTTATGGATGACTTCTCGGTCATTGGGGATTCATTCCAAACATGTCTCACCAATTTAGAAAATATGTTGAAAAGGTGTGAAGACACCAATCTATGTCTAAATTGGGAAAAGAGTCATTTTATGGTCAAAGAGGGCATTGTCCTCGGCCATAAGATTTCCAAGAATGGGATTGAGGTTGACAGAGCTAAGGTTGATGTCATTGCTAAATTGCCTCACCCTACTACCGTCAAAGGTATTAGGAGTTTCTTGGATCATGCCGGTTTCTATCGTAGATTCATACAAGATTTCTCTAAAATCTCCCGGCCTATGACTCATCTCCTCGAGAAGGATGCTCCTTTTATCTTCTCACCAGAGTGCATCGAAGCTTTTGAAAGATTGAAGAAAGAGCTTACTGAGGCACCCATTCTTGTTGCCCCCGACTGGGATTTACCCTTTGAGCTCATGTGCGATGCAAGTGATTTTGCTATAGGTGCAGTCTTGGGGCAACGCAAAACGAAACACTTTCAGCCTATCCACTACGCAAGCAAAACTATGAACGAAGCTCAAACTCATTACACCACTACGGAAAAAGAATTATTAGCCGTGGTGTATGCTTTTGAAAAGTTTCGGACATACTTAATCTTGACTAAATACGTAGTGTATACGGATCACTCGGCTCTAAAATATCTCTTTGCAAAACAAGATGCAAAGCCGAGATTGCTCCGTTGGGTTCTCCTCCTTCAGGAATTTGATATCATTATTCGTGATAAAAAAGGAGCTGAGAACCTGGCTGCTGATCATCTGTCCCGATTAGAGAACCCTCATCAAGATGTGTATGAGAAAAAGGAAATTAATGAAACATTTCCTCTCGAAACACTCAATGCGGTTGCTTTTCGTGGAGATTCTACTACCCCATGGTTTGCCGACTTCGCAAACTATCATGCGGGTAACTTTGTTGTGAAAGGGATGTCAACCCAACAGAAGAATAATTCTTTAAGGATGTCAAATATTACTTCTGGGATGACCCCTACTTATTCAAAATCTGTGCGGATCAAGTCATCCGACAGTGTGTATATGGACAGGAAGCCACTGAAATTCTCAAGGCTTGCCATGCTGGACCCACTGGGGGCCATCATAGTCCCAATTACACCGCCAAAAAGGTGTTTGATTCCGGATTCTTCTGGCCCACAATTTATAAAGATGCCCAGGATCTCATTAAAACCTGTGACGCTTGTCAACGTCACGGGAACATTTCACAAAGAAATGAGATGCCACAAAATGCTATTCAAGTCTGTGAGATATTTGATATCTGGGGCATTGAATTTATGGGGCCATTCCCATCATCTAGAGGAAACAAATACATACTTGTGGCTGTTGATTACTTATCAAAGTGGGTTAAAGCGAAAGATTTACCCACGAATGATGCCCGAGTTATAGTGAAATTCCTGAAATCTCTTTTTGCCCGTTTTGGAACCCCACGTGCTATCATAAGTGATCGTGGTACACATTTATGCAATGACAAATTTGACAAAGTCATGCAAAAGTATGGTGTAACTCACCGTCTTTCTACCGCGTATCACCCACAAACAAGTGGGCAAGTAGAGGTTTCAAACCGTGGTATCAAAAGGATACTTGAGAGGACTGTAGGAGAAAATCGTGCTGCCTGGTCGGATAAATTAGATGACGCATTATGGGCCTTTCATACAGCTTATAAAACACCCATTGGGTGTACTCCTTACAAGCTTGTATACGGAAAGACATGTCATATACCGATGGAACTTGAGCACAAAGCCTACTGGGCATTGAAACATGCCAACTTTGACCTCAAAACTGCGGGTGATCACCGAAAAGTTCAAATGAATGAATTAAATGAACTACGTGATCAGGCTTACGAGAACTCTTTAATCTATAAAGAAAAAACAAAGAAGATTCATGACTCAAAAATAAAGAACCGCGTTTTTAACGTTGGTGATCGAGTACTTCTCTTTAATTCTAGATTAAAGATCTTCTCGGGTAAACTCAAAACCCATTGGACTGGCCCATTCACGATCACTAAGGTTTATCCATATGGTACCGTTGAGTTATCTCAAAATGACGGTCCATGTTTTAAAGTGAATGGGCATCGTGTGAAACACTACTTTGGAGAGGACATACCAACCATGGTTGTCCCGGATCTCCAAACTTTCCCCAAGGACAATTAAATTCGGGGTCGAGTCAAGCTAGCGACTCGGTAATCAAAAATAGTAGCTTCCTCATGGACAATTTAATTCGAGGTCGAGTCAAGCTAGCGACTCGGTAATCAAAAACAGTAGCAATATGGGTTTTCACCCATATTTCTGTCTTCTTTCTCTTTTCTATCACCCTAGTGTGGGGGAGATGCCCCACATGTTGTATATATGTATATATCTTCAAAAAAAAAAGCCCATGTAAATAGCCTAAAATAAAGGTTATTAATATTTCCTTCTTATGTTCTAAATGTCGGTTTAACACCCGGTGTTTTGAATATTGAGGGCAATATTCATTTCTAAGTGTGGGGGGGGGGGGGGGGGATTCTTACGAATTCAAACACATGTTCCATCAAGCACCCTCATTTGATCAAAATTTAAAGTTTTTTCACACTTAGAAATGCAATAAATGGTTATCAGTCCGCCATGTCTAACCCACATAAGGATTGGCTAATCCAGGAGCAAACGGCTCTTGGTAAAGATATCTCAAAACCGTTGATGGCTTGCAATTTTCCCAAAATTGTATGGTAAATCAACTCGCCATATCCTAAAAAGACCGCAAGATTATGGATTGTGGTAAAGGCAGTGGAAAAACCATAATTGGTAATCAGCTCACCAAGATGTTGACTTTGTCCATCAAGAGTTGGCTAGTCCAGAAGCAAACGGCTTTTGGTAAAGACTAATCAAATCCGTTGAACAGCTTGTGGTTTGCTCAAAATCACATGGTTATCAGGTGGACCATAGTTCTTACTTGAATCGATACATCTGGCTACTCCAGAAGTGATGGCTTTTGGTAAAGAGATAAAAATCCATTAAAATTTTCTCAAAAGATTGCTAGGGACTAGCAATAGTTTAGTGTGGGGGATTGATGAGTGTGTAAATTCTCATCATTTCTGTCACATTTAATCTGCTAAAACATCTGAAAACACACATGAATGCCTTAAAATACATAAAATATCCCTGGATTGTGTTTTTATGCAAAAGGATTGAAAACTAATGAAAAACAACATATTTCACATAATTTACAGTTTCAGTCCCTAAACTTTGAAAAAATGGCAAATCTAGTCCCTGGTAAATCAAAACATGTAATTTATCATCAAAGGTCCTTAGGGATTCTTAAGTTGTCAAGTTTAGTCCTTTAAAGTTAAAAAATTGCAAAATGACAACTTTAGTCCCTCAAGTTTGAAAAATGTCAAAATTAGTCCTTAAGGTTTTAAAATGGAAAAATATTAAAAATAAACCTTGTACTATTCATTAATGGCATAATTGGTCCTTGTGGTATTTATTGGGAAGTTACAGGTTCAACCCTTCACAAATTCAGAAATTACATGTTTGGTCCCTGGAGTTTGAAGATTTGGTAGAAAAGGTCCTTGGTTTTGAAATAATGGAAAAATATGCAACTTTGGTCCTTGTACTATTGATTTATGGCAAGAATGGTCCCTTGATTATATTATGGAAACTTGTCACATCAGGTCCCTTAACTTTATAGGATTTACACAATTAGTCCTTGGGCCTTATACCATTAAAACCAAACCGGACCCTTTATTATTATTACCTAAAACAAAATCCAATCCAAACAACACAACCCTTACCCAGCCCACACCTTTCCTAGGCCCAAACAAATACCAGCCCAACTCCCTTTATAATATAAACGGGGTTTGACCCCGTTTAACTTCCCCAAAACCGCCAAACCATCACCACTGTACCACCTCCACCTTCACCCCTGATTACCCAAAACCATGGTGGTTTTCACCTCCACCTCAACCCCCAGCTGGCTACCCTACATCCACCAGCTCATCCCACACCCTATCATAACACCCCATCCCACATTTAATGCTTCCCCACCAATTGCCAAACACTGTTCCCCTCACAACCCTGTTTTTGTGGAAAAATCTCACCAAAGCTTCATAATCTATCCAATTTAGTCCCTTGACACCTCCTAATACCACCAAAGTTCTTTAATTGCAAAAACTTTGGCCCAAGTTACATAAAAGACTTTTGGCGCCAAAAATGCCATTTGTACTTAGGTGATGAATTCAAAGGTTTCAGTGGCTGAGATGAGGTGGGATAGATTCAGAGGTCGACAAAGATATCAAAAAGTCTATATAATTGAATAGGGAAGCAATGTGAAGACTTATCTAGTATAATTTTAGTTTAATTAATTCGTAGTTGTCAATTCTCAATTTCCAGTTTATGTTAAGCTTTCAAGTTAAATTTCCAATGTTCTAAGTGTATTGTGAACTCTTTTTAGTAATCAATTTAGAGTTTCAGTTTGAATCTCTGTTTGTGCACTTTCCTTTTATTGCAAAAATCTCAAGTAACTTAATTGTTGTTTCTAGTTTATATTCTATACTCAATAAGCTCACTTAAGCTCTGACAAAGCTTATATAAGCTTTTAGGAACATTAAATCAAGTTGTAGTATTAAAACTCAAAAATACATAAAAATTAAGAAAAATAAGTGAAAAATAAAAAATTGATGAATAAGATGATCAAAGCAAGGAGCAGGGTGAATTTTGGATTGCCCTTGGGTTAGTGGTTTTGTGGAGAACCTATAGGAGTGTTACATGGTCCTTGTTCTTTGTGTTTAGATGGATTGCAAACTTGTAAGTCTTTGTTCTATTTTACTCATCCACTGGATTAGTTGGTTTCAATTGAGAAGATTTATGTTTCTAGGCTGTGTTAGTGCTGGTTAATCATAATTTTGCTTAAAATAGTTGTCTTGTTTGTTGGAATTGATAGTTGTAAGAAATCTCACATTTTCACAGTTAAATCATCATATTTGTCATTTCATGGTTTCCTGCTGTTATTGTTGTTGTTTCATGTTCAAAAGTGCTAGTTTGATGATAATATAAAGTTTGGAAACAGAGTTGAAGTCCAAATCATTTAGTAGCTTTGGAATTCACAAAATCAATTTGTATAAGGGGTGTTTGGTTTAGAATGTTTACTTAGGTTCTAGTTGTTTTTGTTGCTTGTTATTGTTGAAGTATGTTATTCTAGTTCTAAGTAAGTGGAATTAGGCATAAAACATTGGTCTCTTTTGACAAAAATTCAATTTACCAATTTACACACCCTCACAGTTAACTGTGAGGGATTTGGAACTCATAAATCCTTACTTTAGCTTATGAATGGTAGATTTAGCTTAAAATTGGTTCACCATAGCTTTTTACAACTTAACTAGCTTGCAGGATCAATCATAAACTCATCAAAGTCAAAATTGTAAGCTTATTTAAAAAGTTAAAGTTCCTAGCTGCAGTTTTATGAATAAACTTTAGAATTTTGTATAGGGTTTAATTTTAGAAATTAGAACATGTGCTTCTAGGGTTTCATTATTTTGTTGCTGATCTCCTTGATAGTATTTTTAGTAATTTTTAGTTTGCTTATTAAATTGCTTAATTGGTCCTTGTTATTTAGCACTTTTCCACAAAAGTGCCCTGTGCACAGTTGGACAAGCCAGTTGAACAAGCTTGTAGATCATTCAATATTGTATGCTAGATTGAGATTCTTGTGGCTTTGTGAAGCCCTTGTGTTTGTTTACTTGTTTGAGTGCTTCGTTGCCTTTATCTGTTACTTGAATTGCTTATTTTGTGCTTAACATGTCCCACAAAACAAAATATTACACTGAGCAATCAGTGTAGTGAGTCAATCTTTCATGCTTATCAAAAAGCTCATCACTGAGCTTAAGCTTGTGAGCTTTGGCTTTTCATAAAGCCAAGCAACCAGATTTCAAAGTTTAAAGCTTATTTTCAACTTTTAGGCTTAACTTCTAGGGCTGCAATAAGCTCCTAGTTTGCCCCATTTCATTATGTATACTGAATACTCAGTACATTCATACTTTTTCACAAGCTCATCATAAGCTCCCTATTGAGCTTCAGCTTGTAAGCTTTAGCTTTTTGTGAAGCTTAGCAACCCATCTCAAAGCCTCCGTGCTTATTTTGCTTTTTAAAGCTTATTTCCTAGGGCTGCAAGTAGTTTAAAGTTCTGTCCATTTCATTGTCAACACTGAGCAATCAGTGTTTACAAGTCAATTTCATAAGCTTGTCAAAAGCTCTTTAGTTGATTTCAACCATTGAGTTTTAGCTTTTTGAAAAGCCCTCCTACCCATCTTTAAGTTTTGAGTTTGGTTTTGAGCTCAAGCTCACTGGGTCCCACCTGAATCACCCCTTGAAATCTGTCCCATTTCTGTCTCAGTCACCCAATAAGCAGTTGCTTATTGTGGCTTTTTAGCTTATTCTGATAGCTTATCTTATCAAATCTAGCTTAAACAAATCCAACTAACTTAGGTGAAGCAGATTTTACCCTTGTGGACCCCACATAAGTCCATTTGAGCTTATTTCTTTGTTTAGTCAAACTTGGTCAACTGTCAAATCTAATAAGCACTTACGGTGCTTATTTTTGGTTTCCAAATTTGTTGTTTTTATAAAAGTTTCATATTTTAAGTATTTTAATAGTTCTATAAAAGAAAAAAACAGTAAAAGCCAAACTTAATTATAGTGATAGCTTTTATTTAATAGAAATTATCTTTTTAATTTTCTTTTTAGCTTATTTATAAGCACTTCTGCATTTTTATATTTTTATTAAATTTCTTTTATATTAAAGTACTTTTATAATTTTTTCCAGATTTTTCCTTTGTCATTTAGTGATATTTAGAATTAATATTAGTTTAATTAATTATTAATTAATATTTAAGTATTAAATAGCAAAATTAGATTTTATTAAGTAACACATAGTTTTTATAATTTTCCTAGCTTTTATATAAGTAATAACATTTTTAGGAATTTTTCTAGAATATCTACTGTTCATTTTCTATTTTTTATAGTATAATTAGTTTAAGTAGTAATTAATTAATAATTAGAATAATAATTAGTAAATTAGTTTAAAAATACATAAAACAAACTTTTTATAATTTTTTAGGATTCCTGTGATGGTTAATTAGATTTCTAAAAATCTTCTTAATTATCTAAGTCTTTTTAATATTCTTAATAATTTAAATCAATATAATTAGTTAAATAATAATTAAATAATAATTAATTAATAATAATTAGATAAATAGTGTGAAAAATATAATTTTAGTTCTAAAATAAGTTTTAAAATATTTTAGATTTTTCTAAGTTTTAATTTTATTTTTCTAAGCTTATTTTACATTTTCTTATTTATTAGTGAATTATTAATTAAAAATAGTTATTAAATAATAATAATTAATTAAATAGTTATAAAAATAATTTTAAATTTCCAATAATTTTCTTATAAGTTTAGGATTTCAAAATTTTAATTTTCACATTTGTGGGAGTTTCATTTGACAGAGTTTACGTTTAGTATAGTACGTTTACATTTATTCAAATTTAAACGTACATTTTATATCTTTTTACATTTTTAGGTTTTATTAACTTTTAAATAAATTAGTAATTATAAAATAAATATTTTAAGTTTATTTAATTTGCATTTAAGCCCCTAAGGCATACAAATTCCTACTATAGTTGAAATCGTTTTTGTTGTTTACGTTTAAATATTAAACGTACGCGTTTTCTAGTACCTTTACATTTGTTTTTATCTGATTTCACGTATTAGTTGATCTAGCTTATCAAAGCTATTTTAACTTATATTTCAGTAGTACAATCACTTGAACCCTTTTTCTGTTCAAATCACCTGATCTCGAAGTCATTTTATTTCAGATTTCACGCCTCGTTGGGATTTAACGATCCGGGGAAACACTACACTCCACGGAGTATTGGTTTAGACTGTTTGACTTGTTGACCATTACTTGGTTGATATTTTCTGACTGTTTGAGGCCAATCAGTACACCTCTGGTCATGTTTCTTAAGACATTCAAGCATGTTACCATGGAAGTCTGCCAGTTTTCTTAAGCCTAACATCGAATACAATCATCCGTAACAACTATAAACAAATAATCAACCCATAATTAACATCTAGGTTTCACTACATCTAAGCAAACACAAAAGAAATCTAGTCGAGCATGTTAAATTGAAGACAAGTGTAAGATATATTCAAGCAACACATAGACATATTGATTAAATTGAAAGAGTACTTATCTCAAATTAACATGAAAAGTTAAAAGGGTTGAAACCCTTGAAAAAGCTGGAAAAATTCGTCCTAGGGTTTCTCCCTCAAACTTGCACACTAATGAATGAAATTTAGAAAACTATATATAGATTTTACAAGGTGACAACGTCAAGAAGAAAATTCTGACGCCGCCAACTCGCCGCCCATAATGAAATCGAATTGCCTAGATCCACTTTTGACGTCGTCATGTGTAATTCTGTTATGTGTCGTCACTAACATTTGGATCATGACGGCCTATGGTGACGCCGTCATGTCCCTAGTATAAAACTCTCTGGACCGTCAAGGACTTTATCCACTTCCACCTCTTGTATTACTCTTGACGTCGTCATTAAGAAACTTGTGACGCCGTCAGGTACTGTTCCCAGCAAGGAAAATTAAGACTTTGTCGTTTTCTTCACTTTTATGCTCCAAAAATGTCCAAAATGCTTCCTTTTCCAGAATTCACTCCAAAAGTACCTAAAATGACAAAAGGAACGATTTAGGGCAATATTTGATCAAATAAATTCGAATCCGGGCTTAAATGACCCCCTAAAAACGGTTTATTTTTCGCCTCATCACCAACCTTGCAAAAGGTTTTACCTCTCTAGGGATCTTGAGAAGCTTGCAATCCCCACCAGGCAGTGTACCTGACCGTTGTAGTATAGTATAGTGACAAGTACCGGGGGATTGATCGTTCAACTCAAAGAATAGTGTTCGCTAGGGTTAAAACTCAATTAATCTAGGTCTAGAGGCGAGGGATAATTCTTTTTGTATTTTTATATTTTATGGAAAGCAAGTAAAAATCTCGGGTTTTAGAAGAATTGGCGGAATTAGTTGCTAGTCAACTAACCCAAATAACTACAAATGCAAACAAATAAAATAAAATAACACTAAAGTAAATGTGGAGAAAACGATAATAAGAGAAAATGTGTTTACTTAGATTTCACTACTCCCTAACTATCTTTTACTGGTTGATTAGTTTGTTACAATTGCATGGATGACGGGTTATATTCCTTAATACCATTCGTAGGGCCGTGTACGATCTTCCCTAACTCTATAAGCTTCTACCTCTTCCTATGTCGAGCCGACTACTAGCTCCTAACATTGCCTCCTTAGTAGTTACCTATGCATTAAATATAACCAATTTATCGTAGTACACATCCGATCATGTTTCTTAAGACGTTCAAGCAAATTACCAGTTGGAAGTCTGCCAGTTTTCTTAAGCCTAACATCGAAATCATTCATCCACAACAATTATAAACAAACAACCAACCAATAATCAATATCTAAGTTTCGTTACATCTAACCAAACACAAAGAAAACCTAGCCTAGCATGTTAAAGTGAAGACAAGCATAAGATAGAATAAAACAACACATAGACATATTGAATGATTATTAGAAAACTTATCTTCAATTAAACATGGATGAACAAGGGTTTGAAACCCTTAAAAATAAGGTGAAATTCGTCTAGGGTTTCTCCAAAATTCTCCGCTCAAAGTTGCACCCCAATGAATGAAAAATCAAAAACTATATATAGAGTTTTGATTCTGACGGCGTCAAGAGTAAATTCTGACATCGTCAACTCACCGCCATAAATACTATTGTATTGCCTAGATCCAATTCTGACGTCGTCATGTGTAAACTCCCTCTTGGCCGTCTCTTGCATTTTGTACGTGACGGCCTTGGTGTCGCCATTACGTGTAAATCCTCCAAAAACATTATGGCGCGTCATGTGTAACTTGATTATCCACCTCATTGCCAAAGGGTAACGGCGTCATAAGCAAATCCTGACGCCGTCAAGTACTGATTTCAGCATGAATTGGAGACTTTGTCGTTTTCTTCACTTTTTCGCTCCAAAAACATCCAAAATGCTTCCTTTTCCAGATTTCTTCTCAAAAGTACCTAAAATGACAAAAGGAACGATTTAAGGCAATATTTGATCAAATAATCTCGACTTTGGGCTTAAATGACCCCCTAAAAGTGGTACACTTTTCGTCTCATCAATAAGCAAAAAGTTGTTCACGATTAGTATCTCTAAGACCTTTGTTGGGTTTAATAGACGTCACAAACCTATCCTATTCAGGTGCCATGTTGTTCACAAATTTGGAGTTCAGTTGAATGTTAGGCAGTGTCATCTTAATGATCCTCATGTCATTCACCAGCTTGTGAAACCGGACATAGTAGTTAGTGATGCTTTCACACGGATTCATCTTGAAGTGCTCAAATTCATCATACAACCGAGACTCACGATCTTCTTTGGTTAAATTAGACCCAGCAAGAAGCATTTTGACATTGTCCCAAACTGCTTTGGCTTCGGTGTTTTAATTTATGAGCTTGTATACATCTTTAGGAAGCCTTTGAATGACAATGTTTGAGGCTCTAATGTCAACATCATAATGCTTCTCCTCCTCATGAGATAGGTCACTGTAAGTACGTGGTACGTCTGGTCCTAGAACAGCAGCTTGATTTTCAATAGTTGCAACAGTGTCTCTAGTGGTGCCCATTTGAAAGGGTCCTTCATCGATTGATTTCAGTATGTTGACTCCGTTCTCTTTTCCTATGTAGTAGAGTCGAATTATGTGTGCCCATGACTCATAATCCGTCCAATCAAGCACAGGAGGGCGGGTATCGGACCTGGCAGCTTGAATGTCATCAGAAGTGTTAGCATTAAAAATATATATATAGAAGTGATGGTCATTCTCATATTGTAACTTTGTGTCGTTTGTTAAGATTAGTAATAGTTTAGTCATTGGGCCTTGGACTTGGCAAGCTAATATGTCATGTGCTATGTTTCATAAGCCTTGTTATCTACCATGTAACCAAGTCCAAGCCCAAGCCCATCAAAGCCTATGTATGGAACTATAAAAGGCACCTTACCTCTCATTTGTAAGGTGTGCTTCTATGTGTAATTCTATGTGTTTCTCTCTCTAAACATAATACATATTTCCTTTCTCTCACTAGAAGTATCCATCTCTATTCTCCATCTCTCTCTCTCTCTACTTATCTCTTCTATTCTCTCTATATAACTTGTGTAAGATATTATATCAAGGGTCCTAACAAGAAGAAGTAGTGATTGCCATGATAAGATCTTAGTCAGGATTTTACAACTTTTGTGACTTAAACCGAAAAAACGATTCTTTCGCGGGATTTTCAAAAGTCAACAAAAGAAACCGTAAAGTGTGGTTTGTGAGTAAGTCTTAGTATAAGGTTTTGAACAATTTGTAATAAGTATTTAGTTGTAACAAGTTAAATTACAACAGATCAACATGTAATAAGTCGTAAGAGTTTACTCACAACGTCAAGTTACAGTTTGGTTAGTCGTAACAACTTAAGTTGCAACAATTCACTATTCACTAAATTGACACAAGACCAAATCCCTAACACCAAATCAACCAACTCGCTAACCACCAAATCAACCAACTCGCTAAATATCAAGGCACCAAATCGCTAGCCACCAAATCAACCAACTCGCTAACCGCCAAATCGCTGATCAAGGCAAATCACTGGAACCAACTCGCTGGAGGCAACTCGCTGGTTAAAAAATCGCTAAGACCAACTCGCTGTAATCCAACACACAAAATGCCAACTCGCTAAAATACAAACCGCTAGTACCAAATTGCTAATGTCTCAGTAAGACACAAAAACTGACAACTCGCTAGGCACCAACTCGCTAGATCCACATAAGTACAGAGTCTGACAACTCGCTAGCACAAGGAGACAAAACAGTCACTTCCTAGCGATTTATCTTTACGTCTAAAAATAGTAAACGCAACAAATTGCTATCCAGAAACTAACAAATCGCTAACACGAACTAAGCAACTCGCTAGCAAGAAAACTACACCGAGAACGAAATCGCTACAAAGAAACCTAACTTAAAATTCATCAAACAACAAACAAATGATTGATTCCACCCAACCAAATGAAGAACTAAGTCTCTCACACACCTCTAAACATGAAAGTACAATAAAATCACAAAACAAATCACTAACGAGATCGAACTAAGGTGTTTTCTTCCTATACCATTCAAACCAAATGAAAAACACAAAAACCAAGCATAAATCCGAGTACAAACAATCCCTAAGATGTAACCATGGCTCTGATACCAATTGTAAGATACTCTAATACATAAACACCTATGGTTTTGTGATATGGATCGAATAAGAAGAATTCTAGAGAGAAGTTAGAGAGAGAAAGATACGAGTTAGGAGCCTTGAGAGAAACTATGTGAATATTAGATTGCAAATGAAAGTCCAGCCCTCTCCCTTGGTGGGAGAGGGGTATTTATAGTTACAAACAATACGCCCCTTAAACGGGCTGTGGAGTGAGCTGACAGTGGGTAAAGACCCGACCCGACTCCACAAATACTACGTTAACTAATCTACTAACTAACTAAATATCGATATATCTACGAGCTACTTGATGCTAATCTATACTTGGGGTGACCGAGTCTTTTACTTGAATATTTATAATCCTAACAACAACTTACAATCATATTTTTCATATACACTCTCATTTCATTCATCTAACTCAGTAACATTTCATTTGTGCGAGATTCTTTTATAGCAAGAAGATCAGAAGTTCATACGAAAGTCTACAAGTTTCAACTCAACGTTGCAAGACTTGTTAGCATTTGCATTGTGTAAACTTGTAGAGTTTATACATCTCTTGATTTTATTCATTCAGTAGGTTATGGTTAGTATTTTAGTCCTTAAAATACTTAGAGTGAAGGGAGTGGTTGTACCCGTGTGAAAGAACTCGACATCTAGCTTAGTGTCGGAAATATTGTATAGGCGACGTTAGGTTGGTTCTACCTCGAACTAGAACCCAGTATTTAGCTTTGTATCAAAAAAAGTGTAAGCGACGTGTGTAAGGTTTTCTCCGCTGGCGAAAGGAGCTTGTTGACTAGTGAAGAAAAACTCTCGAGTTGCCGGGGAGTGGAGTAGGGCAAGGAAAAAGAGTCCTTGTAGCCGAACCACTATAAAGATCTGTGTTGTGGTTTGATCATTTCTTTCTTTATCTTGCATATTATTTATTGTCTATTAGTTTCAATTGTCGATTACACGTAAAAGTTTCAAAGTTAATTAAATCAAAACCGGTAAACTATTCAACCCCCCTTTTAGTTTTCTACAAATGTGTTTGAGAAAAAAAAATGCGTCTAAAAGAAGAACAATGTGCAAGGTAAAAGGTGGGAGCACCTCCCAAGAACATATTAATGATACAAGGAAAAAGGCGGGGGGGGGGGGGGGGGGGGGGGGGCTCTTAGGAAGACCGGTAATTAGTCGGATAAGAATGTGAACTTTGACCGCTCACAAAGGAAGATGGGAAGACTATTTTGCGTGATCTACAGGAAAGTGATGATGATGCTAATCTACTGTAGCAGTTGGATAGTTGTTGTTCTAGTTTGTGTATGTAGTTACTATGGTCGTTTTGTGGCATGTCACAAATGATATAGTGGTTGTTCAAGCGGTTGCTTGAGCTTAATGTTGTATTTTAGCCACATTTAATTATACTTAAATATTTTTTTGATGTAATATATTTTACCGGAAAAAACCCTTTACCAAAAAAACTAAAATGCTGACACAAAAACAAAATAATAATAATAATAATAATAATAATAATAATAATAATAATAATAATAATAATAATAATAATAATATGACTTTCATCCTTAATTTTGACAAATTATGATTAATGATGAAGATTTGTAACAAAATAATAAATTATTGAATATTATTTGATAAAAGAATATTATTTATTTTTAATTTAAAAATGGGATGTAAGTTTTTTGTTACAAAAATAATTTTCTCCAAAACAAGTAGCTTCATTTGGATATATCAATTTCAAGCTTTTATTTAAATAAGTAACTCCAAAATAAAAAGCTGATTATGAAGCTTATAAAATATTTCGGAGCTGTTAAAACATAAATTATTGTTAATAACTTATAATTACATTTAATAGCTAATTAACCAAACACTTTTATTGTAAAAAAAGATACAGCTTGTAGCTTATGTTAACAACTTTGCAGTTTACAGCTTAAAGCTCAGTTTACATCTTAAAGCATACATCTTACAACTAGTTTTGCCAAACATACCCTGACCATAAACCCTAACATTTGTTTTTTTAATTCATAGAATTTTATTTTATTTTTTCTAAAAAATATCGCAAATGTTTTGATATTTAAAAAAAATGCAAACTTTTGGATGAAACATGCGAGATTTTCATTAACTTGTGAGATTTTCTTGCAGATTTTAGATAAAACGTGTTTGATTGTTAATTCTTGCTCATTTTAGCTCTCTTCATTAAAATAAAAATAAATAAATAAATAAATAAAAACCTCAAAATTTTCAACAAAAAAACTTAATTTTGCCATGAAATCTATCAATTCGAAAATTTTCGATATTGTTAAGAAATATCGTAACGTGTTAGCGATATTTTCTAAAGTATAGAAAATTTTTGATATTTTTTCAATTTCACAAGGGTCTTAAAATTTTGCGGATTTTATGGGTATTTTGGATTTTTAGTAAAAAAAACTGAGTATTTTGTGAAATATGTTTGAAAAATTGAGTATTTTTGTTATTATCCCTAAAATATTAGAAAATAAAAAAGAAGAGAAAGCAGAACAGAAAAGTAGGGGCGGCTAGGAAATTTGATTTTCTCTTTATTATTATAGAGATATATGTAATAAAGGCCATAATAACTCATTTAAGAAATTTGATTTTCTCTTTATTATAATAAAGATATATCTAGATATGGCAACGAAGTTCAATAGCTATCCCCGTCGCTATCCTCGTCGGGGGTTACAATTACATCCTCATCCCCATCACCAATGGAGAACGGGGATCCCCAATGAGGAGTCGGAGATTTTTTCCTCGTTACACAATTTACATTTCGAGTATAATTCAAATGGTGCAACCATACTGACATCAAAGAAGACTCATTCATCGGATAAAATTAAAGCATTCATAACATATTAAAGAGTACAACTTATCATAAGTAGTAGATTTTTAAAATCCATTAGTCCGTTATATCAATGCAGATTTTAATATCAAACAGATCATACAACCTAAACAACTCAAGCAGACCTACATTACATGACATACATTAGCCCTTTGACTTCTACATTTTTGGGTGGTTATTTTCACGGAAGATATTTCTATTAGTGAGATTCCAAATATAATATAGAATTATATACATATAGTATATTTTGTACAGAAAATATATTCTGGGACGGGTTTGGGAATCTAAGGGTATTACCATACCCACTTTTTAGTATCGGAGATTCCCCGCTCTCATCCCAATATCGGGTCAACTCGAGGATTACTCGGTCAAACCGGGTTCAGATATCGAATTCTCCGTCAGGTTCTGAGTTTTTTTGCCTAGATATATGTAATACGGAGTAAGGACGAGTATATATGATAAGTAATTAACACAAAATTTTGCCACCTTTAATCTGAAGTATTGGAAAAAATAACACAACGTATTTTCTATCTTTATTCACACCATTCTTTTACACCTATTTTCGGTCTTTATTCACACTTTTTGCAACCTTTAATCTAAAGTATTGGAAAAAGTAACACAACGTATTTTCTGTCTGTATTCACACTATTCTTTTACACCTATTTTCGGTCTTTATTCACACCAAATAAGATATCACCAAAAATAAAATAAAAATGTGTGGTCGTTAATAACCAGGAGACTACCTAAAAAAGACGATACTACCCTGCCCAAGCTCCCTAGTGTTTAGTGCTATATATATCTACTTAGCAGACTCAACACATGTCTAAATTCATAAGGTCAAGAATGGAAAAGCGAGAAGATAACAATGCCAGATTGGCTATCATGGAGCTAGCAAACATGATCAGTGTACCGATGTCGCTCAATGCAGTTGTTCGACTAAACGTTGCTGATGCCATATGGCAAAAAGGCTCAAACAAACCCTTGATGGCCTCAGAGATTCTCTCAAGCATCCTTCCTTCTGGTACTGGAGATCCTGAAAATCTACAGCGTATTCTTCGTATGCTCGCAAGTTACGGTGTTTTTAATGAACATATAAGCTTGGCTGAACCCGCACAACGAAGGTATGAATTTTAACCTAAAGAGTCTATATATTTCACAAGCACTAAAACAATATAGTATGTTATTTGACACATTTTATTCTATACATTTTTTAACGAATGCGTAAATTTTTCTCAATTTATATACCACATGAAGTTGTAAAAGAATATTCAGACACTTGAAACATTGTAAAAAAATTGTCTAGTGTAGTTATCAGTTTGTAAACACTTACATGTGGAAATGATCGACTTTATAAAATGAAATTTGATTAAAAGAAATGTGTACGCTGAATAATTATTCTAGTATTTTTGTTCTAGCTTGCTGATACATTATATTTGTATATAGATATTCATTAACAGAAGTAGGAAAGACACTAGTAACAGATAAAAATGGTTTGTCATATGGGCCATACGTGTTACAACACCACCAAGAGGAGCTAATGAAAGCATGGTCGGTTGTGCACGAAGCTGTGGTGGACTCATCGACCGAGCCTTTTGTGAAGGCCAATGATGGTGAGACGGCTTATGGAATGTATGGAAAGAAACCCGAGATGAACGAGTTGATGCAAAAGGCAATGTCGGGTGTATCTGTACCGTTCATGAAAAGGGTTTTAGAAAATTACGATGGGTTTAAAGGTGTCGAACGATTGGTTGATGTGGGTGGTAGTGCAGGTGATTGCTTGATGATGATTATTGAGAAGTATGATAATATTAAAGAAGGTGTTAACTTTGATTTGCCTGAAGTTGTTGCAAAAGCTCCTAAAATTGATGGTGAGATTCATGTGAAATTCATACACAAACATAAATAGCATTTATGTACTAGCTACATGGGATGCATATGTGTAATGCTGTAAAAAATACATGTATGCATGTAACATGTATAAGCTTATCCGGGTCAGGTTAAATGGGTAAAATATTTTAATCAGGTTTTTCGGGTTCTCCCGATTAACTCGAACTCTTATTCGGGTCGGGTTTCTAGTAAAAGTTTAGAGCTAATTCAGGTGAACTCGAATAACCCGCATAAAAGATCTTTTTTATTTTTTTCATATATTTTTTTTTCTATAAAAGTTTACCTATTAATTTCAGTAATTTTTATATATATTTTTGCTTATTCGGGTTAGAGCAAGGATAGAGTGAGAAGAAAACTTAAAATGAGAAGGATGTGAAACAACTATAATTGATTTGATTTAGATGCACATCTCATCATTTAGATGCATCCCAATTAGTTTCGAAAATGATTTTGAAGTGAAAACGATACAAAGTAGTACTAACAACAAATTTAACCTGCAGATGATGAAAAATACATAGGATTCGTATAACTTGATGAAATGCATTTAATATATGTATATGTATCTAATTTTTTGCTAAAAAAATATATTATGATGCATCTAAAAGATTAAAGATGCATCTAATTCAAGTCGATGTTTCTTTAAAGTGTGATTATTGTTACTTCCCATCTTTTTTATTTTAAGATTTTTTTCTCATTTAATCTTAAGTCATTCAAGTTAACCAGTAATTTATTAACCTGAACCTGATTGACTCGTGCCCGAATAAATCAAAACCCGAATAACCTGCATCAGATTAAAGTAATTACTCCTTCCGTCCCAAATTATAAGTTTATTTTCATATTTCACAAAGTTTAAGAAAAATAGGCCTCTTACAATATTAACCAATAAGAATTTATTCTCACCCACTTAAAATCATTTTGATTAGTTCAAATTGAAAGTGAACATTAATTTTGAGATAACAAAAAAATAGCAAAGTAGACTTATATTTTAGAACGGATGGAGTATAAGTTTTTTCCAACCCAAATAACAACCTGACATATATGTACATTTGATAGTGTCGAGTGGTTAATATCTAAGGGTAGTCACGTGATGTTTTGTGCAGGTGTGACTCATGTTGGTGGTGATATGTTTAACTCTATTCCCAAGGGTGATGCAATTTTCATGAAGGTAATAGTTTAGTTTTTATAAACGCAATTTTCGTACTTGTACTAATTTTATGTTGTTCATATTAAAAGGATTGCATTTGTTACTTCATCTATTAGTTACAAAATTAATGGCCACAAAACAAGAAACGTGTGTTAAACTGAACAAGTATAGTCATGAATCAAATTATTTGAAACAAATGGTTATGCGTGTTTGATTGAACAATATTGATATTTCCATTTATGGTCATAATCTATTTTGCTTCACCGGAAAGTTGGTTTCTTATGGCTAGAGAAACGTTAAAAACCTATAATCTATACACTATAAAGTGTCTCTTACTTCTTATAAAAAGCAGACTTAAAAATATTAAACTACACTTTACTCAAAAAAAGCTGTTTGTTTAAACAAACTCAACGACCGTATAACAAATTATTGCTTATAGTTGCTACTCATGGAATCTTTTTGTTGGTTTCTAAATTTTACAAGTTACAAAGTTATGTTTACAATAATTTAATGCATAAATACGTCAATTCAATATAAAAAATTAATGGTATTATTAAATATCCCTCACTCAAAATTACAATTAATACACCACATAGTACAAAACAATAATGCATAAATTATAATTTAAAATTCATTATTGATATTATCAAGATACCCCTCACTAAAAAGTACACATAATATATAACACATGATATAAAACAATTAATGCATAAATCATTTTCTTTTTAAAACACCCACTAAATGAAACTTACAAATCATTAAGCATATTGTATAAACCAATCATTTATGTAGGCAAACCTTTTTATGATTATTTTTATTTATTTATTTATTTATTTATTGATATTTTACCCAAAACAAGGTTTTAAAAGGCGTGGCCTCGACGTTACGAAACAGATCAAGGCGTGGCCTCGGCCTACGCGGTAGAATAATATCATCAATATAAAGCAATAAATAAGCAGTATCCGTCCCACGATGAAAAATAAACTAAGAGGAGTCAGTTTTGTTGTGCTGAAAACCAACTCATGTAGCATAAGAAGCAAGCCGTTAAACCATGCGTGATGTGCTTGCTTAAGCCCATAAAGAGATCTTTGTAAATGACAAACATAATTAGGGTGATGTGGATCAACAAAGCCAGGTGGTGCATGTGCACCGTCCTAGAGAGCTTTACCATGAAGAAATGTGTTCTTTACATCCAGCTGATGAATATGCCACTGTCGAGATACAGCAAGGCTCAACATGGTACGATTAATAGCCGGTTTAACCACCGGACTAAAAGTCTGATCACATTCAATGCCAACCTGTTGACTACGTCCATTAGCTACGAGACAAACCTTATACCTGCTGATATATACATCTGCATGAAACTTATGCCTAAAAAGCCTCATAGAACGCAACACATTTAAATTAGCAGGACGAGGCACAATGATGCGAGATATTGCAACCTCACAAGGAGTTTTACTTTTCGAGAGATCTCAAAAAGTTTTGAAATCCTACAAGCAGTGTACCTGATCGTTGTAGTGCAGTATAGATAAATCTGAGGGATTGATCGTTCTCTAGGGAATAGTGTCGTTACGTTAAAGTGTATGTCGATTAAGCCTAAAGGTGAGGGGTGATTCTTTTTGTATTTTTATATTTTTATGAAAGGAAATTAAAGATCTCGGTTTTGAAGGTATGGGCGGAATTAGTTGTTAAGCAACTAACCCAAAAACTAATTTTAGAAAACAAAAATTAAAATGACAAGAAAAGTAAATTTGGTGAACTTCTTATGGCGAGAAAAATATGTTTACTTATATTTCACTACTACCTAGTTATCTTTTATTGAATTGTTGAATTGTCATTTCGTTTGTTTTAGTTGAAGCGTTGTATTCCTTAATACAAGTCGTAAGGGTGTGCTACATTCCCCAACTCTATGAATATCAATTTCTCCTATAACCTTAAGTTAATTAAGCAATTATAGGATCATCAATATCAACCCATGCAGTAAATACAACAAGAAAAACCAGTAGTGCAACTACAGTTACATTTTCTAAGACATCAAGCTAGTTACATAAAGAAGCCAGCTAGTTTTCTTAGCCTAACGTGAAGCAATCAACTAAACAATAGACAACACATCAATAATTAATAACTATGTTTCACTAGATCTAAGCAAACACAAAGGAATTTTAAGCTATCATGTTAAAGAGAGGAAAAGATAAACACATAATCAAACAACACATAGACATATTGAATGATTAAAGGAATACTTAACTTCAATAAAACATAGATGAAAAGAGGTTGTAAAAGCTTTACAAGAGCTGCAAAATTCGTCTAGGGTTTTGGTCTCCAAAAGTGTCACACTTAATGAATAAAAATCAAAATATATATATAGATTTAGAAAGCTGACGGTGTCAGGTTATAGGTCCTGACGCCGTTAAACCGGCGTGTTTAGGGTTTCATCTTGTGCCAGTAGTCACTCTGACGCCTTCAGCTTATGGCTGACGCCGTCCCTTTGTAACCTTTCTGAGCCTTCTCTAACAAACTTAAAACGTGACTCCCTTCTCTGAAATAAACCTTGTGCCGTCAGGTTATAATCATCCAAAGTTTTCTGAGGCGACGTGTGTAAAATCTTCCAGCTCCAAATCATCAAGTGACGGCGTCACAAGGTGTAACGTGACGCCGTCAGGCTTTAATTCTGACGGTTTTTTGCGACTTTGTTGTTTTCTTCACTTTTTCGTCCAAAAAAGTCCAAAAAGCGCCAAATTCCAGAATTCGCATCCCAAGTACCTAAAATGCAAAAAGAAATTATTTGAGGCAATATTTGATCATATAAACTCGATTTTAGGCTTAAATGGCCCCTTAAAAAGGTATCAAATAAATCCTTATCACACAAGAACCCATGTACCATTAGTATTTAAAGCATTATATTCTTCTAGCATAGCTTTTTGCCAATTAGAATCACGAGTAGCATGAACGTAAGACTTCGGAGTAGAAGACTGGGCCAAATTGTGGGCTAAGCAGGAGCCAGTGGGGGCATTATTGGCCATGTTGAGAAAACGGTAACCCGATTGGTAACATGACGGAAAAATAATCCGATTGGTGGCCAAGTTAAGAAAACAGTAACCTTATGGTTTGAAGGATAACCAAGAAAACGCATGGGGTGGGCTCACAGGATGCATGTTGGGTCTTATTTGAATTTCAGTTAGGCTCAGTCTTTGTTCTCCAATCATGAAGGCCATGCACAAATTTACATTGGTTTCCATATGTACACGAACCTCTTTTAATATTGCGGCATTGATCAAGGCCCAAGGTGCTCATAGTATTGGAACCCAGGTTAGTGGCCATAAGGACTATATGTGAAGAGGATGAGTTGTGAAACGAGGACGTAGCACTAGCATGCTGAAGTAACTCATTATCTTCAAGAAGCACTATAGAGCGCACCTCATCAAACATGGGATATTTTTCCCGATGATGAAAGATACAAGCAATTTTGGGAAAACGAGTACGAAGGCAGTTGATTGCATAAGTAACATGACTCGAGTTACTCACTGTGGAACCGTGATTAGCAAGACGATCATCCTTACCCATGATTTCTTGAAAGTAATCAATGACCGAAAGGTTACCAATATACATGTTGCAGATCTCATTGTCTAGTTAAATAACATGGGCATCCTTATTGTCATGAAAATGGTCTTTGAGACACTTCCAAACTCCATGTGCGATTTCACTATCATTAATAACCATATCCACAAGTTTGGGAGATATGGTAGAATACATCCATATGACTACAAGATAGTCATTAACCTCATGATAGGGATCAATGGGAGCGGTAATTGTGTATGTAATTTCCTGCGAGGCATTTAGATGATGTTACACATCGTAGGTTTTGCAAAAACGTTTGAAGAGGTGAAACAGCGATAATTTTTTATTGAATATGCGTATAGGGTCTGCTCAATATGCTGTATCGACCTGAAGTACGTAAATCTACAAAAACTGAATTATGAATTAAACCCGATTATGGTAACATGTAAACTCTGAATTATATTCTATAATTAAAAAAAAATAATAACTTAACATGAGTTTTATAAGTGGAAGCCTGTGTTTCTACGTAAAATGGGCTTATTCCATATGAACCTTTAAAACTTGTAGCTGTATATGTACATATCCATAACTATACAAACTTGTTACAAAAGACTCTTACTTTGGGATTATTTAAAATAGATAATAAATTATGGGAATGAGAAACTTGTTACCTAACCCGCGAGCTATATCATTTTGACCTATTACGCCCCATTTAACACATAGTTTGGTCTCATCTAAGAAACCTGCAAAACATGAAACTGAGAACAGTAAGTCCTTTCGACTTACTAAGTAAACAGAACTAATCTAAAATAATACTTGCAATCTAAACATGAACAGATTAATATATTATATACTATAAGTAGTACAACTTTTAGTTGTTTTGCTACTTGTACATTAAATATATCTCCAATTCTGAATTTCATAATCCCAGCATAATGTTTGAGCACGTACTTCTAAATAGACGATGCGCAGTCGTCCTGCTAAAAGTAAAAATTTCCCTAACCAATGAGTACTCTTCTTGGGGTTTCTAACTTGTCATCGTGCTTATCTATACACGAATCATCCACAAAGGATGTTTGTTCATTTATACTTGACATGTAAATTCTAATCATGAATTATCCGCATTGGACGTAAACATTATACTCCCTCCGTCCCAAAATTATTGTCCTCCGACAAAAAACACACAGTTTAAGAAAAATACATTTATTACAGATTTCTCTTTCTTACTTTTTGACACAATGACAAATTTGCCCTTAGGTAATTAATTAAAGTCTTCTTTAAGGTATGTAATAATAATTTTAAACAAGGGTAAAATAGTAAACTTGGTTAAACTTCCCTATCTATTTTTAGTAGTGGACAATTAAATTGGGACATCCCAAAAAGGAAACATGGACAATAAAATTGGGACGGAAGGAGTAATAAGCACGGGTCACCCACAAAGTATGCTTCTACGGGAGTTTTAGGCACGCTACATGACTAATGGTGCTTTTCTTAGGCACCCTAAACTTGACAAACAATGCTTCTTGTAAGCACCCTAAATATGATTTCTTTCGGCTATATTCGAAAAGTTGTATAGGTTCGAACATCATGCTAAAACTAATAACATGAAGCTAATAATCCGTTACTCACCTAGGCCAAATAATGCAAGATGAATAATTCTGAAAACGCCTCTAGCACCTAAATCATGACAGAAGCACACATAGACTATTAACACGTATCTAACAAATAAACATAATCATATATACGCTATAAACATAAACTATAAACTACCCGAACATGTATAAACACATAACAGCACTTAGACATAAAAACACATAACTAAAACATGTTGTCACTTCTGCAACAATTTGTACTTTTCATTTTTTATTGATTTAAATTTTGAATCAGCTCATGGGGCTAATTTTTCATGAAAGTAGACTCTTTTGGCTTTTTGAAACGGTATGACACACTCCCAACAGAGCTACGGTTGATCTGGTATTACTTTTTAAAGTTATGTTGTTGCACTTTTTTAAAATCTAGCCTTGCTGCACTAATTTGCATTTTACACCAATTTAACTACTAAATTAGCCTAAACTTAAAACATGACAAATGAAGTAGACTCAGAGGGCTACAATTTTTTTTACCTCAAGTCAATCCGATAAATGGTTAGTTATCTATGACCCTTCAAAGTCGACCTATTTTCTAAAAACCTTGCTATTCTAAATTCAAACATCACAAAAACGACCCAAAATCCTTGATAAGCCATTCTATTCTTTACCAAACTTATGTCTCAGTTTATCAAACATCTTAGGATCATTTTGTAACCGGTCTATAAGCAATTTTGCTAACGTAAACATTATTTTGGTCTTGTGCAAAACACATGATTCAATTTTTGAACTAAATATCATCTTCATCATAAACCATGAACTAACTAAGTTTTCTACACATAAAATCTTGCAAATTTAGAAACTTAACTAATTATGATTCTCAAAACATGCTAACATAATCCATGATTCATGGTATCATCATCTATAATCATATAACTTATGTAAAACTTCGTAAACATGTCAAACATTATCTCTGATATACTTATTAACCAAAACCTCTAATTTATTCCATAATCATGAAATCAAAACTTGAACTTAGCTCATACCTTTGATGAAGAACATATTAAGGGAGATTATATCATCTTGCATCTAACGTTTTTTTTGTCCATATCTTTAATCTAACATAGCTACTCAAAAATCCGTCATAAATCATCAAAATGATGATTTCTTCATAAGTAAATGTTTTTCTCTCTATTTTCTATGTTACACATGTTAACTATTAGAAAATTCTGGGCTTTCTGAGTTATAAGACCCATGGATAATTTTGTAATTTCTAATCTTAAACTTTACACTACACCGTTAGTCCTTGCCGTTAAATATTTTGCACCATTAGTCCTTTTTTTGTTAACTATTTGAACTGAAGATCCTTATTTCTAATAAAGACTAACGAAAAGACTTTTCTAATATGCCAAAAGCATTATAATATATTTTAAACAAAAACCATAAAAATTGGGGTGTTACAAGAGGGTACTCCGTGAATAGTAACTAAGTTTGTGGTGGAACGATTTAAGTTTTTAGGGGTAGTTTAGGAGAGGATCTTTTTAGGTTGTGATAATATATTAGATTTAGGTTAATTCCGCACAAATCATTCAATAACGCATAATAATATAATATATAGATTACATTGCTTAGAGAATAATCTAATGAAGTGGGCTAAACCCATATCAATAATAAACACACTAATTGGCTAATAATAATATGCTAATACCTACAGCCTCTTGTTTCTTAGGTCATTCATGTACCGATGGACGACCTATATAACCTTTGCTTCTCACGAGCTTTTAGGCAAAAGTATTCTCACTCTATATACAGCAGAGATAATTAGTTATTTTTATTTTAATGTAGAGATAAGTTACTCTTATTTTAATGAGAAGTAATTTGATAATTTTATTGGGTGCAGTGGGTTCTAACAACATGGACAGATGAGGAGGTTAAACGAATCATGATTAGCTGTTTTGAAGCAATTCCTGTTGGAGGTAAGCTAATTGCATGTGAGCCTGTGTTACCTAACCACACAGATGATAGTCATCGTACCCGAGTCTTGTTAGAAGGTGACATTTTTGTCATGACAATATATCGTGCCAAGGGTAAACATCGAACTGAGGAGGAATACCATCAACTTGGCAAGTCGGCTGGTTTTAAAAGTTTTCGAGCTATTTATATCGATTATTTCTACACCATTCTCGAATTTACTAAATGATATATGAGGCTGAACTTATTGAACATCAATGAACATTGTTGTTCACATGATCAAATAAATTGAGCGGTCTATGTTATGATATTTTTTTTTGTAGAATGAAAGTGTATTTGAAACTTGTGATAATTGAATGCGGTTGTGGTACTATTTTGTTATCATTCACAAGGAATGACCTACTATTTCTTGATTCAGTTGACCTTTCATTGTCACGTTATAAATTCATGGCGAAAGTAGCAAATCGTTTTAGCATTATCAGTTTGGGACCGATGGTTTTAGAGTGGGTCTTGAATCCAGTGTGATAATAAATCTACATCATTTAGTAGTTGGACCGTCCAGAGTTTTCCGAGGGCCTTGGGCTACAACCCAAAAAGAGGCATTCAAAAATTATCTTATATAAAATGGGCCACTATTTTAGAAAGGGTTAATTTCATATATCCCCAGTCTAAACATTGAAATGCCATATTAAAACATTTACCCAATGAAATTTTATATCGTCATATATACTCAATCAAAACATTAAATTTGTCATATTTACTCATTTGATTATAAAATCAAGTAAAAATAAATTTACTCTATTAAATTCCCACTATATCCTTTAACATCTCACATTTATGCTTCTACATCCATTATATGTTCCTCTGTTATGCCTTAAACTCGAATTCATTACGACCTGTGTGTTTGTTGAATATGTTTTTAGCCTAATATGACTTTCTATACACATTTTTAAACTCTAATTGATTATGCCTTAAACTTTAATTCAAATGTTCAAGGTACTTTTGTACTTCATGAAAATGGATCATGAAAAATAAATATGTGGACAAGCAAAATCAACTAGTGAAACATGAAAAAATAAAAAATAAATAAATAAATAAAATAAAAAAGTGTTGCGATGTTCACAATTGTAAAATAAATACTTTTGTGTTGCTTACCGTTTGTGCTTTGTTATATATATAGAAATGTGAAACATGTTTAAAAATTCAGTCATCTAGCGTGCTCCTTTCGTATGAACTTTCTTTTTCTTGGTTAACCATTTTTCATTGTTACAGACAGGTTGACATATATCAAATAAAATAGTAACAAATAGCTTAGAACAGTTACAAACAAAAACACGAAGCAAACTTAAACTTTGTTAAAGGGTATAATAGGTATTTTGATAATAAGTAGATTCATATCTAATTGATTTTATAATCAAATGGGTAAATATGACAATTTAGTTGTTTTGGTTGGGTATATATGACATTATAAAACTTAGTTGGGTAAATATGACATTTTATTGTTTTAATTTGGGATATAAGGAATTAACCTTTTTAGAAAATACAAGGCAACTAGCTAAGTAGCTAGCTATTTAAATACGATATGCTATATTTATCAAAAAACACTTTGGTTTTTTTAAAACATGTCTAACGAATGGTCAAGTGAAGATATATTTTTACCATTAGCTTTCGTTCAGATAAAAAATTATGCTCATACGTACATAAGGAGTGATACGTTGTTCAATATTTCCGTTGCTCTAGTTGTAAAATTATACACAATCAACACGTCCTTCAACGGTTAAGTTACAGAGTATTTTAGTGACTAAATTTCTTCTAAAAAGACTTATAACTCTCTTAAAAGAAATTGCTTTATATAAAACCTATGAAATATTTTGATTTATGCTTGCACTTGAAATCTATACGCCTAGAAGGTTTAACCTATGTTGCGGAGGCGTAAATGGTTTAAGTGAGTGACATAGTTGTTAAGATCCCGATCCTGATCTTATGATCTTACGATTTTACGATTCTACAAGGCAAAAACGATCTGGATCCTACGTAGGATCTTAACAAGCTTAAGATCTTATAGGATCCCGATCTTGACCATAGGATCTTAAGATCTACTCCGATCCGATCTTAATTTTCTCTAACCGCAAACTAAAAAACCACGAATTTATGGTTTATGATTTTATATAATTTATAAAACAACATATGATTCTTCTTAAACATTCCATATTCATAATTTAAAACAACATTTTCACAAAGTATTCTTATAATTTCATGTTTATAATATATAATAATTTGTATATTTGAATAATACTGCAAAGATCATTAAAAATAGCATTATAGTAGGATCTTAGGATCTCGATCCGATCTTACGATCATGATCTTGCAAAAACGAAAACGATCCTAGGTAAGATCCCGATCTTGAAAACCTTTATTAACATGTTGCGAAGATATTTAAAGGTTACTTTCTAAGAAAAGAAAATCTAGAAAGCATCACATGTTAAAAAGCCATTTTCATATACGTAAACTACATATTAATTCAAATAATTTCTAAAAATGTATTTTTGTTTTCTTTATGTTATTTGATAATAACAAAATGTAAAAACATTCTACGTCAAAGTTTACGTAATAAGTTATTAGTTGTAAATTTCATTTTAACGTAAAATCACTAAAGGTATGAATAACAAACAATAAACTTGATTGATGATCATAGAAACAAAACTGTGTCATACATTTCACAATTTTACAAATGCAATCAAACATTTTTACAAAAGTTAATTATATAAATTATTTTTGTATATTTAAAAAATATTTTATTATGAAAATAATTCAAAACTAATTTTTCCCCCCAAATAAGATAAACCTCCATCACAAAATAACTTCACATAAAAAGACAAAATCTAGATCATCTGTGGACGGTTCCTTTAAATAGGAAAGGTTTCCTTAAACAAAGGGAACCATGGGACCATCCTTGTGTAACGGCCCGATTTCTACTGCCTATAAATATTGGCTCATTTTTCACATAAAACTCACCTTTAGCACATAGTTTTCTTTGTTTATTTTCAGTCTTTTAATCCCTCATTTCTTTGATTATTAAGCTTTCTTAAGTTTGTTTAAAGTGATCCAATCATCCATCTAATCAAGTGCAAGAGAAGAACACACGTAATCGTCAAGATATGAAGTGTTATAGAGTAGTTAGTGCATTCATAACATTTGTTACATTCTTATTGTGCATCAAGTTCATAACCTCCAATATTCTTTAGTTGATAAATCAGGTTAGTATTTTAGTCCTGAAAATATTTGAGTGATCGGGTTAGTATTTTAGCTTTGAAAATACTTGTGTGAGTAAGATTGGTTTTAGCTTGATTAGAACTTGGCATTTAGTTTAGTGTCGAAAATTGGTGTAAGTAAGGTTGTACGGTTTTCTCCGCCTTAAAGGAGCTTGTTAACATAGCGAAGTGAACTCTCGAGTTGGGTATTCGAGGAGTCGAGTAGGCCAAAGAAGATCTTCTTTACCGAACCACTATAAATCTTTGTGTTGTGGTTTGATGTTTCTAACTCTTTACTATCATCTTGCACTTTATATTCCGTTGTTATTATTGTTTGTTATATTGTGTTTATTTATATTGTGTTTACATTGTGATCGCTTGATTTCACGTAAACTTGGATCTATAAGTTTTTGAAAGTATAATTTTATTACGCTAAAATTATATAACTATTCAACCTCCCTTATATTTTTCCACGCTGCCTTTTTTTCGTAAACCCCAATTTTCACTCGAGTGAAACAAAGAGTTGTTACGATATCAAGATCAAGTTCTTACAAAAGATTGCTTTTATCATTGCAAGATCGGAATAGCAGGATTGAATCAGGATCGTAAAATGTGACTAAATATTCTTTTTCTAGAGTATAATATCAAACACAACTTTTTACGCGATGAAAGTATTTAATTTTAAACACTATACTAATATTACTAATGCAATACATCTAAGTTCGTGTACCAATCGTTATAGTAATGTGGTTGTGCTTCAGGCAGGCCAAAGATGGGCTTGAGTTAGGCAAATAAACTATAAGAAACATGGGCTGCTAACAAGATCAGATCATTTACGATCCTACGATCCTGTGTGTGGTCATTTGATCATATCATATCTTACTCGAATTGAGATCTTACTATGATCCAGCTCATTTTTCAATAGGTTAGATCATATAGGATTGGGATCCTGACAACCTTGGTTATGACCATCGTAAACAATAACTGACATATCTTTTAGAAAGTTATTATGGCTAACCGTCCAAGGCCTCGTGGCGTACCATGATGAAGACTTCGAGCGGTGAAGTTGGACAGATGCCTAACCTTGCGTAAAGTAATGCAGGGTTAATTTGAAATTGTAATAGATCCATCCATAATCTTTTTACAAGGATCTAAAGGAATGTTGAGAAAAATTTGATAAAGACAAATATCATATTAAGTAGAAGACATAAACCCAATGAGGGTATTAACAGGAAAATTTGTTATCGCAAGAATTAGCTACATATAGTTTTCACAAAATGACACGACGTTTGCATTTAGTGACATTAATTATTTCAACGGTCGATATCACTACATGTGGAAAACTAGAAGGGGGTTGAATAGTTTTACGCCTTTTTTAAATTTATAAAACTTTTGTTAAAAGAGAACTTTAATTCAAGTTTTGTTATAAAAACTATACTTGATCGAAATGATCAATTATATATATATATATATATATATATATATATATATATATATATATATATATATATATATATATATATATATATATATATATATATTCTGTTTTTAGATTGATTGTGAAAGCTTTGTTTTGTGAATGAACTTTGTTAATACAAATGTCGCCTAAAAACATTATTTATATTTTACGATCTTTGCTAAGTTTTGTTAACGACAAAGTGTAAACTTTAGTTTTTAGTAAAACATAATTTGAGTTTAAAGACTTACATAATTAGACATTTGCTACATTTAAATTTCATATAAAACACAACATTTTTATATTTCTTAGAATAGAAATGTCACATCCCATTTATGGTAAGTTTGTGTCAAACACATCAATATGCATTTAAGAAAAGATTGTGTGTTTGACTCACCATAAGTCATCTTACACAAGTATGTGTTTGACTAGAAATAAGTTGATATGAATTTGGTTGGTTTGGAATAATTTATTGCAAAACTTACTGTCAGACCTGGCGGAACCTTGGAGGTACACGGGCGGAACCCATCTGAGGGTTCCGCCGTATCCGCCAGAGCTGCTGAAAGTCTTGCTATAAATACCAAGCCATTTCTTAGATTTTTCCTTTATCACTTCTCATTATATTTTACACATACATCATTCATCTAACCTATTAACATTGTCATTTGTGTGAAGTTCTCTTGTAGCAAAGAAGTTCACAAGTTCATATAAAAGTTACAAGTACTCAACACAACGTTGCAAGACTTGTTAGCTTAACATTATATAGACTTCGTGTAGTTTATACTTCATTTGATTGTGTATATTCAAGTTGTGATCGGTTAGTATTTTAGGCCTTAAAATACATAGTGTGACGGGAGTTGTTGTACCCTTGTAAAAGAACTAACGGGAGTGGTTATACCCTTGTAAAAGAAATCGACATCTAGCTTAGTGTCGGTAATCGTGTAAGCGACGTGTAAGGTTTTCTCCGCCGGTGAAAGGAGCTTGTTGACTAGTGAAAGAAACTCTCGAGTTGGATACCCGGGGCGTGGACGTAGGGCAAGGAAAAAGAGTCCTTGTAGCCGAACCACGATAAATACTCGTGTTGTGGTTTGATCGTTTCTTTCTTTACACTTGCATATTATATATTGTCTTTGAGTTTATATCTTTGATTAAACGGAAAGTTTCAAAAGATAATTAAACGAAAAACCGATAAAACTATTCAACCCCCTTCTACTTTTCCACAATTGGCATCAAGAGCTACGTTACTCAAGCTTTTAAAATATATTGTGTTTTAAAACTTGAAACGATCTATGGATTTTGAAAATTAAAAAGAAGGGCAATCTATGCAAAGACCACCACTTTTTGAAGCAAATGGTCTTATATATTGGAAAAACCGATTTGAAACTTACGTGAAATCAAAAGATATAGATTTATGGTATATAATCATTGATGGTGATAATGTAGCTACAAATAGTAAAGATGAAGATCAAAAGAAATTGATTGCTAAAAATAATGAAGCTAAAATGATGCTTTACAATGTTTTGCCTAAGAAAGAATATGAAAGAGTCTTTATGTGTAAAACCGCCAAAGAAATTTGGCAATCTTTAATAGTCACTAATCAAGGAAACTCTCAAGTTAAGGATAACAGAATTGATCTTCTTGTTCAACAATATGAACAATTTGTTATTCCCGAAGACGAGATTATTGATAGTGCATTTGCTAGGTTTAATACTATTATTACTTCAGTTAAAGCACTTGATGAATCTTTTTGTAGCAAGAATTTTGTCAGGAAATTCCTTAGAGCACTCCATCCAAAGTGACGGCAATTGAAGAATCCAAGGATCTTTCAAGCATATCACTTGACGAGCTAATTGGAAACCTCAAAGTTCATGAAATGGTAATGGAAAAAGATTCGGAAATAGTTAAAGGCAAGAAAGAAAAGGTTAAGTCCATTGCCTTGAAAGCTAGAGTCCAATCAAGTGAAGATGAAGAATCTAGTTCGGATAGTGATGATGAAGAATATGCCATGGTCGTTAGAGACTTCAAGAAGTTCTTTCGTAGATGAGGAAAGTTTGTAAGGCAACCTAAAGATGACAAGAAAACCTTCCGAAAAGATCGTGATGATAAGAAAGGAAAGGTTGAAAGGAAATGCTTTAGGTGTGGAGACACAAGTCATCTCATAGGAGAATGTCCAAAACCACCCAAAAGCAAGTCTCAACAAGCTTTTGTAAGTGGTGCTTGGAGTGACTATGAAGAAGATGATGAGGAGCCAAAGAATGATGAAATTTCTCTCATGGCTCGTGACTCAAATGAGGTGTGCCTCAAAGTATGTTTGGAACCGGATGAATGGATTAAAGATAGCGACTGTTCAAGGCACATGACGGGTAACAAAAGCCTCTTCTCAACATATCACAAATGTGATGGAGGTAATGTTACGTTTGGTAGTAAAGCTAAGAGCAAAATCATCGGAAAAGGTACAATCTCTCATGACTCTCTTTTTATAGATGATGTAGCTCATGTTGATAACTTAGGTTTTAATCTCCTTAGTATTAGTCAACTTTTCCGTAATAAGTATAACGTCCTTTTTGGTGAAAATGGAAGTAAAATACTTAAAGATGGCATAATCATAGCCAAAGGTGTTCTTAAGAACAACATGTATGTCATGAAGATGGATCAATGATGAGTGCTAAAACACTCATCATTTTTGGTCTAATCTGAACTGCAAAACATACAAAAAACACTCAGAAATGCATCATAATACTGAAAATATTTCAAAATTGTGTTTTATATGTTTTAGATGCAAAATGAGTAAAAACAGTTGAAAAACGTACAAAGTTTGCAAAATTGGCAGTTTCAGTCCCCCAACTTTCATAAAATTACAAAATTAGTACCTGGTTATTCAAAATACAGAAAATTATCACCAAAGGTCCTTTTGAAATCATAAGTTGTCATATTTTGTCCTTTGGTGAAAAATTGGAAAAGTTTTGGAAATTTACAAATTCAGTCCCTGGAGTTTCAAACTTTGACAGATTCAGTCCCTGGTGGGATAATTTTGAATCAAAAAACATTTTGGGTCCTTGGGAAATTAAAAAATCATTTTTAGTCATCGGGGTGAAGTTTGAGAAATTTTCATGTTTGGTCCCCATACTTTGAAAAATATCATTTTTAGTCCTCGGGAAATTTTGAAAAATAAAAATGAAAAAAAAATGGTTTTTGAAATATTGTTGATTGGCATGTTTGGTCCTTATCAAATATTTTGTGAAAGCTACATTTTCAGTCCACCACTTTTGGTAAATTACAAATATGGTCCTTGTGATTTTGAAAGTTACAACCAAACGGATCCTATGTTATTTTAATACCAAACCCAAAACACCCAATACCCCAATCCAGTCCACCATAGTCCACCCCTGGCCCAACTATCCCAACAGCCCACCCCCTAATATATTAAACCCCCGTTTAATTTAAACCATTGGTCAAACCCACGTTGACCATCCCTAACCTCCCAACCAAATCCCCCACTTGACCTGCAAACACCCTGCCAACCCCCCTCCTCCAGCTCATTAACCCACTCCATGTTCCCTTCCAAACCACAACACTCCAAGACTCATTTAATTCCCATAATTCTCTCCAAGCAACACCAACTGCCCCCAAGACCTTTTTGGCGCCAAAACCATTTTTAATGGTTGAGATCAAAACAAAGCCATCCAACGGCTATACTGAAGTGGGAAAAGTCAAGGAACTCTCCAGGGTTTATAAAAAGAAAAGAAAAAGAAGAGAAAGAGGCAGTGAGAGTAGTATTAGTTTTATCTTAGTATAGCTTATGTAGTTTTTATTGTAATTTCATTTTCAGTTGTCATTTTTATTTTATCTCAGTTGTAATTAACTTTATTAAGTGAAATCTTAAGAGTTTTTAATATTTATTCTAAGGTCTCAGCTTACAAGTTCAAATTTGTAATTTAGAGTAGAAATGGCAAAGTCTTGTTAAAATGTTAAAAAGCTATTGCTCACTGTTTGTTTAAGCCTATTATAGTCTAGTTACAAGCTATCTTAAGTATTTGAAGCATCAAAATCAGTTTTTAGGCAGTTACCCAAAAATACTCAAAATTCATGAAAAATGAATAGAAAATAAAAAAGTAATGCATAAGAAAGGTTGAAGCAGAGTAAGCATGGAATTTGGACTGGTTTAGAGCTCATGGGAGCATAGGAAATAGACTTGGTTCTGGTTCATCTTGGTTCTAGGCATGGACTCAGTTGTAAGAATTTTTCATATTCTTGTTAGCATCTTTTGTTGCATTTAGAAATCATCATCACTGCTCTATTGGCTTGTGTTTGGTTGCTTTGTTGTAGTTACAGCTTAAGTAGTGTTTATCTCTTGTTCTTGTTTGATTTTGATAACACTTGTATGCCTACTGTTTCATTTAAGCTCAATTTACTCTTATGAGTTAGCTTGTTGTACTCTGCTATTTCCTTGGTAATCTTGGTTCCTTTCACTTTGATATAGCCTATTAGAAGCTAGGGGACAGTTTTGAAGTGTAAAACCTTGGATTGCTTTGAAAATCTTCCTAGACTGTACATAAAGGGGTGTTTGGTTTAGATGAATGCTGTGGTGTGTTGTTGCTGTTTTACTTTGATTCTCTTTTCATTAGCTTACATTAAGTGTGGTTAGGGTTTAGAAGTTATCAAACTAGTCCTTGTTCACCCCAAAAGTCAAAATGACCATGTAATACCCATAAATTGCCCACTGTTTGGAGATTTTGACCCAAACCCCACTATTTCATTGCATAAGTATGTAATATAGCCTAATTTAGTTTTATTATAGCTTAACATAGTCCAAATAATCAATAATGATCATTGAAAGTTCATTTTAGTCAAAATAGTAAAGTTATATGAAAAGTCAATTTGCATGATCCCAGATTTTTCCCAAATTTCAAAGAATTGATTAGAATTTTGTGCTATGTTTGAGTAATTGAAATTTGTTCCTAGTTGTAGTAACCCACCTCAAATTCATGGTTCCATTGTCCTTTTATTTTTGAGATTTTTGTACAGGGCCCCATTTTGCCCCAAACCCAGCTGCAGGGCTGCTGAGTCCCCTGCACAGCAGACTCCACTTCCACCACCACCACTTGGTGGTGGGTTTCCAACCACCCTTGTGGGTCCCAGTGCCCAACCTTGGTTCCTTACAACCCCCCTCCTACCACACACCACATTTTGACCATAGCTTTGACCTGGGAACCCCTGGGTCCCACTTGAAATCACCACAAATCTCTGTCCCAGTTTCAGTTGAATTCCAAGTTACCAAAGTACTTATTCAAGCTTATTTGCTTATTCTGGGTTCCCTTTGTGCTTTTTCTAGATCAACCTTGTTCATTATACTAGTTTAAACCAGAATTACCAAGAGTGGGTCCCACTTAAGCTAGTTTTAGCTTATTTTGCTTGTTGGTCAACAAAGTCAACTGTTGATCCAATAAGCATTCAAAGTGCTTATTTTTAGTTTATAAAAAGTTTGTTTTTACAAAAGTTTGCTGTTTTTAGTTATAAAATAGATTGGTAAAAGAAAAATTCCAAAAAAATCAATTTAATATTAAGTGATAGTTTCTATTTAATGTAATTTAATTTTAATTTTCATTTTTATATTTTTATTAAGTACTTAGCTTTTTTATATTTTTATTAATTTCCTCTTATATTAAAGTATTTATGATAAATTTTTCAGATTTTTATTTTATCATTTAGTATTTATTAGAATTAATCTTAGTTTTATTAATAATTAAGTAATAATTAGTTTTAAATAGCATAATTAGTATTTATTAAGCAAAACCTAGTTTTTATATTTTTTTATAGCTTTTATATGTTATAAAATAATTTTAGAAATTTTATTAGAATTTTTACTGTTCATTTGGTATTTTTCTTAATTTAAAATAGTTTAATTAGTTAATTAATAATTAATTAGTTATTAATTAATAGAAAAATCACAAAAAGACAAAAATACTTATTTTTAGTTATTTTATAATTTTAGAAATTTTATTTTCACCTTTTTAGTATTTAATTAGTATTAAATTATATTTAAGTGTTTTAAATATTAATAATAAGTATTAAATAGTATTTAATTAATAATAAATAATTAATCTATGTTAAAATTTATTTTCTTTTTATAAAAATTTTCTTTTACCTTTAGGTTTGTAAAAAAGTCATTTTCACCCCCTGGGGGATTTCAGATTTCAGTTTTTACTTTTTATTTTGTACGTTTACATTTTATTTAAACGTAACGTACGCGTTTTTAGGTTTTAAATGTTTCTGGTTTTTCTTAGCTTTCCCGTCTTATTTATATAGCTTGTTTAAGCTATTTCTTCGTATATTCCTTAGCTTAATCACACACAAACCCTTTTTCCTATCCAAATTCACCCGATCACATAACCGTTTTGATTACAATCCACACCTCGTCGGGACATAACGACCCGGGGAAACACTATATTCCGCGGAGCATTGACTCTAGGCAGTTTGACCCTGTTGACCATCACCTGGTCAATTAGGTTGACCGTTTGGAGCCAATCAATCAAACATCAAGAGACAAACTTTGTCTTACTTCATTAGATGAATCTTCAACTTTATGGCATAGACGTTTAGGACACGCTAACATGAGACTTATACAAAACCTCTCCTCCAAAGACCTAGCTCGAAACCTACCTAAGTTGAAATATGACCAACACTTTTGTGACGTTTGCAAAGTCGGTAAACAAGTCCATAGTAGCCATAAAGCTAAAAACTTGGTTTCAACATCTAGGTGTCTAGAACTTTTGCATATGGATTTGTTCGGTCCATCCGCTATACAAAGTTATGGAGGTAACTTCTATACTTTGGTAATAGTAGATGATTATTCAAGATATACTTGGACAAAATTTTTGAAAAGTAAAAACGAAGCTTTTGATCAATTTGAAATTCTAAGTAAGAAAATTCAAAATCAAGTAGGAACTTGCATTGTGTCTATTAGAACGGATCATGGTCGTGAATTTGATAATGAATTTCAATTTGGAGACTTTTGTGATGAAAATGGAATAACTCATAATTTTTCGGCTCCACGAACCCCTCAATCTAATGGTGTAGTAGAACGTAAAAACCGAACACTTCAAGAGATGAGTAGAACAATGCTTAATGAACAAAATATTCCACAAAAGTTTTGGTGTAACGCCGTTGACACATCAACTTATATTTTAAATTGTGTCTTAATAAGACCATTTTTAAACAAAACTCCATACGAACTTTATAAAGGTAAAAAGCCTACACTAGGTTATTTTAGAGTATGTGGGAGTAAATGTTTTATTCTTAACACAAAGGATTATCTCACCAAATTTGACCCAAAGTCTTATGAAGGTGTGTTTCTTGGATATTCACAAAGTAGTAAAGCTTACATTGTTTTAAACAAAGAAACCTTAAGAGTCGAGGAATCGTTGAATGTAACCTTTCACGAGAGTCCACCTCTTTCTAAGACATCACCTTTGGTAGATGATGACTTAGTTAAAAGCCAAGCAATAGAAAGTCAAGAGATCTTAGGTAATGACAAGGAAGATGAACTATTAAACAAAGAAATTGTCAATGTCAAAGAATCTAAAAGTCATCCATTAGATGGTGTCATACGAAACATTAACGAAAGAACACTAAGATCAAAAGTTCAAAATAAAAGCAACTTCTTTTGTTTCATGTCAACCATTGAACCGAAAAATATAAATGAATCAATAAAAGATGAGTCATGGGTAATAGCCATGCAAGAAGAATTAAACCAATTTGTTAGGAATGATGTTTGGACATTAGTTCCTCAACCAAAGAGTCAAACAATAATTGAAACAAAATGAGTCTTTCGAAATAAAATAGATGAAAATGGTGTAGTGTCTAGAAACAAAGCTAGGCTAGTAGCACAAGGTTATAATCAACAAGAAGGCATAGACTACGATGAAACGTTTGCTCAGGTAGCTAGGCTCGAGTCTATTAGAATTTTACTTGCATATGGATGCGCACACAATTTTAAACTCTTTCAAATGGACGTCAAAAGTGCATTCCTAAACGGTTTTATAAATGAAGAAGTATGTGTTTCTCAACTTTTGAAAAACCAAATCACGTTTACAAACTTAAAAAGGCTTTATACGGACATAAGCAAGCTCCAAAAGCATGGTATGATCGACTTAAAACCTTCCTAGTTAACCATAAGTATACCATGGGCTTAGTTGATAATACTCTCTTCACTAAGAAGAAAGGTTCACATATTATCATAGTCCAAATCTATGTTTATGACATTATATTCGGATCAACTTGTCAAGAATTATGCATTGATTTCTCAAAAATCATGCATGGCGAGTTTGAAATGAGTATGATGGGAGAACTCAATTTTTTCCTAGGACTCCAAATCAAACAACTAGAAGATGGTATCTTCTTTAACCAATCCAAATACATTAAGGACATGCTTAAGAAATTTGGTTTAGAAGATTCGAAACCAATCAAAACGCCTATGTCCACGGAAACAAAACTCACCAAGGATGAGGAAAGTGAATCCGTAGATAGCACTAAATATAGAAGTATGATTGGAAGTCTACTTTACCTAACAACTAGTAGACCCGACATTATGTTTAGTGTTTGTCTATGTGGTCGTTTTCAAGAAGATCCTAAGACAACTCATCTTGAAGCCGTTAAAAGGATTTTTAGATATATTAAGGGCACTACATATTTAGGTTTATGGTATCCCAAAGGAACGGGAATGGATACCATAGTGTATGCCGACTCGGATCATGCCGGTGACTATGTTGATAGAAAAAACACAAGTGGTACTTGTACTTTTGTTGGACATTGTCTCATCTCATGGTTCTCTAAGAAGCAAACGGCTCTCGCTATCTCAACAACGGAAGCCGAATACGTTTCGGCCGAAAAGGCATGTCAACAAGCTCTTTGGATGAAGCAACCTCTTGTCGACTACGGAATTCAACTAAACGACATCTCCATTCTTTGCGACAACAAAGGAGCCATAGATCTTAGTAAAAATCCCGTCCAACATTCCCGAACTAAACATATCGAAATCCGTCATCACTTTCTTCGTGACAACATCCAAAAAGGAAACATCTCAATCGAGAAAGTTTCTTCCGAAGACAACATAGCCGACATTCTCACAAAACCTCTTAAACGAGAACCTTTTAACCTTCTTAGGCTAGGCTTAGGACTCATGGAACCTACATTGTAGTTCTAAACATTAGACAAAAATCACAAAAATCAAAACAAACAAATAATTTTTTTTTCTTTTTCTCAGCAGAGTCGGCAGAACCCTGTGACAAAACAGGCGGAACCTTCTTTTTGGTTCCGTCGTATCCGCCGACCTGCAGAACTTTTTTTTCTTAGTTTATATTAAACCAAACACCCATTATCTCATATCGCCACTTCTAAACGGCTACTATTCACTTCACCATTCATCCACACCTATGAATTTTTTGTCCTTCCTTCATTCACATTGCTCATCAATCATCATTGTAAGTATTCTAAACATGATTAAACTCCTGATCTGAGTCTAGGAATTCTATTTTTGCACAAAAACAAAAACTTGGGGTTATGCATTAACTTGAGAAACTCATGCATAAAATTAGGTATTTAACAAAACTAATCATGTTCCCCATAGTTAGGAATTGCATTCTTACTAGTTATAAACATGTTTGCTAAAACACACCATGTCAAATTTTTGCAAAAATTTCTCACAAATAGGACAAATATTTTTTCTTCTCACATTGTGAATACAAAATAAAAACGTTATGTTTAAAACATCACTTGCATAATGTCTCTTGAATGCTAAAGGGAATACATAAGTAATATGTATTTTCGGGTACATTCAAACGAAGCTACATTGAACTAGGAGCGTTTGGGTTATCTTTTGTTTTATAACAAAACTTGCATTATAAAACATTTTAAACATCAAAATGAGTCAAGATAACCGCACCTCCACATTGTTTTCATATAGGCACACACTAGAACATCCACATTATTATAGTCGCTAACTTAAGACTAAAATGTGAAATTTTATTTCTAGGAATCATCATGCCTCCCGTGACTCATTACGACCACAAGGACACCATTAAGTACCTACCCAAACACCACAAAACCAAAGGCCTTACCGAAGCTCAAATCAACATTTTCAAAGCCTTAGAAAAACGATATGTCCATGAGGGTAGAACCATTGACCCATCCTTCCTAGCCGGTACAAACCTACCCGCGGAACTTGCAAACATCAACTTTCATTGTCAAGCTCAAAAAGAAGGTGGATCGTCAATGAGAGCGTGTGGGAAGGAGTGTTTGGCACTAGGTGCTATTTGAACAATTTGGTCGTTTAAACAATATGTTTTATTTATTTGTGTGTTGGTAGGATATTTGGTACTGTTTGGAACTTGTATGAACTAACAATGATGCTGGACGACAACATTTGGCATGTTGTCAAGTTTTCAAGAATATGAAAAATTTCACTAAGTATAGTGAAATTCGCTAGCCCCCGGTCAAAGTCCAATGGTATGCATGTTTACATGTCCATTTTTTGCATTTCCTAATCAGATATGTTATAAATTTTCATTTTTAAGAATTTTCGGAACATTTGAAAATCGTCTCAATGGTCAAAACGGTGGACTGTATGTTTTTTTGGTTCCGGTGGAACCTTTAACAGGGTTCCGCCAGTACAAAATTATGGGTAACCCAGATTTGGCCCAACGGAACGGACGAAACCCTTAGAAGGGTTCCGCCCATGATGTCGTAGGGTTCCGCTAGTTGCCTGCAGATTTTTTGTTTCCGTTTTCAAAATTCCAACTTCCACACAACACCAAACCATCCTTTTTAGATAAAAATCTATTCCACATTAGTTGTTAAGATTACTAGGATCATTCTTAGCTTCCAAAACAAATAGGAAGCCATTTCCCGCTAAAAATCAAAAATTGCCATAACAAACTCAAGGAATCTTCATCCATAAGGGAAGGAACCCTCCCAAAGGATCCTTCCAATCCGTGGAACATATTCTTCCAACCAATTTGACAAGATCACTAAGCATTTAGTGCAAATCTTTGTCCTCTTACTCCATCACCTTCATTGGATTGACTTCCAATTGATTTGACAACATTCATAACACCCAAATCATTAGAAACCTCAATATTTTTTTGGTTGAACATCAAATCCAAACACCCCTTCCAACATCTCCTCCACCCTATAAATTTAACCATCTTAGAACACTTCAAATCACACCATCACCATCATAACCCCTTCTCTTAAGCTTCTAAACCACAACTTTGACAATGACAAAGTTAACAATCACCTCTCAACCATCTCGACCCATTCGGAGAACCGCCCACATAAGTGTGAAACCAATTTGTTCACAGCACACAATCAACCTAAGTTCTTCATGTTCAGATGAATTTTCCTCACCCATCAAAAATGAACATTTTTTAAACCTTGCATCTCCAACTCCATCACCCAAGGGACCCAATGACTTCACTACTCCACCATCAACAAAATCACCCATTGACCCAACTCCACCAAGTGCACAAATCCAAACATCCAAAACTCCATCACCACCAACACTACCTAAACTTGAACCAATGGAGTTATTTGGGTCTCCTCCAACATCACCACATCCTTTTGTACAAGATCTCAATGATCTTCCACCAAGATCAACAAATCCACCACCTTTGACAAATGAAAAACCAAGGCCATTGATTGACCAAAATGAACCTTTTGACCATAATCAACCACCACAACAAGAGTCACAACAACCAAAACCATTGTTGTTTCATCCAATCTTCAAAGACATCCATGGTCCTCTATATGGAGAACCTAACTTTGAAAACCATGATCACCCAACTCCACCACATTCTCAATCCCAATCCTTTGAGTCTTTCTTTCCTTCTTATGAGGAAATTCAAAGAATGGTCGAAAATCACCTCCATTAAGCAATGGAGCTACAAACCACCTTGCTTGACACCATACAAAACCCATCCTCCACTCAAGAAACCAACAAAAACCCACCACCACCACCATCATCAAACGACCCGTTTCCACCCACTCATCACCATGTTTGCTCACAATGTGAGCAAATGTTCAAAATAGGTGAAAATATCAAAATGTTGCTTCACCAATTTCAAGATGAAACCCGCTTTGCTATACAACACATCCTTGAGCGTTTGGATGCTCTTTCCCACCCAAACCAATCTTAGAGCAAGTTTGGAGGCCATTTGCCCCATTTAGGAAGTGTTGAATTACTTCTACTTATAGAAGTAGGATTTTCTTTTTCTTTTATTTCTAGGTTATTTTTAATTTTTATTTTTATTTTTAGAAGTAGGATGATATTTTTCATTTCTTGTCTTTGACTTTTATAGAGTCAAATTTTACTTGGAATGATGTCTTTTTCTACTATCTTTTTTGCATTGTTGGTTGGTTATATGAGTTGTGATTGTTGTTACTTATATTCTTATACAGTGTGGTGCCTACAAGGTTGATTATATGTCCTTATCACCAACTAACCATTTTTTTGTAGGTTCAAAATCCATGTTTCCCATCTTGGCACTCCTTTTAGGGGGAGTATCGACCAAGGGGGAGCACGTGCATAATTCCGCTTCGCTACTCTTCTTTTTGTTTTGACAAAAAGGGGAGAAGATATATAAACTTATAAACTTTAAATGATTTTCATCACTTAAGTAAAACAAGTTTAATATGACATTTTTTTTAAGTCTTAACACTAAAATTTGTGAGTTACTTAAAAACAAAGTTTATGTTTTGTCATCAACAAAAAGGGGGAGATAGTTAATATAAATATCGCCTAAAAATGTTATTTATATTTTACAATCTTTGCTAAGTTTTGTTAACGACAAAGTGTAAAGTTCAGTTTTTAGTAAAACATAATTTGAGTTTAAAGACTTACATAATTAGACATTTGCTACATTTACATTTCATATAAAACACAACATTTTTATATTTCTTAGAATAGAAATGTCACATCCCATTTTTGGTAAGTTTGTGTCAAACACATCAATATGTATTTAAGGAAATATTGTGTGTTTGACTCACCATAAGTCTTCTTACACAAGTATGTGTTTAACTAGAAATAAGTTGATGTGACTTTGGTTGGTTTGGAATGATTTATTGCAAAACTTATTGTCAGACCTGGCGGAACCTTGTGTAACACCCCCATTTTCAAAGTTTGTCGCAGCGGAAAATTTATTTGGGTATTACGGTGAGGATCGAAGTTTTAACCACATAAAAGGTTTTAAAAGAAACATTTTGAAAGTCATTTGTCATTTGAATAATAACTTTGATAAAAGATGAACCATTTGATTTAAAATCTTATGAAAAGATATAAAGGCTTGTAAAAATGACAAATTTGATTTTTACACCATTTTAATTTATCAGAGTAATAAATGCCCACTCCGTGTCTTGTCCTGCTCCGTTAAATTACCTGAGATACACTTGCTTAAAAGTGTCAACACAAAGGTTGGTGAGTTCATAGAGTTTTAGGAAAAACCCTTTATTTTGTTAGATTTCAGGAATATTTGGTATTTATAAAATACAAACAGTAATGAAACAAGTATCGAATATAATCACAAATAAATCATATAAATATTCAATCACATTTAATAAAGAATCAATAATCTTAACATGAGCTGGAAACTCATGATACTAAATCGATCAGATAAACAATTCACATATGGTCGAACCTATACAGTTGTATCTAAATATATGTTGAATACATATATATTTCCTTTATAGATATTGCACCAAGCCTCATGACACGCAAGACGTTAACAGAAGGGGTGTTCTATCAAATCAATGACAGATTTTTCCCTCGTGTAATAGGTGATTTGCCAATTCCTATTTTTACTCAAATATAGTGTATCACGACTAATGCGGCTAACCAATTGCAATTGGCATTCCGTCAAGCATTAGTGGGATCGGGGGTCAATCCAAAACAGGTTTCGAATCTGTCCACTATATTCGCGCTCACTTCACAGTGATCAATGGCTCATGATAGAGGGGCTTTATGGCGATAAGCTAACTTAGGCAATATCAAGGACCTATGGGCTCATTTAGCATAACATCATGAAATCAAGTATCGTATCACAGAGATCAATTTGAAAACAGTATCGTTTGAGTATCAGAAATTCAGTTTGGAAATATCATCGCTTGAGTATCAGAAATTCAGTTTGAAAATACCATCGTTTGAGTATCAGAAATTCAGTTTGAAAATACCATCGTTGGAGTATCAGAAATTCATTTTGAAAATATCATCTTTTGAGTATCCGAAATTCAGTTTGAAAATATCATCATTTGAGTATCAGAAATTCAGTTTGAAAATATCATCATTTGAGTATCAGAAATTCAATTTGAAAATAGTATCGTTTGAGTATCAGAAATTCAGTTTGAATATTTCGCCAGTAACACATTTATATCACATACCACAATAATCGAATTGAGAACATTTTCATATGAGTATCAATATTTCAGTCAAATAATTCATCAATAAATATATATTTCACATACTACAATAATCACATTGGAAACATTGATATATTATAAATCACAAATTATATTATTTTAATATCAATTAGGAAATTGATTTGAATCATGTATTTTATTTTATTTCATATACTTATCAAGTTATCAAAGTATATGTAAGCATGTATCTCCCCCAATGAGTTAAAAACAATTATTTGAAATGGGGCTATGACTCACCTGGATTGATTTGGAAATGATGAAAAGTAAGATAGGATGATGTTAGCATTAAAAATATTTATATAGAAGTGATGGTCATTCTCATATTGTAACTTTGTGTCGTTTGTTAAGATTAGTAATAGTTTAGTCATTGGGCTTTGGACTTGGCAAGCTAATATGTTATGTGCTATGTTTCATAAGCCTTGTTATCTAACCATAGAACCAAGTCCAAGCCCAAGCCCATGGAAAGCCTTTTAAGGCATCTCTTGTATCTAACTATTTAAACACCTCAAATGCTCATTTGAGGTGTGTGCTTGTGTGTGTATTGTGTGTGTTTTTAATAAAAGTTCTCTTCATCTTTATACTCTTTTTCTCTCATATTAACGCCACACATATTGCATCAAGTCACCATCTTTACTTCATCTAGTGCTTATATTTGTGATAAAGTTGATATATCTAAGGTCCAACAAGTGGTATCAATCGCCTAACAATGATTTAGGAGTGTGTGGTAATCGTATTTTTCAAGTTTTTTCTTAAAAAGTTGCATTTTTTCTTGTAAAAGTGCACTTTTTCTTTAAAAAGTCTTGATCTTTAAGTGTTTTAGTGTTAAAGTTGTTGTTTTTCTTGAAGCTTTAGTGATTCTAAGTGTTTTGGGAAAGATTTGATCAAAAGAATCAAGTGGAAAAAGTGTTTTTGGTTGAAAAAATCGGATTTTTTGGTTGTTTGGGTCATTCTACGCATAAGATTTTGAGTATAGTACATGTTACATCTATCTACAGTACTTTCTACGAGTAAGTTGAGGTCAAAACCCCTTTTCTACGCACAACATTGGTCAAAACCCTCTTCTTACGCATAAGTTCAGATCCTACGCATAAGATCATACGCCTAAGTTGAGTTTCTACGCAAAAGATAGGATTCTACGCCTAAGATTGGAGTTTACGCATAAGATCTTACGCATAAGTTCTTACGCATAAGATTTACGCAGAAGTTCCTACGCATAAGTTGTTACTCAGTACTTTCCTAGCTTGGACAAGTTAGTGAAATACTTCGACACGGTATATCTTTCAAGCTTGGACAAGTTTGAGAGATCAGTTTGGTTGAACAAACCTTACGCGTAACATTCTTACGCATAAACTTAAAGTTTACGCGTAAAAATCAAAGCTTACGCATAAACATTCTGTTTACGCATAACCTTAATTTTTACGCATAACCTAAAAGTTTACGCATAACTTTTCTTACGCGTAAGATTCTAAGATAAGCGTAAGAATCACTGTTTACGCATAAGTTCAGGGTTTATGCATAAGAATTTGACTTTTTGACAACCAAACTTCAAACGGCCATAACTTTTGAACCGTAACTCCGTTTTCGACGAATCAGCTGTCAAAACGACCGTGAGACAGAGGAGAACCGACCTCCAATGCTTGAAAAAGGTGGATATCTCCCATGGATAAGCCGCATGCTTCGTTACATCAAAACAAAGCCTGATGGTAAATTAATGATCAACTCCATTACAAATGGTCCATTCAAGCCAAGACAAGTTCAAATTGAAGGAAATCCAAATACAACACCTCCTACTCAACCATTCGTGCGTGAACAAACAGAAGCAGATTACACAGAGGAAGACAAAAGGCAGATCGCCGCTGATGATATGGCAATGCATTTAATCCAACTTGGATTACCACGGGAGATCTTTGCTGCGGTCGACAGTTGTGAAACTGCTTATGCTATGTGGGAACGTGTTAGAAGGATATGTCATGGAACAGAGATTGGACAACAAGACGTTGAGAACAAACTTCTTACTGAATGGGAGAATTTCACATCCACTAAAGGTGAACAGATTGAATCCTACTACACAAGGTTTTGCACTTTGATGAATGAGTTAATCAGAAACAAGTTGACACCTCGAACAATTGCAACAAACATCAAATTCATCAATAACCTTCCAGAAGAATGGGGTCGTTATGTTACAATTGTGAATCAAACAAAGGATTTACATAAGGTGAATTATGATCAACTATATGAATTTTTGAAGCAAAACCAAGCTGAGGCTAATGAAGTAAGGAAAGAAAGATTGGCAAAGAATCATGATCATCTTGCATTAATTGCTACTACACCAACACCGCTACCAGTGAACACACAACAACCATCATCATCTTCCACTCACAACTACTTGCAACCATCATGTATTCAACAACCAACACCGGTCTACCAACAACAGTTCTACCCACAGCTACAACAACAGGTTATTCCACAACAGCAATACCCACAATTCCAAGAACCAGAATTCACTGAAAATGATGAAGCTACTGCAGCATTGACCCAAGCGTTTGCTTTTTTGTCAAGGGCATTCCAAGGACGTTATTCTACACCAACAAACAACAACCAAAGGATTTCATCGAACACTCGCAACAAGCAGATTGCTCAGCCGAGTTTCAATATGAGCAATGGAGGCCAAATGGTTGAAGTTTATGGGAATTAGCAAGGATATGCTACTGGATTTAATATGGGCAATCAGAATATGCAGAATGTAGGTCAGTATGCAGGGAATCAGATGGGTCAGTTTGTTGGAAATCAGAGGGGTCAGAATGTTGGTAATCAAGCAATGGGTAATTAGAATAGAAATGTTGCAGCTCCAGTAGTTGGGAATTTGGGAAATGTGAATCAGGGTAATCCGGTAAAGTGTTTCAACTGTCAGGGTGTAGGTCATATGGCAAGGAACTGTCCTACTAAGCCGAACAAGAAAGACACAGCGTACTTGCAGAAAGCATTACAGTTGGCACAAAAGAATGAGGCAGGGTTTCAGTTGAACGCAGAGGAGAATGATTTTATGGCTCTTATGGATGACATGGAAGATAGAGAGGATATCGATGCGAACTGCATATTCATGGCGAATCTTCAGGAAGCTAAGTATGACACGGATTCTGACACACTTCCTGTTTATGACACCAATGCACCATCTGAGGTACCAAATTTCAACACATGTCACAATAATGATATATTTGATATGTCTCCTCATGAGGAACAGCATTCTGAGAAGCTAGCACCCACTTATGATACATACCTGGACACGCCAAGTAGTAGCAATACTCCTTCAGCAACTCCAGATCTGAATCATAATGGAGGCTTCGTTTCACAGCATGCTGAGAATGATGAGGAAACACGTGCTTTATTTGAATCATTATTGAATAATTGTCGTATTAAAATTGAGAATGTGCAAAAGGTCAATCGCGATGTTAAGGCCGCGAATGTTAAATTGACCGCTGAGCTTGAGAGTTACAAAGAAAACGTTAAAGCTTTTGAATTTCATAACAAAAGATTGTCTGAATTAGAAACTGGTTATCAAAATTCTGTTTCAAGGGAAAAACAATTGCAACTCAAGTTTGATACACTTGATGTTAATTCCTTCAAAAAGATAAAAGCTTTAAACGCGGAAATTTATGATTTGCAAAACCAACTTTCTAAACAAAAATCAGCTTATACCAATCTTGAAAAAGAAAGGGACGAGTTGAAAAAGGAATTTGCAAAGAAAGAAGACAAACTTTTGGCCGAAATCGTAGAGTCAGAACACATGATTGCACATTTAGAAGAATTACTGGTTAAGTCGGGTCAGTCAAGTCAAACAATGAAAATGATTTCAAATCAAACTAATCCGGTTTACCATACGAAACATAAAGTGGCTCTTGGTAACAACACCCCCAGTAATCTCAAGAAAGCTCAGCAAGAACAGAATGTTTTGTATAATGGTAATGTGATTTACACCAAACATGATCCTCCCGTCGTTCGGGATTCTATGCAAACGATAGAACATGTCGAAGATAGCATAAATAAAATGAAACAAAAGAATTTGAAACCCATTGATTACAACAAATTGAACAAACTTTCGGGAATTACTTTTGTTCCACAAAAAGAACCATCTGTGTTTTCCATAAAACGACCATTTTCAAAAATGTTTTCTAAGAAAGTAATTGCTTCCAAATCTCTTTCAAAAATGGAACAAATGTCTTCTAACAACACTTTTAATACAAGTGAGGCTAGAGAAATTTTGGATGACGTTAAAAAGAGAATTCAAGAACTTCAAAATATTGTTGCTTCTAAAACTACAATCAATATTAACAACTGGCATTCCAGTTTTCATATTGAGCAGAAAAAAGTTTTTGAAAACGAAATTACTATCCCACTGAATAACATCAGTGCGAGGGTAATCCATTTTGAACAAGCTTTCTTAAAAGAAACGGCCGACTTTGTCAAGGACCACAAATCCCTGGTAAACGAAGCTAATGATACTCGTGAAAACATGAATGTTTTGGAAAACCTAAATGATTCTCTCTTCGAAGCTGTTATGACCACTGACATTATGTCCATCATTTTACAAACATATTCTGTTCAAGACGATGAACGACTAAGAGCTGAGACCTCCGGAATTGTTTCAAAATATGAAAATGCTCTTATAAAGATTGAAAAAGAAAATGTGTCATATTTTAAACAACTTGATCAAAAAAAGGAAGAATGCAAGTATGACAAATTGTCGTATGAGCGTGCCTTAAAGAATATGAAAGAGCAAAATGATCTTTTGAGGGCTCAGCTTGAAAGTCAAAAAGGGAAGGGTGAGGAAACTAAGTTTGCAAAACCATTGACTTCGGAGAAACCAAATGTTTCAAACACGGTTCAAAAACCAAAAATGTCAATTTCACGGTTTGCTCCAAAAGTCGATGAGAAAAAGGATTTGACAAAACCAGTCACTCCAACACCCTTGCCCAAGAAAAGTGAAAATGAAAAGATTGTTGATAAAGGAAAAGCGGTTGTCGAAACACCAAAAGTGATAGCACCTGGCCTTTTTAGGATTAGTCCCACTAGTGCGTCTGCCTCAACATCTAAGATAAATGACAAGTGCATAAAGGTTAATTCTAAAGAATCTAGGGATGCTAAAAAGGACAACAATCTAAATCCTAATGTGTGTGCCTTACCTTCTACAGGATTAGAAAGCACCTCTAGGAGCAGCAGACTAAAGCCTAGGAGCAATACAAGGAACAATAGAGTCTCGCCTGTCTCTAAGAGTAGTAGCAAGAATAAAGTTGAAGATGTAGAAGAACACCCTAGGAATTTATCGCTTTGTAATAAGAGACATGTTTCATCTGAATGTAATGTCGAAAGTACTGTTTCTATTGCATGTAATGACTCTGTTTGTTTAATATGCAAGAAATGTTTAATTAATGATGTTCATGATGAATGTGTTTCTAAGAATGTGAATGTTACGCCTAAACAGAAGTATGTTCCAAAGGGAACTAGTGCCAGATCTAGATCTATAGAAAGATTAGTTGCACGCTTTAGGTCTACCACTAGTAGTCGAATGCCTAGGAACTACCTTAAGTTTTGTATGTGGAAACCTACGGGTAGAGAATTCATTCTTCAGGATGGCAAATTGAAAGTTGTTCAAAATGGACAAGTAGATACCTTCTATGAATGTGATTCAGATTTTACCCCTAACCAAATGGAACAAAATTCAAAACGGTTTCCAAATACAAACTCTTCTGTTCTTGGCAGGTTATCAAAATATGTCTTTGGATCGTCGACTCGGGTTGCTCCAAGCACATGACCGGGAATTTAAAGCTGCTGATCAATTTCATCTGGAAATTCATGGGAACTGTACGATTTGGAAATGATCATGTAGCAGCTATTCAGGGTTATGGAGATCTTCAGTTTGGGAATTTTTTAATCACTCGGGTTTACTACGTCGAAGGGTTGGGACACAATTTGTTTTCAGTTGGGCAGTTTTGTGATGCAGATTTAGAAGTTGCATTCAGGAGAAACACGGTTTTCATTAGAAATTTGGTTGGTGATGATCTCTTAACTGGTAATCGTGGAACAAACTTGTATGCAATCGACATCAACCAAATGGCTTCTACATCACCAATTTGTCTTATGACAAGGGCAACCGAAACTAAGTCCTGGCTATGGCATAGAAGATTATCCCATCTCAATTTCGACACGATCAACAAGATAGCCAAAGACAACATCGTCACCGGACTTCCTAAGTTCAAATACACCAAGGAACACCTATGTCCATCATGCGAACAAGGAAAAGGTAAAAGAGCATCATATAAACCCAAAACCGTACCTAGTTCGGAAGCAAGGTTACATATGTTGCACATGGACTTATGTGGCCCAATGAGAGTTGAAAGCATTAATGGGAAGAAGTATATTCTTGTTATTGTTGATGATTATTCAAGATATACATGGGTAAAGTTTTTGAGATCAAAAGACGAAGCACCATGCATCATCATCACCTTTCTGAAGCGTATTCAAGTTCTACTTCAAGCTCCAGTAAGGATTATAAGAACAGATAATGGCACATAATTCACAAATCAGGAGTTAAGAACTTACCTCGAAGATGTTGGAATTACACATCAAACATCAGTTGTTAGAACGCCACAGCAGAATGGGGTAGTTGAAAGAAGAAACCGAACTCTTGTGGAAGCTGCTCGCACAATGCTGATTTTTTCTAGTGCACCACTATTCTTATGGGCTGATGCTGTAGCCACTGCTTGCTTTACTCAAAACCGATCCCTAGTCCATCCGAGATTCAATAAAACCCCATATGAGCTAGTGAACAACCGTAAACCTGACATCTCTTACCTTCACGTGTTCGGCGCTTTGTGCTATCTGACGAATGACAGAGAAGAGCTAGGGAAGTTAAAAGCTAAGGGTGATATTGGAATCTTCATTGGATATTCAGAAAACTCGAGGGCATTCAGGGTGTATAATAGAAGAACGAAAAAGATAATGGAGACGATGAATGTGAAGTTTGACGAGATTTCACAGATGGCTTCTGAGAGATACGCTCTAGAACCCGCGCTTAATCCAATGGCTTCTAATCAAAACGGATTAGGACCCGCACCAAACATGCAGACTTCTGGACACATCAGTTCAGGACTCGTGCCTCAAGGAGCTCAGTCAACAAACACGGATAAACCTTCAGAACAAGAACTGGAAAATTTCTTTGAGTTAATGTTTGATGAATACTATGGTGGAACTTCGACAAATGCACCTCAACAACATTCCGCTACACCCGCTCAAAACCATCAACCACCACCACCACCACAAGATGCATCCACAACAATCGAAGCTGAAGCACCAACTACATCAACATCATCTACATCTACTCAAGCAACTCCAGTACTTGAAACTGTTCTACCAAGAGTTGATGAGCAAAAACAAAACACAAATTTTCAAGAAGAACCAACAAATAATTCAAACGATGTTACGTTAGAAGAAGAAGAAGTATTTGAAAACCCGTTTGCAATAGACTCTGCTGAATCTTCTTCAAGGTTACAAGAACCATCTAACACACATTCGTTACACCCAAGGTACCCTTCTACGTTTCAATGGACAAAAGACCATCCAATAGAACATATTATTGGTGAACCTTCAAAGCCAGTTCAGACAAGGAGACAACTTGCCACAGATCTCGAATTGTGCATCTACGTTTGCTCAATCAACCTCAAAGAACCAAAGAACATTCGGGAAGCAATGGCAGAAAACCCTTGGATTGAAGCGATGCAGGAGGAATTTCTTCAATACCTGTTACATGATAGTTGGGAACTTGTTGAACGACCACTTGATAAACGTGTTCTTGATCTCAAGTGGTTGTGGAAGAACAAACTGGATGAGGAAATGACTGTAATTCGTAACAAAGCTCATCTCGTGGCTAAAGGATATCCACAAGAAGAAGGGATAGATTTCGAGGAATCATTCGCGCCTGTAGCTAGACTTGAAGCAGTCAGGATTTTCTTAGCCTATGCAGCTCACAAAAACATCACAGTCTATCAGATGGATATTAAGACTGCTTTCTTGAATGGAACTCTGAAAGAAGAAGTGTATGTGAGTCAGCCAGAGGGATTCATCGACAAAGATCATCCAAACTACGTCTACAAGCTTAAGAAAGCCATTTATGGTCTAAAACAAGCTCCAAGAGCGTGGTATGACGAACTATCATCTTTCTTGCTCAAAAACAATTTCACGAAAGGAACGGTTGATGACACCTTGTTTATCAAACAATTCAAAGATGACATTTTGATCGTTCAAATTTACGTGGACGACATAATTTTTGGATCAACCAATCCTAACCATTCAAAACATTTTGAAAATCTCATGAAAAGCAAATTTGAAATGTCCATGATGGGGGAACTAAAATTCTTTCTTGGTTTACAAATACATCAATCCCCTCGTGGTATTTTTATCAATCAAGCTAAATATACAATAGAGATTTTGAAAAAACATGGAATGGAAAATTGTGATTATGTTGGTACACCAATGGTCACTTCACCAAAAATAGGTGCTGATTTGTTTGGAAAACCCATCGATCCGAAAAAATACCGGAGCATGATTGGTTCTCTCATGTACCTAACTGCTAGCCGACCCGATATTCAATTTGCTGTTTGTTTGTTAGCACGGTTTCAGGCAAAGCCTACCGAACTTCACCTCAAAGAGGTTAAACGGATCTTTCGGTACCTACGAAGCACCATTAACATGGGACTTTGGTATCCGAAGGATTCGGGGTTTAATCTAACAGCATTTTCAGATGCAGACAATGCTGGTGATCAAGTTACAGCAAAAAGTACATCAGATGGAGCACAATTTTTGGGTGAAAAGCTTGTAAGCTGGTCGTCAAAGAAACAGGATTGTACTGCGCTATCAACCGCCGAAGCTGAGTATGTGTCTCTATCTGCGTGTTGTGCCCAAGTTCTTTGGATGCGGACACAGCTCACAGATTATGGCTTTACTTTTGACAGAATACCTATGTATTGTGACTCAAAAAGTGCCTTAGCCATCTCGTGCAATCCCGTACATCACTCTAAGACGAAGCATATCAAAGTCCGCTACCATTTCATCAAAGAACACGTGGAAGAGGGTACTGTTGAATTATTTTTCGTTAAAACTGATTATCAACTCGCCGATCTATTTACTAAAGCCCTTCCAAAAGAAAGGTTTGACTATTTAGTTCGACGAATTGGCATGCGAAGCCTAACTCCTGAGGAGCTAAAACGTCTTCTCGAATCTTCTTGAAAAATGTTTTCAAAATCGCTTCGCTGTAAATATTTTTGAAAAAACAAAATACAAAATTTGAAAAATCAACAAAAACAAAATACAAAAATATAAAATTTTCAAAAAATACAAAAACAATATAAAATCAAAAAATACAAAAATATTCTTCTCACGACATGTCTCTCGTATAAATCAATATTCTGTAAGTCTCTAGAAATGTCATTCAACAATGATACGGACATGTACAGATGCTTGAGCAGGAGTTCCTTATAATGTTTTTCTAAAACATGTCGTTTCTCAAAATTTTCTTCACAATGGCTTTCGTATACTTCAGTACGAAACCCGTACTTAAACGATGACTTCTTATTATTTTTCAAATCAAGGACTCGTACGTTCAATGACGAAATCCTTTTCAAAAAGTTCGAGTCTAAACAAACGAAAAAGATTTCAAGCATAAACTCGTTTTCAAACAGAATTCTTGAGCACTTTTTCAAGTTTGTTCAAAAGATTTCTCAAAATCTCTCAAAATGAGTGCTCAAGAAAACTCCCTCTAAACCCTTAAATTCATTTTAAATGAGCTATCATTAAGGGGGAGTATAAAAACTAAAATGTTCCGATTTCATGCGAAATCAAATCTGTCTATCTCTCCAAAAAGCTTTTTGTTAATCAGTTGATATCAAAAATATCACGATATGCTATTTTTGAGGGGGAGAAGACATGATTAAAATGTGATCAAAGATGTTTAAAGTTTGTGACAGAATCTCAAAAGAGCTCGACTCAGAAAGTACCAATGGATTGACGAAGCTTAAAATGTGAGTAATCGAAAAGACTTGTCCTGGACGGGTAATAATTTCAAGCTAGTCTAACTAGTGATGTAAGCGTGTCTCGAATAGGACTTGTCTGAGTAGAATGAACCGTATCGAGAGACTTTATTTGGACTTGACCAGGACGGGTAATAATTTCAAGCTAGTCTAACTAGTTATGTAAGCGTGTCTCGAATCGGTCATGTTCGCTGAAAGTGGATCAATTCAAAAAGTGCAAACTCCTCACGCATGTGCAAATTTCTTAAATATTCATGAGCACATGTGAAGGGGGAGTCCTTCAATTGAAATGCAAAACTCTCAAAGTGGTAACAACAATGTGTTTTATTATTATAAACACTTTGAGAGATTTTCCATAAATGGTTTCATGGCAATGATAGGATAGTCATGGAGTTATAAGGTGACTAAGGTTAGGAAAAACCGTCCTATGATCCGCCAGAGCCGGAGGGATCTACCCAAGGACCATTCCAATAGATTAGAATTAGAAGTCCTTAGGTATGATTGAAAAAAGGAGAAAATGAGAAAGGAGAAAGAAGGGGTTGAAGAATTAAAAAGAAAAGTTATGAAAAAGGGTGAAAAGAAATAGCCCTCCAAATGTTCAACCTTAGGGCAGACACCGGGTTCAACTCATATGCTACTGGTTGTTACTAAGGTGACACTGGTATTGAAGACAAAGAGGTCATGAACCCAGTGACGCACTGCACTAAACCTTCTTAACCACTCAAGTTCTCTTAAAAGAGCTTGTTTCATTCTCACGGGGAACCGGTGTCATCTATCGACTTATCTAATAGAGATGGTTGATATTGAAGCAGGAGACCCCTCCCTAGTCTCCACATAGGAAACCTAAGTATGCACTTATCGAGTCTAGAGCCATGAGATACATTAAAGATCTCTTAGGAACACTTAGTATTTCTACAACTGGTGTTCTACATCAATGGATACCAGCTGTAAATTATAGAGTCCTACGCAGATCTTAGCAATCTGCCAGAACATTTATGAGAGGATTCACTTTCGTGATTCTCAATGATTGAATGGAAATTCCTGCCAGGGTCAACATCAAGCAGCCTTGACAGCAGGTCACTTCGGTAATTCTTTATGGGTTACGCTTAGTGTTCGCGGTGGTTTCAAACGGTCTACAGTCGTGGAGTGATCCCCAACGACTCACCCAGTCATTGAGCTACTTAGTAGGTCTCGTAAGCTCTCTCGAGAGTATCTGACATGGGAACGGCCTTGATAAGGATTAGAAGGAGTCTTCACACTATGCTGTTGACGATCTCTAATTCTTATCTGTAAGTACCGGATGTTTTATTGCTAACTGTTTATATGCAGGGACACTTCATCTCCATGGCGACAGATTCCACGTGCTCATACATACATCTGGAAGTTAAAGAAAGCTCCCTCAAAGATCTATACAACACAAAGTTCAAAGAAAGATTCTACGTCAAAAAGAAGAATCTACAAAGTATAAAGACTAAAGATCAAAGTGAAAGAAAGGGAACTACGTGCATATGAATATCAAAGTCCAAAGATGTATGAGCATGTTGGAATGGCAAACAACCACCACAGACGCAGAAGTGACGAAAGGCAGATAACTCCACATCACAAAGGAACAAAGAACGATGAAAAATCAGTTATCAAAGATCCAAAAGCATGAAGGAACAAAGACTAAAGACTATTCTACAACAACACACAAAGTTAAAGACAAAGAATACAGAAGACCCACTCACGTGGAGCATCATTCGAATGACCACCCCTTAGGGGGAGATTGTTAGCATTAAAAATATTTATATAGAAGTGATGGTCATTCTCATATTGTAACTTTGTGTCGTTTGTTAAGATTAGTAATAGTTTAGTCATTGGGCTTTGGACTTGGCAAGCTAATATGTTATGTGCTATGTTTCATAAGCCTTGTTATCTAACCATAGAACCAAGTCCAAGCCCAAGCCCATGGAAAGCCTTTTAAGGCATCTCTTATATCTAACTATTTAAACACCTCAAAGGCTCATTTGAGGTGTGTACTTGTGTGTGTATTGTGTGTGTTTTTAATAAAAGTTCTCTTCATCTTTATACTCTTTTTCTCTCATATTAACGCCACACATATTGCATCAAGTCACCATCTTTACTTCATCTAGTGCTTATATTTGTGATAAAGTTGATATATCTAAGGTCCAACAGATGAGATTTATGGGAATGATTATGGAAACGTCTTTGATAAGAAACCTGATAAATAAATTTATCAAAGAATATAACCAAATACTATTTGGTAAATATGAAGCGAATAACGATTGTAAATAATCGTTATGATGAATGAATGATATGCAAATGATATGCTTATGTTTAAAATAATATGACAAGTTATGTTATTATTTTTAAAGCTTTTCCATTTTTAATTATGATGATGATAATACGTAACAAATAATTTAGTTAATATAACGTTATATATACTATTAACGAAAATTTAATAAATATATATATATAATGAAACGAAAATGCATATGACGTGAGGGTTGCCGCAAAATAGAAAATAAAATAAGAATGTCAAATAGATTATGTGTAGTCCTTGTCCTTTTTTCCAATTTTACACTTTTTATACTAACGACGTTAGCGTCACACCGTTAGTCCTTTTTATATATATTTTACAATTACAGTCCACTACATGTCCAATATTACAATCTAAGCTTGTAACAATACTATATTATCAATTTTTATCCTTTCTTTCTGTTTCTACATTTTTAGTCCTTAGTTTTCACAGTTTTCACATTTAGTCCCTATATGTGTCATCACGTTACATTTTTAGTCCAATTTTTGCAAAAGTGATTATAAAAATTTCCATAGCTTCTTTTATGAATTTCAAGCTTATTTCAACTGCTTATTTTAATAAAAGCTTATTTATTTAGCTTATGGGCCTTAATTCGAACCAAACTAAAGCCCATTTAAAATTTTAGAGGCGAGGGCATGAAAATTCTTTTGGGCTTGAACTTGGGCTTACTTTGTGATTCTAAAAATGTATTTTATGGGTCCAGTGGGCTGTTAAAACGTAAAGTCTTGTTGGGCCTTGGTTAAGCCCACTCGACGAACATAAAAGTTTTATATAAATTTTTAGTTTGAAAAACTGGTTTATGTCGATTTGCTTTGGCTCGTTTATAGTGTCTAAACGTGATTATTTTTACAAGTCGTGTATATGAAACTAATAATTTTCTAGGTGGTCTATTAGATCGAGCAAAAATATTATATGCTTGTTACATGAAATTTTGAGTTATGTGTGTACTTTGTGACATGTTTGGATCGATTTCTTATTTTGAAAAATTATGAAATATTTACTAAGTGTTTCAAATGATTTTATATGTGTGAATCATGGTTCAAAGTAGGCTCGTTAAATGCATGTAACATGAAAATAAACGTGAAGTGTACGTGCTACGTGACTCCTAGGCCTACCAAGATAGAGGCTAGTCATGTTTCGTGTTCTAACAATAAATATGTACGTATATATATATACTAAAATGATATACGATGAAACGAATATAGATATGATGCATGACTAATATTTAACGTAGGAATTGGAATGGAAACGAGTTGAGGAGACTTACAAACACCTTAGAGGTGATCAAGAGTCGAATGAAATAGAATGGAACACAAGGATTTCACGTTTCCAATATATAACCCAAACGTTATATATATATATATATATATATATATATATATATATATATATATATATATATATATATATATATATATATATATATATATAAACCCGATTTCCTTTTCTTGAGTCCCAACCAATATAACCTTCGACTTATGAGTTTGTAGGAGTAGTTTTGAGGAAGAAACGTTTATGTTAAAGTGTTTGAGAATGGAGGAAATCAAGTGCATGCATGGTTCGTATATATGGTACCAACATATCACACGTATATGTGATAATTTTCAAGGAAACCATTCTAACTATTTCATGTCAGTACACTCAGTTGCCTAGGACGAGATATATGAATATATTATGGAATGTGAGAGCATGAAACATGGAATGTATTTGGGTGACTCATTCATGCATGTCGACACAACCATATATCCATAAATGATTTACAAAATCATTCACTACTTGTATATACATGATCATATTCGACATTTGAGTATAAAATCATCTTAGAAACATTATTAGGATCATTTAGAAACAAACGGGGATTAAAACGAATAAGAAATGGATTTTGTATGAATCGTTTGGGTCGATTCATAGCTAAACGGAATGCCTCGTAAAAACGTATCAAACCTTAACGTGTGAACGTGAGATTCGACACACTAATAGTTGGCTAGGAGGTTTATTAGATGAGACAATAAAATGCGTACGTTGTGTGCATAGATTGGAAATAAACGGGGCATTTTGTAGCTTACTTAATCGATTGAATAAAAATTAAAACAAAGAAAAATGGGCTTGTGGCGATGGGCCGATGAATAGTGAATCGAGGGATTGGGCTTAATATTAAGGGTCCGGTTTATTAGTTAATTTTAGTAATTAAGTTTTTATTAATTAGGTTTAGTGTAATTAATATTTTGTTAATTGTGTCGATAACTTGTTTTGTCGTTTGACGAATTTGACAATATCGTAATCGTGACCATTTTAATATACAAAGAAAATTTTAAATTTCCCCGTAAAAATGGAAATTACAATAATGACAGAGATTATTTATATAATTAACCCAAGTTAATTATACGAATTTTCGCGAGGTTTTACAGTACCCACATGTCATTCTGAATTTCGTCCCGAAATTCAAATTTAATGTGATTACTCAAGTAAAGAATTTTTGAACAGAGGTTGTCGGGAGATTTTTATTCCTAAAATTACGGATACGTGATTCAGTTAAATTTACTTGTACCCAACAAGACAAGGTAACTGAGGTATTTAAGGGTTGTGAATATTGAAATTAGTGGTCATGAATAGTAAAATAACGGCTAATAAATAGTGCCCAACGGTCGAGAATAGTGCCCAACGGTCACATTCTAGCCTATATATACCACTTTCAAACTTCCACGTCTTCCATCAACCATTTTTCTCTCATTTTCCATCAAAATGCCGCATCTCATTACCATCTTAGCGATTGTGTACGTCGTCCTTGCCGCTATTTACTTGGCGTACGTTCCAGATGAAGACTTTGGATTCTTGGTCGCGATCTTGATGTTTGTCGTACCCCTGACTATCCTTGCTATTACCGTCGACAAGATCTGGGGGTAAAATCTTGAGTTAGGGTTTTTTTGGATTAAGTACTTATTATGTTTTTATGTATTTGTAACGAATAAGGAATAAAACTCGTTTTGTTTTTAAGAATTTGTCTCATTATTGTTTTTAATATTTGGTTTATATTTATTTTTCAGCATAGTTAAGGTGATTCATCCTGTGGTGGCTCTTGCTATTGTTTTGTTGGTGGGAGTCTTATTTGTCATTGCGGATCAACCTATTGAAGATTCTTTTGTTTGTATTGTAATAATTGTAACGATAGCACTTCCGATGTTAATTATTTGTTTATGTATTAACTTTTATGGATTTTAATAAAAATTTCGTTATTGATGTCTTTTGTTAGTTGTTGTGAACTATTGGTGTTTTCTTGCTTATACTTTTGTTGATTTCTATCATAATGGTGATGACATATGATAGGTATTTATTATAGGTTGTTCAATGTATTATGAACAGTTTATTTTAACTTTTTATCTTGCTTTTGAATGAAGATTGTTATTAAATTATTTGATAATATCATTGTTCCTTTCATAACATAATTCTTTCTAAATTATACATAATTGATCAGGTTATGTATAATTGAGGACCAAATGATGTGATGTTTGGTTCAATCATATATTTATATAAATTGTTTTAGATGATGTTCAACGTGCTATTTTTATGATATAACACGTAATTTCTTTTTGAAATAAAGTGGAAAATTTTAGGATTCATATTATAATTCAAAAATTTATGGAGTAATTATTGTATATTGTTATTTGGTAGATGAGACAGAAATTGAAATTAACTTGGATTATTATTATTATGGAAGTATTACAAGAGAGACTTTTCGATACAGTAGAAAGATTATTGTTTAAGTTACATCCATCGTAACTTGAAGTGAAATACAGGAAAGAAATACAACTTAGGAAATTTTAAACTAGATTTTATTTATCTTCAACAGGAATGTATTCATCTGTTCCAATCTAGTTGCCATTCCCTTGATACTATCAAGGTCTTTAAAGATTCTTCATTTTCTTGTAAAGGTCTTGGCTTTCCAATTAACATTGTAGTTTGGACATCGTTTCACATGATGACCATGTCCACCACATCCGTATCATACTATGGTTGTTGGTTGTACTTTCATGTCCTTAGTCCTGCAGGTAATTGTCTGATGACCTAATTTCTGACATTTTGTGCATCTAACCCTACATTTCTCGGTGTGATGCAGGTTGCATTTTTGACACCAGGGTAGAGTTCCATGGTAACCACTTCCAGAAACAGGTGCGACAAGACAATTTCTATTAGCTATCTGATTGATTCCCATCTGATGTTGATACTTCATACGGTTTTCTAGATGTTTGCAATAACGATCTTGAGCATTGAAGATGTTGCAGTAGACGGGATTGACGGTTCCTGTGTCGGGTAGTTTCCTCTTCTGATTATTTCCATTTGGTAACATTCCATGCCTAATTCCTTGATGATGGTTGATGGTAGGGTTGATCATTCCTTCTTGAATCTTTAAATGAGGTGGTCTATACTTCATGAAATTTGCAGGGTTTTGATTACCAAGTATACCCGTCTCTCTTCTCGGATAAACTAAGGTAGTCCCTTCTAGTACCACCGACACTATGTCATTTACCAATTTCTGGATAGCTCCAGGAGTCATGGTAATTTCTGATGATGATTGATATGCATTGTTCATGTTGTCCATTTTCTGTAAACATAAATGAAACTCAACATTAGAATCCATATAATATCAGAAAAATTTAAATAATGAAGTTAATTATTTCATTTATAATAGACTGAATTGACTCCCTACTGTAATCTAATTTCAAGATATGTCTTTGTTGTATCATTTTATTAATGATCAACTCTTGATATGGGATTACTAAGGAACAAACCGACTTGTCTATTTCAAATGAAGTTTAATTATCTTTTCTTCATTCTTTAATTCCACTTTCAAAAATTGGTATTTAGACGATTCTTAAAGTTTTAGGTTAATTATGAAAATTTTTAAGAAATCTTAATTATTTGTAAGAAATCTTACGGTAGATTTGAATAATATTACAGATGTAAACAGAATATTAATAACTTGACCGATTGTCTTTGCAAGATAAACGATACAAAATCTTTTATTAATACTCCATTGATCTGTATAGAATCATTTGGTTATTATAGAAATAACAAATGATGAGATGTTTGCATGAAATATGGGGATTCATTACATGCATGATTTTATACGGAAAAGAAGATTGATTCACAACAAATATATATATAACAGAAAGGATGTTATTATACAATATGTTTTGATTACATGTTCTGCAGTTTCAGAATTATTGAACATTACAAGAAATATTAACCAAGTCTATTTGGTTTATTAGGAACAACAAGGAAACTTGTAGACTTAAGATTAGTTACGCCTCTGACGTAAATATCTAATTTCTTTCTCAAGCTCAAGTTGTGCAGCTTCCATGTTTGAGAAACGTTCTTGACACATGTTCATTTGGTTTGCCAACATACTCTCTAATGCGGCAATCTTTTGACCCTGGTTTCTGGCTGCATCTCTGGCCATCCATAGGGTTCTCCCAATATCTCCAATTCTTACATGTGTTTGACCGTGTTCTCTTCTTGCACAACGAACCCTGGAGTCCAAACTTCCAAGTTCCTGGTTGGTGTTGTCCTTTATTTCATTTATCTTTATTCCTAACTCACATATTGTTCGCCTTTCAGCATCTGCCCTCTTGAACAATGCGTCAAGGTTATGGTCGTACCATTCAAATTGAGTTGGTCGTAACCCTTTTAGCTGTTCGGTGTGAGCATCCAATATGCCGGCATGTCGATAAATAAGATTCCATATTGATTCAGGAGTGCTTATACCGTAGTCGGGAGAGTTAGGTGAAGATAAATTATTTGGAGAATTTGGTATTGTAGAATCTGAAGTATAAGGTAACAGAGAAATTGGTTCAACATTCGTCCATGATATCTCTTGGCTCGAACCTTGTCCAACTTCAAACGTTGCCTGGCCACCAATCAAATTTTCATATGATTCGGTAGCTCTCCTGATTCTTTGACGTAAAGGTGAACGAATAGGTGACGACGGAGGTGATCTCGGATTTTGCTCTATATTAGGTTGGGATTTTATTATTTGTACGTAAGGATCTTTATTATTTGGAGAATTTTTATTGATTGACGAGGTATTAGTATTATGGAGAGTAGATTTGGTATTCACGGGCGTTCCTGAAGACATGCTACAGTAGTAACCGAGAATAATATTTTATGAGTATTTTGTATGTTAAAGATATAACAATACAGATGAAATAACAATTGTATATGAATAACTATTAAGCACGTAAGATAATCTCAACAGATAAAGTATGGAGCATGACAGTCAGCAGACACGGAGGGCATAAAATATTATGGTGTAAAATCATTATTTTGAAAATGAAGTTATAGTTTTAATGTTTGAAAACATTTAATTCTCTATAACTGTAGCTCTGATACCAATCTGTAACACCCCCATTTTTAAAGTTTGTCGCAGCGGAAAATTTATTTGGGTATTACGGTGAGGATCGAAGTTTTAACCACATAAAAGGTTTTAAAAGAAACATTTTGAAAGTCATTTGTCATTTGAATAATAACTTTGATAAAAGATGAACCATTTGATTTAAAATCTTATGAAAAGATATAAAGGCTTGTAAAAATGACAAATTTGATTTTTACACCATTTTAATTTATCAGAGTAATAAATGCCCACTCCGTGTCTTGTCCTGCTCCGTTAAATTACCTGAGATACACATGCTTAAAAGTGTCAACACAAAGGTTGGTGAGTTCATAGAGTTTTAGGAGAAACCGTTTATTTTGTTAGATTTCAGGAGTATTTGGTATTTATAAAATACAAACAGTAATGAAACAAGTATCGAATATAATCACAAATAAATCATATAAATATTCAATCGCATTTAATAAAGAATCAATAATCTTAAAATGAGCTGGAAACTCATGATACTAAATCGATCAGATAAACAATTCACATATGGTCGAACCTATACAACTGTATCTAAATATATGTTGAATACATATATATTTCCTTTATAGATATTGCACCAAGCCTCATGACACGCAAGACGTTAACAGAAGGGGTGTTCTATCAAATCAATGACAGATTTTGCCCTCGTGTAATAGGTGATTTGCCAATTCCTATTTTTACTCAAATATAGTGTATCACGACTAATGCGGCTAACCAATTGCAATTGGCATTCCGTCAAGCATTAGTGGGATCGGGGGTCAATCCAAAACAGGTTTCAAATCTGTCCACTATATTCGCGCTCACTTCACAGTGATTAATGGCTCATGATAGAGGGGCTTTATGGCGATAAGCTAACTTAGGCAATATCAAGGACCTATGGGCTCATTTAGCATAACATCATGAAATCAAGTATCGTATCACAGAGATCAATTTGAAAAGTTCTCTTCATCTTTATACTCTTTTTCTCTCATATTAACGCCACACATATTGCATCAAGTCACCATCTTTACTTCATCTAGTGCTTATATTTGTGATAAAGTTGATATATCTAAGGTCCAACAGATGAGATTTATGGGAATGATTATGGAAACGTCTTTGATAAGAAACCTGATAAATAAATTTATCAGAGAATATAACCAAATACTATTTGGTAAATATGAAGCGAATAACGATTGTTAAATAATCGTTATGATGAATGAATGATATGCAAATGATATGCTTATGTTTAAAATAATATGACAAGTTATGTTATTATTTTTAAAGCTTTTCCATTTTTAATTAAGATGATGATAATACGTAACAAATAATTTAGTTAATATAACGTTATATATACTATTAACGAAAATTTAATAAATATATATATAAAATGAAACGAAAATGCATATGACGTGAGGGTTGCCGTAAAATAGAAAATAAAATAAGAATGTCAAATAGATTATGTGTAGTCCTTGTCCTTTTTTCCATTTTTACACTTTTTATACTAACGGCGTTAGCGTCACACCGTTAGTCCTTTTTATATATATTTTACAATTATAGTCCACTACATGTCCAATATTACAATCTAAGCTTGTAACAATACTATATTATCAATTTTTATCCTTTCTTTCTGTTTCTACATTTTTAGTCCTTAGTTTTCACAGTTTTCACATTTAGTCCCTATATGTGTCGTCGCGTTACATTTTTAGTCCAATTTTTGCAAAAGTGATTATAAAAATTTTATAAAAATTTCTGTAGCTTCTTTTATGAATTTCAAGCTTATTTCAACTGCTTATTTTAATAAAAGCTTATTTATTTAGCTTATGGGCCTTAATTCGAACCAAACTAAAGCCCATTTAAAATTTTAGAGGCGAGGGCATGAAAATTCTTTTGGGCTTGAACTTGGGCTTACTTTGTGATTCTAAAAATGTATTTTATGGGCCCAGTGGGCTGTTAAAACGTAAAGTCTTGTTGGGCCTTGGTTAAGCCCACTCGACAAACATAAAAGTTTTATATAAATTTTTAGTTTGAAAAACTGGTTTATGTCGATTTGCTTTGGCACGTTTATAGTGTCTAAACGTGATTATTTTTACAAGTCGTGTATATGAAACTAATAGTTTTCTAGGTGGTTTATTAGATCGAGCAAAAATATTATATGCTTGTTACGTGAAATTTTGAGTTATGTGTGTACTTTGTGACATGTTTGGATCGATTTCTTATTTTGAAAAATTATGAAATATTTACTAAGTGTTTCAAATGATTTTATACGTGTGAATCATGATTCAAAGTAGGCTCGTTAAATGCATGTAACATGAAAATAAAAGTGAAGTGTACGTGCTACGTGACTCCTAGGCCTACCAAGATAGAGGCTAGTTACGTTTCGTGTTCTAACAATAAATATGTACGTATATATATATATATATATATATATATATATATATATATATATATATATATATATATATATATATATATATATATATATATATATATACTAAAATGATATACGATGAAACGAATATAGATATGATGCATGACTAATATTTAACGTAGGAATTGGAATGGAAACGAGTTGAGGAGACTTACAAACACCTTAGAGGTGATCAAGAGTCGAATGAAATAGAATGGAACACAAGGATTTCACGTTTCCAATATATAACCCAAACGTTATATATATATAT